>CM064581.1:9251325-9278825 GCA_032716605.1 Paralithodes platypus | reverse complement strand
CAACAGCTGACAAATATATAATTATTACCTTTTTCATGATTAATACAATACCGGTACCTGGAGTGACCTTTCCAATGTATATTTATAAATGTCCTAGCTAACCTGTGCATTCCATATAGTATTGTGTATGCTATTAGTTTATAAGTCGTTTAATAAGTCGTAGGCGTGTGCATAAACCATTAACCGTCCTTGTGGTGTAATGGTTAAGGTGGCAAAAATCTGTGTGTGATAACCCGGGTTCGAATCCCGGCGGATCATATATACTTTAATTAATTTCATTAGGGGTGTTTGGTGTTGTGGTGAGATTAATAAAATATAGAATAGCTGGGATTTTTCTACTACTGACTTGGTTTCCTAATTCTTACCCACATGTATTCCCTCCGTAAGAGTTAACCCCTTGAAGATTATGATGTATTTTGACAGTTTATTCTACCTATCGTTAGACTATTTGTTCAGAGTAGGAAGGGTATGTGGAAGTCTAGGGTTAATTGAGACATTCTTTTCCCTTATAAATCCCACAAGTCCTTCCTAAGATGTATAAGTTGGGTTAACGATAGCCATAATATACTGTTAAAACACGTCATTATCCTCAAGGAGTTAAGCGCCCGAACATACTTTGTTTTATTTCAACACAAAACGGCCACACTCTTAAATATCCACAACCAAAACGGCCACACTCCTAAATATCCACAACCAAAATAGTCAACCAAGATAACACACATTATAAACGACATTTCCCACACAGCCCACCAACATTTACACCTTGTGGATTTTGACGCATTTTGACAGGTTATTCTGGCTATCATTAGACGATCCTATGCAGTTTAGGAAGAATCAATTGGAATTAAAAGGGTAAAGACTGGCCCAATCAACGCTCTGACTTCCATACACCATTCCTACTCTGAATAAAATCGTCTAATGAGAGCCAGAATAAACTGTCAAAATGCGTCCTAATCCTCAAGGCGAAAGCCAACGAAAGCCAACCAGCATTAAGGGAGGTGACCTGTTTTTGTTCTGTCCTTTTCTATCTTTTTCTGGCTTGTATCCATTTGGCCCCATTCAGCCTACTGTTTTAAGACGTTTATCCCCATCCAGGTGTCAATACCGCTCACCAGTATATGTTTTATTGTTGTTTGACAGCAGGCTAAATTTTTAAATTTTTCGATAGAAAAATTTCTCCGGCGAAGCCGGATTTCTTCATATAATGGTGGCTCGCTATCGCTCGCCAGGAAGAAATCGACACCTAGATGGGGATAAACGTCTTAAAATAGTTGGCTGAATAGGGCCGAATGGATACAAGCCAGAGAAAGAGAGAAAAGAACAGAAATAACAAAAAGCAGGTCACCCCCCTTAAAGACCTCCATGAACACACAAGCTAAAACCACCGCACCACAAAAGCATGGAGAGACTCAAAGAACGAAGAGACTCAAAGCATGACTCTCAAAGCATGAGACTCAAAGCATACCGACGCAGCCAGACACAAACATGAAAACCCAGTGCATGTACACTCTACAGGGTTAAAAATAGAACGGCATTATATAAATATGTAAGATAATTGGGTATTTATATTGTGATATACCTTCCTATCCTAAAAAAAAAATTGTAAATTGCCTAGAACATTTGTAGAGTTGTTGTTGAGTAACAGTCCAGGCATTTAACCCTTTCATGCTCCAATACGCGTTTCTGTTCTGTTTCTGGCTACTATTAGACGATTTTATTCAGATTAGTAACGGTATATGGAAGTCAAAGGGTTGATTGAGATAGTATTTACCCTTTTAATACCCACATATACTTCCTAAGCTGCATAAAATCGTCTAATGATAGCCAAAATAAACTGTTAAAACGCGTCAGAGCTTCAAAGAGTTAAATATCCCTTAGAATATAAGATTTGCTATGAATCCCCGATTGACTGCGTTTGTGCCCGAGTAATATGACCGTATCAGTATCGTTCATCCTCCGAACTGTATGCATTAAGGTCAAAATCTAATATATCTATTAATAGTTGAGGGGTAACTTGAAAACATATGGCTGGTACACACCATATGTATGAAAAAAGTATATGAAAAGGTATATACAGGAAGAACATTGGTTATATTGATAGGGATTTACCTCTAATTGGTATAAGCCATGTTTATTACTGCCAATCAATATATAGTATCAGTGAAGGGGTAGATTATTATGGACACTTTATATACCCCTTTCATATCCATATTTTTTGTACCGTGTATGAGTGCCTTGGAGTGTACAATCACTTCTAAGAGTTCGTGGACTTCACATGATTTTTACTATGCAAATAGTCTGCTATAGAATGAAATTTTGATTAATTTATATATGCATAAATTAACAAATCATATATGTAACTTACTTGATCAATAATTACATATAAATTTAATCTGGTTATTTGTCCATGAAGTATGCCAGAAAGATTTTTTTTTAGTACGCACTTGCCCGTATTTTTTAGTACGCACTTGCACGTATTTTTTAGTACGCACTTGCACGTATTTTTTAGTACGCACTTGCCCGTATTTTTTAGTACGCACTTGCACGTATTTTTTAGTACGCACTTGCACGTATTTTTTAGTACGCACTTGCACGTATTTTTTAGTACGCACTTGCACGTATTATTTAGTACGCACTTGCACGTATTTTTAGTACGCACTTGCACGTATTTTTTAGTACGCACTTGCACGTATTTTTTAGTACGCACTTGCACGTATTTTTTAGTACGCACTTGCACGTATTTTTTTCGCTATACTTCAACCAGTTAGACATAAACTGTTATCCCTTTCAATCAGATGACGACAATTTTGATTTTCTAGCTACCTCCAGGTGAATTACATACAAAGTAAGAGAGAATTGATAGCTTTTGAGGTTAATTAAAATTAATGAATATCCCTCCTATGCTGAGTACATTCGCCTGAAATTAGCTAATATACAGTATATCAAACATTGGGTTGATTAATGGGAGGTTTTTGCGTTTCTGGACCCCCTTCCCCTCATGTTTAGCCCCATTAGTTTAGACATTTTCAGAAGTTCACCCCATTAGTTTGGCGATTGTAAGATCTTTCGCGCAATTTCGTTGTCGATATGAAGACCTTTCGTACCATTTACAGTTGGTCAAAGTTCCAGCTGACCCACCCTCGCTCTGGGGCTCGCAGAATTATCTGGCAATACTGGTGTAGGAAGGAGGTGTGTCTTACAAAGATTGGGATTGGTAGATCTGATTTCGGCTATATCATTGTTAGAACATATACTAAACAAGGGAAAGTAAGCCTATCCCAAATAAAAATGCATACATCACTATGTATGATCCCGAACATTCACCCAAAGTTCGTAGATTTGAATAAATATTAAAGTTATTATATCCACTGATTGGCAACGCATATAAACCCTGCTGGCTGCCACAACATACTTTACTCGATTTGTTAAGAATATATATTTCTGTTTTATTGGTGGCTGCTTAATGAAGGAGCATTTAGTCTTCACAACGTGAACATTACATAGTCTAATTTGGAGTAATATACAGGACAGGCACAGGTAACACATTAATGGCAAGTGGTATCCCTGCACCAGTACACCAGTATTACCAGCTAATTCTGCGAGCCCCATAGCGAGGGTGGGTCAGCTGGAAGTTTGACCAACTGTACGTGTCGATATTTTCCTGGCGAGTGATAGTGAACTATTAATTTAGGAGAAACCGACCTTCGGCCAGTTCCTCCTCTACCGAAAAATGTGCACAATTATTTAAGTAGGGTCTTGGGGGTGTTTTTGAAATTTGATGAAGGTCTAGGGAGGAAACTGAAAACAATAATTATAACACAAATGAACTAACATATATATATATAAAAATCTCCCCTTAACCTGTAACTCTAGGCATGGTTCAGTAGCATAGAATAGGCTAACTAGTTCGTACGAGGTGTGCCAAATAGTGCCGTACATTCCATAAATACTAACCAGAAGTATTTAGTAGACTTAAGCCGGTGTCACACGAGCGCTATTTGTTCAGGCAATTGTGGTCTGGCATCTGCTTAAGTAAAGTTATATATATATCATTTCAGTCTTTTAAATTCATAAATATTTAGTCCAGTTGTTGATTTAAATGCGAAAATACCAAAACTTAGTAAGCGGGAAATTTTGTTCATAGAAAATTGATGTAAAATTCGCTCGTCTGACATTGCCTTTAGAGTATTAAATTTAGCTTCAAAGCGTATGATAACCAACGGTAGGTTTTGATACTAAATATATTGACTACTCATATATTGACTCTACTCATATATTGACTCTACTCATATATTGACTCTACTCATATATTGACTCTACTCATATATTGACTCTACTCATAGATTGACTCTACTCATAGATTGACTCTACTCATAGATTGACTCTACTCATAGATTGACTCTACTCATAGATTGACTCTACTCATATATTGACTCTACGCATATATTGACTACTCATATATTGACTCTACTCATATGTTGACTCTACGCATATATTGACTACTCATATATTGACTCTACTCATATGTTGACTCTACTCGTAGATTGACTCTACTCATATATTGACTCTACTCATATATTGACTCTACTCATATATTGACTACTCATATATTGACTCTACTCATATATTGACTCTACTCATATATTGACTACTCATATATTGACTACTCATATATTGACTCTACTCATAGATTGACTCTACTCATATATTGACTCTACTCATATATTGACTCTACTCATATATTGACTACTCATATATTGACTCTACTCATATATTGACTCTACTCATATATTGACTCTACTCATATATTGACTCTACTCATATATTGACTCTACTCATAGATTGACTCTACTCATAGATTGACTCTACTCATATATTGACTCTACTCATATATTGACTCTACTCATATATTGACTCTACTCATATATGGACTCTACTCATATATTGACTCTACTCATAATGTTGTTGGATACGTGCACACTAGTTGGTTAGTCTACCATATACGCGTGCTGACAGAAAGTTCTAACCAGACCTAATCTAATTTAACAGTATCGGGCGAGTTTTCACGGGTTAAGGGGAGAGTGGCCGTTTTGTTGATCTATTAATTTGTTTATTCATATATTTTTTTAGTTTCCTCTGTAGACCTCCATCAAGCTTAGAAAAACACCCCCTAGACCCCCACTGCAAGACAAATTTGTTCATTTTTCGGTAGAAAAATGTCCCGGCCAAAGGCCGATTCCTCTTAAAATTGCAGGCTCGCTATCGCTCGCCAGGAAATAATCGACACCTAAATGGCATGAAAGGTCTTAAAATTGACAACGAAATGGGGTGAAAGGTGTCAAAATCGCCAAACTATTGGGTCGAACGTTTTATAATCTCAAAACTAGTGGGGCTAAACAATAGGGAGAAGGGGGTCCAGAAAAACTGCCTGCCTCCCCTTAAGGGTTACTGGTTTAGTTCATCGCTCACCGTTCAGGTAACAGACAAGCTACAACAGTTACAGAACACCCTAAATAAAGCCTAATCAAATTACGGTAAACTATTAACAAGAACCCAAATATCAGGTTAATGATTTGTGCTGTGATTATTTGAATGTATAGGGTATGCGTTATAAAGATGATATATCAACACAAAATTAATATAGTTGGGTGGTTTTAGTCATAACTAATGTATGTAGCTTAGGCAGGCAGTCTCATATACAAGGGTAGCCTCCTGCACAAATGTATAACTTATAAAAGAGACTCCAAAAAATGGAAATAAAACGCAGAAAAAGAGATCGCCTCACCCAACAAACTGCAAATAAGGGGTTCCATGCAACACTCATATAGGCCTTTAGTCGAGCGCTAGCAAATGCACTCCCACACACAAATGTCAAGCCTTTAAGTAAACAAAGAGCGCACAGATAATACTAGAGCAGTGTTGCGCAATCAAAAACCCTAAAGCACTCTGCCACAATAAACAAAGCATGCAATATAAATATAAATAAAGTGTGGTCTATGCGTAAGCAGAGTTTGGTATCGCCCCCCCCCCCCCCCCCCGTATAGTGGGTACCACCGGAAAAAAAAATCTGTCGTTGTTGTCGTTGTCGTCCTACATGTTGCTTATCACATAATAATTATGCAAGTTATACATATACTAAGCTTACATAATTGATGGTACCTATGTAACAATAATTTGTGTTAGCGGCTGTAAAACCCATCGACACAAATATCTGGTACACATTATGATAACAATGAAGCAGTGAGCATTGACTGAGGCAAAGTACTGACTCGGGCATGGGTTTAGTGGGGATGTTTCAAAATATTTCGTCAGATTTTTACAATTGTTCAATAACTTTTTTCCACCAGCGTCAGTCAGCGATTGTACTAGCTGTACGTGGTCACTGGGATTAGATAAAAACGGCCAAATTCCTAAATGGCCGAAATGTTAAATTAGATTAGGTTAGGTTAGATTAGGTTAGGTTCGGTTCGGTTCGGTTTGGTTAGTATGAGTTAGCTTAGCTTCGCTTTAACCCCTTGAAGCTCTGACGCATTTTAGCAGTTTATTTTGGCTATCATTAGACGATTTTATGAAGCTTAGGAAGGATCTGTGGGTGTTAAAAAGGTAAATATTATCTCAATCAACCCTCTGACTTCCATATACCCTTCCTAATCTGAATAAAATCGTCTAATGATTACCAGAAAACAGAAAGACAATGCGTATTGGAACTTGAAAGGGTTAATTATGATTAGTTCGGTTAATTAAGGGGAGGGGGATCTTTACCATCTCCTCCTTCATGATTAACTCCAACAGTTTTAAGATATTAAGATATTCACCCAATTATTTTAGCGATTTTAGGACCTCTTTTGTCATTTAGGTGTCGATTTGTTCATGGCGAGCGATAACAAGCCTGCAATTTGGGATAAACCGGCCTTCGGCTGGTGCAGTTTTCTACCGAAAAATGCACAATATTATCTGTCTTGGGGGTACTTTTAAGCTTGATGGAGGTCTAGGGAGGAAACCATTAAAAGAATAAATTGTAATAAGTAAATACATAATAATAACGTAATATTAACATAATAATAATAACGTAATATTAACGTAATAATAATAACGTAATATTAACGTAATAATAATAACGTAATATTAACGTAATAATAATAACGTAATATTAACGTAATAATAATAACGTAATATTAACATAATAATAATAATAACGTAATATTAACGTAATAATAATAACGTAATATTAACGTAATAATAATAACGTAATATTAACGTAATAATAATAACGTAATAAGTAATAAGTAAATAAGTAAATTGACAAACAAGTAAATAAACAATTATCCTTAAGGGGGGTGACCTGTTTTTGGTCTGTCCTTTTCTATCTTTCTCTGGCTTGTATCCATTTGGACCCATTCACCCTACTGTTTTAAGACTTTTATCCCCATCCAGGTGTCAATTTCTTACTGGTGAGCGGTAGCAAGTATATTTTTTATTTTTGTTAGACAGCAGGCTAAATTTGTACATTTTTCGATAGAAAAATGTCTCCGGCGAAGCCGGATTTCTTCATATAATGCTGGCTCGCTATCGCTCGCCAGGAAGAAATCGACACCTAGATGGGGATAAACGTCTTAAAATAGTTGGCTGAATGGGTCAGAATGGATACAAGCCAGAGAAAGAGAGAAAAGGACAGAAATAACAAAAAGCAGGTCACCCCCTTAAAAGGGGTAGTGCTTGTTTTTGGTCTATATATTTATGTTTTAACTATATTTTTGAATGTCGTCGCTAGACCTCCATCAAGCTTAAGAAAACACCTCTTAGACCTCCTTTCAAAATGAATGTGTAAATTTTTATATATAAAAATGTCCCGGCCGAAGGCCAGTTCCTTCTAAAATTACAGGCTCGCTGCCACTCGCCAGGAAAAAAAGACACCTAAATGGCACGAAAGGTCTTAATATTGACAACAAAATGAGGCAAAAGGTCTCAAAATCGCCAAACTAACGGAACGAACGTCCTAAAACCTCAAAACTAATATGCTAAACATGAGGGAGAAGGGGGTCCAGAAAAAGCGAGTAGTACCCCCTTAAGGATTAGCATATACTGTAGCTATATTGCTCTGGGACCGTTTGGGTTGTGGCTTTTGATAATATGACCGAAATTCTTGTGACCATTTCATAGTGTGGCCGTTTTGACTTGATCCCTACCACCACACTGCACAGGTATCCGAATTACGATCAACATTTACCAATCACTTAACAAGATATCTCCCTCAATCGAAAACTGTGATCGAAGCAACAAACAAAGCTTCGAGACCAAAGAACAGTGCACCATGGCAATCAAATACTGATATGAAGTACTGTCCCAACCTCTCTCTCTCTCTCTCTCTCTCTCTCTCTCTCTCTCTCTCTCTCTCTCTCTCTCTCTCTCTCTCTCTCTCTCTCTCTCTCTCTCTCTCTCTCTCTCTCTCTCTCTCTCTCTCTCTCTCTCTCTCTCTCTCTCTCTCTCTCTCTCTCTCTCAACCACCCTCTTTCCCTTACACACAACAAACCAAAAAGGCCAGCCAACCTAGCCATCCACCCTACCACCACCCCTCCACACTAAAAGGCGTTCTCCGATACTCAATAAATACCAAGGTGTCAACCGCACTATAGGCGTTGGTTACAAAAGCCGGGCACGGGGAAAGGCTCGGGGTGGGAGGAGGGGCGCTGGAAAAGAGATGAGAGGGGGGGGGAAGTTCTTGGTGGAAGGGGGCCCTGGAAAAGAGAAGGGGGAGGGGGAAGAAAGGTGAGAGGGATGCAAACGAGGTGTGAGGTAGAGAGCCTATTAATAGAGAGTGGGTATCTCATTCTTTGGACGCCATTTTTGAGGCATAATTATGTTCTGTTTGGTAGGATTTCTGCCGAACTCATCACAAGGATCAAGGATCATCGTCTCAGGAATCGTCCCCCGGCTTGGTGTAGAGAGCCGATTTTACAACATAGCCACCAGCACAAATCGTTGTCTAGCAAACCTCTGCAGGAAGGAAAACGTGGGATTCGTCGACACCTGGGACAATTTCTACTACGATGACTATTTGTTTTCGGACGATGCAGTTCATCTGAACCAGGTGGGATCAGCACAGTTTGGGCGTCTTCTCAACGATGCGGTGAAGGATTTTCGGAAAAGAAATCGACTCAGCACAGGACAACAAGGAAGGAGGACCGAAGACAGCGAGGGCGGCAACCTGCGAAGGAATTAAATGCTAATCTGTCAAGAACCGCGAATTTGGATAAAGCTCCACCAACACGACCCAAATTCAAAACCGCCAGGGATAACGACCGAGGACCGATGACAGCTATGAATGTAAATGTAGATCCGACCAGAACCAAAAATTTGATTAAAGAACGTTCTGTGAGTTCTAAAACCGCAACTTTAAAGGTTTTCTATGCAAACGCTCGTAGCATACGCAATAAATTATCAGGTTTAGAGGAACTAGTGTTTACTGAAAATTATGATGTGATTGGTATAACAGAATCATGGCTCAATACAGTAGATAGAGACTTTTTAGCAGAGTATTCACTTCCCGGTTATGTAATGTTTGAGAAAAGCCGAATAAATAAAAATGGAGGTGGCGTTTTATTTTATATCAAAGAAAGTCTTAACCCGACCCTCTTGTCAAAACCTCAAATTGTGAACGTTGACACATCTTTTGTGCTAATAAAGAATAATAAAGGTACAAAAATAATACTTGCATTAATATACAGACCTCCAGCTCAATCAGTGCAAACTGACCGAGAAATTTATGAACAAATTGCAGATGTAAGTAACTCACAAGATACCGTATTTTTTGGCGACTTTAATTTACCTGTGACCAAGTGGGGCGATACTCTTACTTCACACTCCGGACATGACTTGTATACGAACTTGCAAGAGAGTTCGCTTTATCAATTTGTTCGAACACCGACCCGTGATAATAACGTTCTTGACATTGTACTTGCAACAAAAGAAGAATTAATAGAGAATTTGAATGTTGGTGATGAATTCAGTAACAGCGACCATCGTACGATAACTTTCACTTTAAACTTTACTAGTAACGAACCAAATAGTAGCATCGAAAAAGTCCCTAATTTCAAGAAAGCAAACTTTCATAAACTTAGAGCTATGTTTAAAGAAACTGACTGGAGCTTTTTAATTAACAATAACGACATAAATACATCTTGGAAGTTATTCGAAACCACTTACCTAAAAGCAGTGCAAGACTGTATACCATCGAAAACACGGCGTCCAGGCCATAATAATAAGCCCAAATGGTGGAATAAAGATATTTCAAACTGCCTGCTTGCTGAAAAATTTGCTAATGATAGATTAAAATCCTCACAAAATTACGAAGAACGGGTGAAATTTGTAGAGCTACGACGCAAAGCCAAAAAGTTAATTAAGCAAAGTAAAAAGACCCTAGAGTTACATATTGCGAATCAAAGTAAAACAAACCCGAAAGAATTCTATAGTTATATCAGAAAGAAAAAAGTAGTTACTTCAACTGTTGGGACCGTTAGTCGATGCAAATGGAGAATACACCAAAGACGAAGTACAAATGAGTAATGCCCTCAATACCTTCTTTGCATCAGTTATTACAACAGAAGACCTCGGTGATATCCCTACACCATCGCCGATTCAGATTGATAATTCAGATGTTCTAAGCAATATCACCGTTACAGAGAGAGAAGTATTGAATTGTTTAGATAAACTCAAGGTAAATAAAACGCCTGGACCTGATACAATCTCGCCTAGAGTTCTAAAGGAAGCTAAGGATGAGCTCTCCAAACCACTGACATTACTATTCAATAAATCCTTGCAGTCTGGAACTATGCCTGATCAGTGGAAGCTAGCCAACGTAACACCGATATTCAAAAAAGGCAGCAAATCCCTACCCAGTAACTATCGTCCAATTAGCTTAACCTCAGTTGTATGTAAAATGCTAGAAACGGTCATACGAGACAGACTCGTAAATCACTTAGAGGAAAATAACATACTTAAAGATACTCAACACGGCTTTCGTAAAAAACGTTACTGTTTAACAAACCTCTTAGACTTCTTCCACGATATCCTCAACCTCTACGATGAGAGTAAAGCTGTAGATATTATATACCTTGATTTTCAAAGGCCTTTGACAAAGTTCCCCACAAACGTTTACTGCTAAAACTAAAAGCGCATGGAATACAAGACGGTGTGTTGAAATGGATAGAAAATTGGCTCAGCGACAGAAAGCAAAGAGTAGTCATAAACGGTAAGGCATCTAAATGGACCAATGTAAGTAGCGGGGTACCCCAGGGATCGGTACTAGGACCAATTCTCTTTCTAATTTACATCAACGACATAGATGAGGGTCTCACCTGTACAATCTCAAAATTTGCTGACGATACAAAAATTGCAAATAGCGTACTCTCAAAAGAACAAGTTGACGATATGCAACACAATCTAGATAAATTGTCACATTGGGCCCAAATTTGGCAAATGAGTTTCAATGCGGATAAATGTAAAGTACTACATATCGGATACCTAAATGAGAAAGCAAACTATTCGATGAATGGCACTCAGCTTAAGAATGCAAACAGAGAAACCGATCTGGGAGTAACAATATCGAGTAACCTAAAACCGAGTCAACAATGTTCAGAAGTTGTTAAGAAGGCAAACAAAATAATTGGCTTTATAGGCAGGTCATTTGAGCATAAATCCAAAGACGTTATCCTAACCCTTTACAATTCCTTAGTCCGCCCTCTTCTGGAATACTGCGTTCAATGCTGGTGCCCTTATTACCAAAAAGACATAAACAAGCTAGAACGAGTTCAACGTAGAGTTACCAAAATGATACCTAGCCTAAAGAACAAACCATACGAAGAGCGTCTTAGAGAATTAAATCTATTTCCTTTAACCCAGCGCAGATTAAGAGGTGAGTCTTAATTCAAGTGTTCAAAATCATCAAAGGCATCGACAATATGAACTGTAGTAAGTACTTCACTATCGACCAATCTAATTACACGCGGGGAAACGGTTGCAAAATTATTGGTAAATCTTTTAACTCACACGAATCTAAGAATTTCTTCTTCAATCGAGTTGTCAACTTGTGGAATGGGCTTCCCCGAGACGTTATAGACTGCAGCACCGTTGATTCATTTAAACTCCGCCTAGATAAATATCTCGCATCAAACCCGCAACTGACTGCGTTTGTAAATGAATAACTTTATTTTATCCTCCCCTCAGTTACTAACCCATATGTCCCCTACTAACTTCCTAGTCCTGCCACGGACATTAGTTCCAGGGCAGTAGTTCCCTTTCCAATGTTCCCTTACCCACTCTAAACCACTGTTTGGACACTTGATCCTCAGTGTTTTGGAGGACAAGCAACCTAGAAGAGTCACTAGACCTGTTGTTGCTTGATTTCCTTTGTAATCCTTTGTACTTTGTACAAATAGTGGGATGGCATTTGATTTGTGTTTGTTTATTATATAGATAAAACAAATGTAGATCCAAAGGCGCATTATCTTGTACCAATATTATCGATTTTTAGTATGGGTATGGACATATTCTAGTGTGAAGAGAGGCTTATGACACCCATGGCACCAATATGGCGGAGGTTGATCGATCTCTATAACTATAGGGTCGCTAGTGCGAAGGAGGGGGGGATGGTGGTGGTGGTGGGAGACGAAGGTGTGAATGTGAGAGGGTATGTATAAAGGAGAGAGAGAGATAGAGAGAGAGGGAGAGAGAGAGAGAGAGAGAGAGAGAGAGAGAGAGAGAGAGAGAGAGAGAGAGAGACCTAATTATACAGTATATAGATCACCATTGCCTCTAGAGCATTGAGTCCAATGTCCATGTTCATACTTATTTGTAGAATGGTTGATCATTTGTTTAAGTTTACGGACTGTGTATATACAGACTAGGGTTAGCAAAGTGTGAAGATATGTATTTGGGAACATCGTAAGGAATGAGAAGATGTGAAATTATATTTCTAGAAACCAAACCAGAAATCATATAGCCTATAGCCGCTAAACGAAGGTAGTGTTTGTTTTATATAATACGAAAATGTTAACACTTGGTAAATCTTCTACAGCACTCGAACTGGAAAGTCGTGCTTAAAGTCCCCACAATTTAACCATTTCAATCAAACAACAATTCACTTGATTTATTGATGTACCTGTCCAATTAATTTATTCAGCTATATCAATTAACTCTATAGCTTTGACAGGCCATTATTTTAAAGTGATCAACCTTTCTCTATTCGATGACGCCTTCGTTCCTTTTATTTAGTTATCCTTAGACCATGTTCAATAATTTTTGGATGAATTTCAGAGAGTTAGAGGGCTTAACGGTATACTTTGTACACTCTTGATTCCTATTGGCTAATGATAACCAAAATAATATATAATATATGGTTTCAAGATCAAACACGGCACTGAAAATACCATCACAAACAAAAAATGTAACCTGGAAGAGAAAAACAAAACGTGGGTGGAGAAGAAAGTATTAACCCTCTCCGACATATGACGCGATTTTGAGCCTATTGGGGATACTTTAAAGCCTTTGTTACCATCAAGGGTATTTAGAAACTTTTAGTTTAGTTACTTCAACCTCTGCAATTGTCTTTGAGTTAGCTGTGGGCAGAAAACTAATTTTGGAGAGTAATTATAAGATGAGAGAACTCTATTTCTTATTGCTAATCTGGCAACCTCTGCGTCATAAATGCGTGAAAAGGTTAAGGATCACAGAAAAATGCATCGAAGATTGGAAACCTGAAAGAGATAAAACGGCCAAGCGAAAGGGAAAAATAAAAGAGGGCGGCTTAAGTGGGCGGATGGGCGTGTGAGAGGTAAGAGGGCGAGGAGAGAAGTGGGAGCTGGAAGGAGTAGAGGGGACTAGGAAGAAAGGCGAGATATATTGGTGGAGGATTTACATAGAATTGCATACTGACCACACCAATTGTTCGATCCCAGCGAGGTGACCAGGACATTGTGGAGATAGCAAAGCCCAGATTATGGGATAGTGGAAGAAATGGACGGTAAAACACAAGGCTCTCTCCCTATCCTCCAATCCCTCCAGTACATGACCATACTCAGAGACAATTGGAAGAGAATCACCTTGGAAGTCTAGAAAACCGATAAAACAAAAATATAGAAATTTAGAAATGGAAACACCCTCATGTCTACATTAGGTTGTCTTCTCAGTAAGCTTTTTTTCGGTCTTTTAATAGGTAGCCAAGACTTAAATATACTATATAATATGCTACTAATTGGAAGACAAGGACAGCAACGTCCTTTTACATTGCTGCCCTCATCTTCCAATATCTCTCCTCACCCACCGACGTTGATTAGATCGTCAGCATGGATAAATATCTTCTAGGAAATTCACAGATAAAGAAAAAGTAGCATAATTTAATGAAGATAGCTAATATTTGTTATAGACTATTATAACTTTACCATTTTGTATTGAAGTGGAGAGAAAGGGGAAACACAATGGTCAAAATAATATAGTGGGTAAAAATATAGGACAGGGAAGGAATTCAATATTTGGATGAAGAGATACGCCATTAGGAGAGAGAGAGAGAGACCCACGGCTGAAAGACGAGGTGATCCATAAAGAGTTTGGTTTCAGTCTAACAAGCCTCATGACAATAAAAAACAAAAACACACACACGTTCAAGGCCGTATGTCTTTTCTGTCGCCTCTGGTTATAGGTCAACCACCCTGACCTGATACTGTGAAGTGCAACTCGTCAAATAACCTGACATACTTTCCACTAAAGAAATATTTTTGACCTAAACATTTGACACAGAATGCGGATTATGGTCATCTCCACCTACCAATTAGATATGTATCTGTATGTAGCTTTCTATATATCTACGCGCGTGCGCACGCACGTACACACACACACACACACATTATATATATATATATATATATATATATATATATATATATATATATATATATATATATATATATATATATATATATATATATATATAAATTATATATATATATTATATATATATATATGTACAACAACTGAGCTCTGAAACTCTCTTCCTGAATCTATCTTTCCCTCATCCTACGACTTAAATTGCTTCAAACTCCGTGTGTCCAGGTATTTTGGTTCGTACATTTCTTGATTTTGGCCCTGTCACTCTTTCAACTCATGAGGAGGCATTCGTCACAGGAAGCTTTGCCTTTTAACTCCCTTATCCACATAGAGAAAAATATATACAGTACCGGTATATACAAACATAACATAGAGACGAAAATGGAAAATTGATGATTCTGAAAGTGAACAAGGGGGAAGATAGGCTTAGCAAAGAGAAAGGAGAGGCGCTAAAACGGACAGCTTAAGGGGGGTCACCTGCTTTTTTCTCTCTGTTTCTCTCTTTCACTGGTTTGTATCCATTCGGCCCCATTCAGCCTACTGTTTTAAGACGTTTACCCCCATCCAGGTGTCAATATTTTCCTGGTGAGCGGTAGCGAGCCGGCATATATACTGTATATATATTTGTTTTGAGAGTCAGCTAAATTTGTAAATTTTTCGATAGAAAAATTTCTCCGGCGAAGCCAGATTTCTCCATACAATGCTGGCTTGCTATCGAGACCTGGAAGGGATAAACGTCTTAAAACAGTTGGCTGAATGGGGCCGAATGGATAAAAGCCAGAGAAAGAGAGAACATGAGAGAAAGATAAACAAAGCAGGTGACCCCCTTAATGAACTGCATAATGCAAGAACGGTGAGCTGAACAAGAGAGAGAGAGAGAGAGAGAGAGAGAGAGAAAGAGTAGCACTGGCAACAAAGTATTTAGAGGACTGGCAGGTCGGTTCAAATGGATGGTGGTGGAAACAGAGAGAATGAGAGATGGGGAGGGAGAGAAGAATCAATTATGTTTAACTGAAGGGATGAGGCTGAGTGAGAGAGAGAGAGAGAGAGAAAACATTTATATTACATAGGCTACGTAGACTGTCAAGGGAAGATAGGACAATTGGCTCATTGGTATTGTACTAGACTCGTGTGTTCGTATAACCTGGGTTCACCTCCTGCTCAGTAAGCCACATGGATTTGCCTTATATATCTTTAACTGTAATGGCAGACTGTAGAGGTGTGGTATATTGGCGTTTGTACAAAAGTATGCGTTATAGTCTATTCATTATAATTGGGACAAACATTTCGACCACTAACCTCTATGGTATAACTAAATAACGACTAGATTAATCGAGCCAATATGTCAACTATTTGGGAAGAGTCAGTCAGGTAATAGGTGTGGAAATGTACTTCCTATTTGCTCTAGCCCTTTTTTGAGTTACATAGGTTAGGGGTCTCGATTTCTGGCCTACCTATACCGAATGGACTACAGTACCTGATAGGCATGGGCGAACTGATTACACTGGTTGCAGACTACACACACATCCACAACCATTCCAACCCAAACATGTTCCATAGTATGATAGCGTTCCTCATGCTTCTCACACACTATGTACAGTCATATATAAACACATGTGGACCCCTTATGAGTTTGTTTTTTCAAATATTACTACCCGGTATCTGGGTATATTTTTAAAAGAAACATGAATTTCAATAAATAATATACATTTAGTTTTGTAGTTCATGTGTGTAGAAAATTGTATTCATAAATTCGTTTCCAGAGATATACTTCCACAATTAGAAATATATGAGGTCCACGACAATTTATGACTGACTGTACTGCAAAATAATGGGTTGTTGTTGGGCTAGCAACCCTCTCCGTGGAAATCAACAAGTTTGGCAATGGAATCGATTGTCTCTTAATATGGATGCGATTTATTCATGGCCAGCCCCCCGGGGAATGAAGGCGTCTGGAATGTCGGGTAGACGGACATAGAACAAGAACCATGAAAGCTTTATTTAATTTGATTTATTTTAATTATTTTATATATTTATTCATCAGGAATTTAAAGACATATGCAGAAACAAAATGCTTGTCATTACTAAATACAAAATTGTTTGCGCCACTTCTATCGCTCATTCCTGTCAAGGAACTATAAGAAGATTAACGTATGTGAAAGCAAAAAGGAAAAACAAATATTGCAGTAACATTTTTATGAATTTAGTGTGATCCGTATCATGAAATATTTTAGGATTACTTTTTTTTTTTTTTTTTTTTTTTTTTTTTTTTTTTTATGGACTCCCTTCTTCCCATAGTTATTTTTATAAGTTCGTTTGCCTTTATATTGTGCGGTTCCTGTTATTGTTTGTTTGCTTTCCCATTTTTTAATTTTATTATGCGAGATATTCGAATATTTCACATAGTTATTAAGTGTTTCGGAATTACACCGCTGAGTATTATATTATTCATTATCTAGATGTAATCAAAGCTATAATCCATTCATTGTAATTAGGCCCAAAATCTTGATCACTAACCTCTGTAACTAAAACACGACTAGCGTAAGCAAGCCAAAATTTCTACCATTTGGGAAGAGTTAGCCAGGGAATAAGTGTGGAAATATACAGCCCATATGTTTCAGCCCCTTTTGAGTTACAGAGGTTAAGGGTTCCGATTACTAGCCTAACTATAACGATCGACTTTAGCTAGTAGGTAAGACGGAGAGCGGAGGGGATTTAGACATATGAAACATACACTGTCTTGACAGCGTAATGCATAAGTGCGCGAAATTTCGGTGTGAGTATCCTAGGTTCGAGTCCTTGGAGTGCCACATGTATTTGTTGATTTCATTAATTGAAAAAAATATAATAATTCTTAAATAATTCTTTCCTTCGCAGCACCTGATACCAAACGAAACTGAGGGAAAGGGAGTTGTGCGGAGATTGGACGGGTCAGCATTGCCATTAATAAAGGTAACTTATATTTTTCAAGTTCATTCGTCTATTAACAAAGTTTGAAGTGGAAGCATTGTTAACCCCATCTGTACTGGCGTCGTCTTTATATTTTTATGCTATTCACTATTTAAACGTGTTTTTTTTTTTTTGTAGTTGAGGAAGAATCTGTGGTACTAAAAATGGGTAAGTTAGATAGTTAATTGCTGGAGGCCCTTTTTAAACTGTATAAAATAGTCTAATAGTAGCCAGAGGAAAGTTAATAGGATATGGCACCATTAGTATTGGACATAGACAGAGAGAGAGAGAGAGAGAGAGAGAGAGAGAGATCAAACTAAAATAGTACGATATTTCCTGAAAACGAAGGTAAGGAAAATGAGAGTATCGGACACAGTTATAAAACGTAATAGAAATATAGATCAAGGAGAGAGAGAGAGAGAGAGAGAGAGAGAGAGAGAGAGAGAGAGAGATTGATAGAGAGAGAGAGAGAGAGAGAGAGAGAAGAGAGATTATTCCCAGAAGGTATATGGGGGAGAGAGAGAGAGTGAGTGAGTATCGGACATAGACGGGCCCCTACTTCAGTGGGTTGACACTAATGGCTTCCCGCCCTCTTGTTCTTCTACTCTCCTCCTTATCTTCACTTTATTCTTCTTCCTCCTCTTCCTTCTTCACTTCCTCTTCCTCCTCCCCCTTCTTCATCCTCTTCCTTCTTCACTTCCTCTTCCTCCTCCCCATAGTCCTCTCCTCCCTCCACCCCCTTCCTCCTCCTCGTTTTCTTCCCTTTCTTCTTCCTCCTCCTGTTCCTTTTCCCTCTTCCTTCACTTGCTCCACCCCCTTCTTTCTCCTTCCTCCTTCTCTTCCACTTGTTCATCCTTTTCTTACTTCTCTTAATCTTCCTCCACCCCCTTTTTCTTTCATTTTCCTCCTCCCCCATCTTTATCTTTCTCCACCCCCATCTTCTTCTTCTTCCTCCACCCCTTCTTCCTCTTCCTCCACCCCTTCTTCCTCTTCCTCCACCCCTTCTTCCTCTTCCTCCTTCTTCTTCCATCCCCTTCTTCTTCCTGTCCTTCCCCCTTCTTCCTCCTCCCTCCTTTTCCTTCTTCCTCTTCCTCCTTCCACTTCTTCTTCCTCCTTCTTCCTTCCCCTTCTTCTTCCTTCACTTCCCCTTCCTCCTCCCTCCTTTTCCTTCTTCTTCCTCCTTCCACTTCTTCCTTCACTTCCTCCTCCCCCTTCTTCTTCCTAATCCTTCCCTTCCTCCTTCCCCTTCCCTCTTCCTCCTCCCACTTCTTCCTCCACCCCCTTCTTCTTCCTCTTTCTCCTCCCCCATCTTTTTCCTAATCCTTCCCTTCCTCCTCTTCCTTCCCAATACTATTTCCACCGATAAATAATCGGCCACTAACCGTAACTTGTTTCAGAATAACTCTAACTCGTAATGCAGAAATACCACAGATCGCAACGTAAATATAATTTCTGCGTACGCTTTTACCCATGCCCGAGACTAAAAAAAAAAATCCCAGAATCTTATTGTGGATGTAGAGTTAGCATAAACTACTAATTACAACTTCTTCCATCCTATCCCGTCCGAAATTCCACGTCATTTTGTCTATGCTTCTTGGTGTTTCTCAACTATGTCCACGCCAGCGTAAACTGGAGGGAGTGGTGGGTGGGAAGGAGCCGCCTGCTTTGCTATCTTTTTCTCTATCTTGAAGTTAGTAGCTCAGCAGTGTAGATATCCAAACTCTCCCTTAAGGGGGTTCACCGTTTTTTTTTTTGCTTTCTCTCCTTTTCTCTCTTTCCCTGGCTTGTGTCCATTCGGCCCCATTCAGCCAACTGTTTTAAGACGTTTACCCCCATCCAGGTGTCAATATTTTCCCGGCGAGCGGTAGCGAGCCTCCATGTAGATATTTTTGTTTTGACAGCAAGCTAAATTTGTACATTTTTCGATAGAAAAATTTCTCCGGCGAAGCCGGGTTTCTCCATACAATGCTGGCTCGGTATCGCTCGCCAGGAAGAAATCGACACGTGGATGGGGATAAACGTCATAAAACAGGTGGCTGAATGGGGCCAAATGGATACAAGCCAGGGAAAGAGAGAAAAGGAGAGCAAGATACAAAAAAGTCGGTGACCCCCTTAATGACCAATAAGTATGTTGCCGTTTATAAGTCCTTTGTATTTCTTTGACTCTCCCTCTTCCTCCCTTTCTATTACTCTTTCTCCTCCTTCCCATCCTCTTCCTTCTTCTCCTCCTTCCCTTCCTCTTCCTTCTTCTCCTCCTCCTCCTTCTTCTTCCTCCTCCTCCTTCCTTCTCCACCTCCTTCTCCTCCTCCTCCACCACCTCTCCCCTCCCCCTCCTCCTCCACCACCTCTCCCCTCCTCCTACTCCACCTCTCCCTTCCTCCTCCTCCCTGATTTATCGCACTCCATGTCTCTTCCATCGCCCTCCTTAACCTGTTCGGGTATTTCTTATATTCCACAGACATTGGGCAACTATAGTCTGTTTCTTTTCAACTGACGGTAAAGTGCAAAGTTCCCATCAAGATGTCTCTGTTATTTTGAAGATTGTGTAGTGAAATATGGAGCTAATTATACAAATTTGGCCTTAATAGGATTCAGAGACAAAGTAGTTTCATATGTTTCCATTAAGTATCGATACATTAGCTGCTAAGGGATTCAATTTATCGTCAGTTGAAAAGAAACGGTGTATAATTCGTAAATATGGCCATGCCGAAAATATTATCAATACAAAATTACTATCACGTTTTGTGAAAATGATGTACAGTATTCCTCATAATATCTAGCTTTCTACATAACTTACCATTACAATAAGTTTAACTTGCTTAAATCATAACAGACTTTTCATAACATGTAGACGTAGGCCTTTTTAATAAAACTAAAGTAACAGCCAAAAATCTAACCTAATCTAAGCTAACCTGAATTAACCCCTTGAGGATTAAGACGTATTTTGACAGTGTATTTTGGCTATCATTAGAAGATATTATTCACGTTTAGAAGCCCCTCTAGCAGTTAATGAGGTAAAAACTATCTCACAAATCCCTCTAACGCCCACAATCCCTTCCTAAGTTGAATAAAATCGCCTAATATTAAGCCAGAACAAATGCCTGACCCGATCTAACTGAATTAGCTTTGCCTAACTTAACTTCCTCCGCTCAACTACCCTTTTTACCTATACCATCTAAAATTTAAGGGGGGATGGTTCATTTTTCTGGACCCCCTTCTCCCTCATATTTAGCCCCATTAGTTTTGAGAGTTTAAGACATTCAATTCCATTAGTTTGGCGATTATGAGACCTTTCACCTCATTTATGTGTAAATATTAAGACCTTTCCTTTCATTTAGGCTTCGATTTTAACCTGGCGAGCGATAGCTCAAGCCTGTACTTTTAGGAGGAATCAGCCTTCGGCCGGGACATTTCTCTACTGAAAAATGTACAAATATACCTTGGCAGGGTTTTTTTTTTTTCTTTTTTAAAGTTTGATAGAGGTCTAGCGAGTAAAGTAAAACATAAATAAATAATTAAATATATAGACCAAAAATTAACCACTACCCTCTTAAGGCATAATTAACTGATGTCACAGATACAATATATTCTGTTATCACCCTCCTTTTCCTCCTCCCTAATTTATCACCCTCTTGTCTCTTCCATTAGTCTCCTTATCATGTTCGGGGGTTTCTTTATATTTCACAGCCATTGTGGTAATTTCGTATAGAGGGAGAGGGTGTCATCGATAATTGTCCATATCATAGCCATGTATGTATGTATGTATGTATGTATGTATGTATGTATGTATGTACTCAGGCATATATCCCATTGCTGGGGGTGGCCGACACGAGACGTAGCCCGAACAGAATCTACATTTAAAATTCCTATTGTCAGGGATCGGGACCACTTTCGCGTTCTCTCGCCCGTTTCTCTGTCTCGTCGAGTAGGAAAATTATACAAGGGGAGGAGGATTCCTAGCCCCCTGCCCGAAGCAATTCAAATAGAAGCTAACCTACCAATACCTACCATTCCCTAATCTAACTATCTTGCTATGCATTCTCAAAAAAAAGTCTAACCTAACTTTGTCTAATCTAGTATAACTTTTTCTCCTATCGATCTATAGTAAATATAGATTACGAATAAAATATATATAAAGTCGAACAAGCGCTTACTAGACGCAGTTCCTGTGTCATGCTGTGCAATTTAGATTTATTATATGTGCTTATTTGAAACCAAACCAATACTAGGCTTTCCTAATTTTTGGCCAGTATCTCCGCTAATGTTGTATTCAATGTGTCCTAGTAAATAACTGATAAGGTAATGTGGCTGAAAACTGCCATGGCGTAGGTGTTTATGAAGCATGAATAAATCCTATATAATATAGGTGATAAATATATATGACCATTACAATATCAACTTGGAATATATACTATACCGCGCTAAGTCTAAATTATTGGTTTAACCGCCACCTCTATAATTAAGATTGGTAATTGTGTGTGGCATCAAATCAAAATACTGTTTTTCCCTAGTTTTGCATAATTATATTGGTATGTAGTATTCCCATCCTTAAAATATGTATGGAACACTTTTTATAAGACTGATATACATTTTCAGTTCGGTATCTAAAATTCAGAATTAGATTTATATTGTCTTATCTACGGCTGACCTTTAGTTCCCAAGCAACAAGAACACTAATCGATCAGGGCAGTACCCAGGGGAGGCGACATAGGCATATGATGAGTTGCTGGAACTCCTCTTTCATTTGCCGGGCTTCCCCTACTGTTTCTATTTATGCCTCATCTACACAGAGTAATCCAGCTAATTCCTACACACTCCTCCTATTCATTTCAGTAAATTTAACAAGCACACAAGACATCTTTCCAAAACATCTAAATTACCTATAATGTACTGTGATTTGGGCTCTCTGTCACTCTTTAAACCTGTGGGGGAGACACTTGTCACAGGCAGATTTGCCTTTTCTCTACTTCATACACATAGAAAAAAGTAGAACTGCCATATAGCAATGCCACTCACTAACCTATTTAATCCTTGTTTAGCTAAACCCTTGATAACACTATGTTTGCTAATGTTCAGGTCAGCATCCTTTCTTCATTTTTCACCCTTCAATACAAGCCCCAAATCTCTGGGGGCTGGTTGTTTCCGAAGGGTTGCTTATTTTCGTGCGTGCGCTCGCGCGAGTATATGTGTTGTGCATCCGAATAATATAGTTAAGTCACTCATATAATTGTAAAGACTGTGTATATGTATATTTGACATACATTTGATATATATCATACAACTAGAGATGGGCAAAAGCAGAACATAAACTATATAGTATAATTATGTAGGTAATTCTCTACATAAATAGATTCTCTACAGCCTATCATGTATTTCTCAGCTCTGGCAATGCAGATTTAGCTCAATAGTGGTACAGGACATTTGTTTGGTCATATCTATCTGTATACCAAATCACATACCAATATCTACCAAAATACAGCTACAGCTAAATATTAGAAACTTCTACAATGCTCAAAATGCATTCTTGTTCTTCTAATTTCCTCTTCTTCCCTAATTGATCGCACCTTTCGCGTCTTTCATCGTTTTCCTTAACATGTTCGTGCTTCTTTTTCCAGCCCATGTTTGGATAATTCGCACTATGCCAATATTTTGTAATCTACTCTAATTACACATACCTTGAAAAGGAAGGTTTTTAGTTTGTTCCTTAGAGCTCCATCAAGCTATGACAAAATACTCACAAGACTTCCTTGCGAGATAAGTTTTTTTAAGCATTGCGGTGGACAAATGTCCCGGCCAAAGGCCGGTTCCTCTTAAATTACAGGTTCGCTATCGGTCGCAAAGGAAAATAAACAATGGACACCTAAATGGCACGAACGGTCTTAAAATTGACAAATAAAGGGGGTGAACGGTCTTAAAATCGCCAAACTAATGCGGCGAACGTCGTAAAATCAGAAACAAATGTTGGGCTAAACATGAGGGAGAAGGGGCCAGAAAAAAAGTCCCCTTACGTGAAAATCTGTTATTAAACATACTTGACCTAACTTCATTAATCTTGCCGACCTAACCTCTAGCCCGCTCTTGGTTCAGTTAACCCCTTCTGTAACGGCCCCATCCTTAACTTTATTCTGGCTACTATTAGATGATTATATTCAGTTTTTAAAACGCCTCCAGAAATTAACAGGCTTCGAACGATCTCACTTATCCCTTTTAACTACCACAAATCCTTCTTAAACTGCACAATACCGTCTACATGCAGCTAGAATATACATAAAATGTCGTCACCGGTACGGAAGGGGTTAACCGACCACGTTAATCCCTTGAAGATTATAGCACGCTTTGAAAGTATAAGCTGGTTATCATTAGCAGATTTTATGAAATTTAGGAAAGATATCCAGGAATCAATAGGGGTAATTACTATTTATACTAACTCTTTAGCTCCCACAAGTTATTCCTAAACAAAAACAAAATTTACATAATATTTTCTAATCCCAAATTAGATCTTAAAATATCTTACATGATGACAAGTAATACAGCAAGGAGCTACCGTGACTGCAGCCATGATTGAAGAAGATTGAAGGGGAGACTGTAGGCTGATGATCACTGATTAATATGGCAAGACCTGTTGTTGGATGAAATGATTGGGGAGGAGTCCATGTTGGCTTGTTGTGTACCCTGCATAGTCCTAGTTGAGAGTAATTTGGCTGTTTTTGCCCATGTCAACGTTGTGTGTCCACAGTTTTAGCTGAGAGTAATTTGGCCATTTTTGTTTAGTCCACGATTACAATTATGTAAAAAAAGTATGCATTGTTCAAGTATATTTACACACTTTTAGACAGTGGATGGATCATAACAATTACTAATGAAGGGAAAACAGCCTAGGAGGAAATACACAGTATGAGAAGGAGAAAGATGAGGAAAAGCAGAATACAAAAAACGTAAAATTAAAGGGAAAAAAATAAAAATAACTAAATAACAAAATATAAATAAATAAATAAATAAAATAAAATCAAATGTACAGCAACACAACATTCATTTAACAGCCGGCGGTACGAGGCCTTTAATCAGTTTATTTTCACTTCAGTTTTGAATTCTTAAGTTTTATCTTTCATCATTTGCTAATTTCGGTAATATTTCTGATGAATATTGCGCATCTAGTATCCCTTAAAAAGCAAATCTAGCTGAGAGAGACTGAAGCTGTGTAAAAGTAGCCACTCGAAAGCTCCTATTGCTGATCCTCAAATATTAAAAACTTGAACACGTCTAAGGGCACTTTCTTTACTTGTATATTGCATTCGTGTATATATATATATATCTCTCTCTCTCTCTCTCTCTCTCTCTCTCTCTCTCTCTCTCTCTCTCTCTCTCTCTCTCTCCCTAACCTCTCTCTCTCTCTCTCTCTCTCTCTCTCTCTCTCTCTCATATATATATATATATATACAGTATATATTAGTCAGACTGTGAAACTAGGCATTTCATGAAATGACTAAGCATTTCAGTCAATCCGTGAAATGACTGGTTACTAACCTAACAGGTTAGGTTAGGTTAGGTTAGGTTAGGTAGTTCAGGGCTAGGTTAGGTAGGTAAGGCAAACCCCATAGTTACCTTCAAGCTCGTGAAAAGCAGATTGAGGTGTGTCATTGTGTGAACAGTTTGCTTCACTTTATAAATAGTAGGTGGAGATCAATACAACCTAACCTAACCTAACCTAACCTAACCTAAGTTAGGTTAGTAACCAGTTAGTAACCAGTCATTTCACAGATTGACTGAAATGCTTAGTCATTTCATGAAATGCCTAGTTTCACAGTCTGACTGTAACATATATATATATATATATATAACTGTATATAGTATACTGACTCACGCTGAGCTTATCTCTGTATTCGTACTATGACATATTTCTCTTCATACTGTACTTACTGACATTTCACTAAGTTATTCCGAGCCCTCTCACCGCTCCACATATACTATTTACTAGGCTATGTAAAATTCGTATATTCACACAATCATACTCTCACTGTTTTACAGTATATAATCTGTTCTAATATGTGTGTATTTAGATATTTTTATTTTGCTATTTTTAAACAACTATGTATTTTCTTAAATTAATCGTTACCCAAGAGTATATGTATAAGGCTAGTACATATGGGTACTCAAACGAGTAAACTAACTCTAACTATCTCACTCTCTCTCTCTCTCTCTCTCTCTCTCTCTCTCTCTCTCTCTCTCTCTCTCTCTCTCTCTCGCCCTCTCTCTCTCTCTCTCTCTCTCTCTCTCTCTCTCTCTCTTTTAACAAATTTGATTGAATTTTATAACAAACTATTCACATTTAACGACATGACGAAATCACTAGATATAATCTTCTTGGACTTTCAAAAAGCTTTCGACAAGGTGCCTCACCGAAAACTATTGGCTAAACTGGAGAGGATAGGTATCAAAGGTGAAATTCATTCTTGGATAAAACATTGGCTTACAGACAGAAGACAGAGAGTGGTGATAAATGGAGTGGAATCGGAGTGGGAGCCTGTCACTAGTGGAGTTCCACAGGGCTCAGTCCTTGGACTGGTCCTGTTTCTCATTTACATTAACGATATTGATGTAGGGGTAAACAACACCATTTCCAAATTCGCCGACGATACACAAATAGGAAATACAGTCCTGAACGAAGATGATAGAAATGCGTTGCAATCTGATGTAAGCAAGATATCAGAGTGGTCGAAAAAATGGCAGATGCCCTTCAATGTCGATAAATGTCAGGTGCTGCAGGTTGGTTGCAGAAATATGAAATACAAATACGAAATGAATGGCAAACAAATAAAAACCGCAACGGTAGTAAAAGACCTAGGGGTACTAATATCTGAAAACCTAAAAACTTCCGACCAATGTATAGCAGCTGCAAATAAGGCAAACATAGCATTGGGCTTTATTAAACGAAAATTTACATATAAACATGAAAACGTAATAGTGCCACTGTTCAAAAGTATGGTGAGGCCCCACCTTGAATATGGTGTGCAGTTCTGGTCACCTTATCTGATCAAGGACATTGTAAGACTCGAGTCAGTACAGCGTAGAGCGACGAAGATGATACCCTCCTCATTAAGAAATAAACCATATGAAGAAAGACTTAAACGATTGAAACTGTTCTCATTAAAAAAGAGGAGGTTGAGGGGTCAGCTTATTGAGTGCTTTAAGATACTAAAAGGTTTCGACAAAGTCGATGTAAATGCACTATTCACATTAAACAATACTAATCAAACTCGCGGAAATGGAATGAAATTAAAAACCAAAAGGCAAAACCTAGATGTCACAAAGAGTTTTTCTTCACCTACAGTGTGGCGACAGAGTGGAATAAACTACCAGCGAGAGTGGTGGAGAGCGACACAATAAACGCTTTCAAGGGAAGGCTTGACCTCTATCTGCAGAGGGCTGGGGTGATATGGAAAAAAAAAAAAAAAAAAATTATGTATGTATGTATGTGTGTGCACTGTACAGTATGTATATATATGTATGTATATATATGTATGTAGGTATGTGTGTATGTAGGTATGTGTATATGTGTGTGTGTGTGTGTGTGTATGTATCTGTATATGTAGTACCGGTGTATATATTATATATACATATATAGTTTGTAAGGCCAGACTGCCTAGTAAGGACCTTGAGGTCTTGTGTGGTCTTTG
>CM064581.1:9197075-9251225 GCA_032716605.1 Paralithodes platypus | reverse complement strand
AGTCCACCTGATGTTGTGATAGTAATGCCATAGTGATTAAATATTTAGTATTTTGTATTCAGATTTGTGTTTATATATTATTATGTTTTATTATTTATATTTATTTATTGATTGATTGATTTTATGTTTTGTTTTTATTTATTAATTTATTATATATTTTTGTTTTTTGTTTTGTGTACTTAGAAACCATCCCTGGTACCCGTTGAGTACCCCAGCCAGTTTTATCTGCATAGTCCCAAACATTTGGGCGCTAGCACTGACAAACTCTACAACTGTATACAATATAGATTATCTCACCGGGTAAACCATTTTCCCTGACACTTTGCTGTACTGTAAAATGCGATACTATTACATCTCTGACTCTTTTTCATAATGTACTGTCCTTTCAACTTGCAGTTCAGTAATCACGATAATATAACATTCCTCGTCGGGTTAAGGTAAACATAGTCTTACAGTAAAGTATATTTGTTGGTTAATGTTTATTATATATTAAATGTTGATACCGCCAGACCAGATTTCTCGAAAATATGCTGAAAAAAACCCTAAATTATTACCGCTTTCAGAATAACCATATTTAAACCTATTTAGAAGTTGGGTATTAGTGGATTTATATATTATATAATATTAGTATGATATAATTTTTTACCTATGCAGGCGATAGTATTACCGTGGAATAAAAGGTTATTTTAGGTATTAATTATCGCTTTCATGCCTAGAGATCCTTACTATGATGTGTAAAATCCTCTGGCTGTAGCAATAAAAAGTACAACAATCAAAAGAAAGATGCTACATTTTTACACGTTCTTCGATTTGTTGGGCGCTGGAGTGCAGCAATATTTTCAACATACCATCGTCATTTAATTAAAAGGCCACAAGTTTTACAAACCAGTAACGCAATATATACGTAAAATATAGCTATGAAACAACTCGCACCCCTCAACTCCCCCCCACCCACCCCCTTCCCACCCACGAGTGGAGGTACAATAATATGCCTCATGAATTTGCCTGTGTTTTTGTACAAGGCTATGGCGAAAGTATGGACCAACAATCATTATACACTGTAAGGTATTGTTATGTCTGTCTGTGTTGTAGCACTATTGAGGCTGGTGTGATGCAGATACTGTAGATGCAGGTGCTGCACGGAGACAAGTTGAGCATTGCTGAAGCACTGTTATCACTTTGTCAACATCTGTCATAGTGATGAAAAAATGAGGCAGTGTTATAGCAGGACTTTATTGAACTACACTCTAACTACTAAAAGGCAACTCTGCCTGAGCCGTTACAATATATTAGAAAAAGAATTTAAATCAGGTTATGTACTGTATTTAAGTATTAAAGAAACCGTAACATTAAGTAAGATTTTCGACAAAGGTAATTTACGTGTTTTTTTTGTGTAAATTAACGGATATTTTGTGCTGAAGCTTGTATATAGATAAATACTTTATTTAATTTTGTGTTAAATAAAATAATGAGGACACAGGAAATGGCATAAAATTTTGATGGTTCACATTTGTGGTTCAGGATATGGTATTTTACAAAGGCTATTATAGTGGGTCTTTTAACCCATAGACGGCAACCGTCTTCAATAGAGTTTTTTTTTTCTGGTGCACTGCGACCGTCCTCAATAGATCCAGAGCATAAAAAAAAACTTTGAAAACATCCCAGTGGTACTCGAAACAAAGCAATTTGTGATTAGGTGAGATAATTCCCCTTCATTACTTGCTACCACTCCTACATATGTGTCCTAACCTCCCACTCCCACCCTTCCCCTCCTTCTCCCCCCTCCTCAATTATCAGCTATTTTTCCTCTTATTCCCCCTTTTATCAGGTAATTTTTGGTGCTAATTTCCTTCACACGGTCTCTTTAACACGGGCGAGGCAGCTAGAGATCCTTGTAACAAAGAGACTTCTACTCAGAGCCATAAGTGTCGTTTGAGAGCTCGGGAAGGGAGCATATATGCCGTTCCAGCTCTAGCCTCATGATACGACCTTGAGGCAATAATACGTCTTTTCCCCCCTCCAATGCTATTCCCACTTCTTTTATTGCTCTTAAATGTTCATATCTTCATCATAAAAGCAAAATAGACACATATGGATAAGTAATAATTATATATATGGTACTATGACGATTTTCGTCAGAATAGATCCAAATACCTTCACTTGGGGTGTGTGTTTGAACTACAATCGCTTCGCAGTTTACGAGTTAATAGTACACTGCTAGAATATCCACAATGCAAAGCACAAAATAAAATATGCTGATCAAATTCCCTCCCCTATCTCTCTCTCTCTCTCTCTGTATCCCTCTATATATATCTCTCTCTCACTCACTCACACACACACTTACACACACATAAATACAAGCATCCCACAGAAAGAACCCTGTAAAACGACTGGAAGAAGAAAAACAAGTACAGGAAATGGTCAACGCCGGCATCGCCAAACCCTCTACCAGTCCGTGGACATCTCCAGTGGTCGTTGTCAAGAAGAAGGACGGCTCTCTATGTTTTTGTGTCAACATCAAAGATGCCAGACCTCTGTCCAGGATAGATGACTACCTAGACTCATTATACAGTGCAAATTGGTTTTCAACACTCTATCTACAGTCCGAGTAGTGGCAAGTGCCCGTTCAAGAAGACCACTAGCCCAAGACCGCCTTCCCCACAAGCGGGGGAATGCTCTTCAAGTTTAATATGCTTCCCTTTGGGTTGTGTAATGGACCTGCTACCATTTCTAGACTCGTGGAATCAGTTCTGCCAGGCTGCACCTGGGAAACCTGCCTCGCCTACCTCGATGACAGCATCGTTTATGGCCGAACCTTGGACGAGCACCTATTACAACTCCGTCAAGTCTTCGACTGCATTTCAGATGGTGGCCTCAAGCTCAAACCTTCAAAGTGCACTATCGCCCATCAATCAGTGACCTTCATGGCCCATGTGATATTGAGTAATGGCATTGCCCCCGATCCAGAAAAGCTGAGTGCCATCGTGGGTATCTCTTCGCCTCAAGATGTGAAACAAGTAAGAGCATTTCTCAACATTGCATCCTGCTATAGACGCATCATTGAAAAGCTTGCCACCATCGCCAAGCCTCTTCACGACATGACCAATTGCAAGAAGAGTTCAAGTGGACCCTAAAATGCATGGATGTCTTCCAATGCCTCAAAAATATATTAGGCTCTTCTCTAATCATCTCGTTCCCAGACTACAGCCAGCCTTTCCGCCTCTACACCGACGAGTCCCTGGTCAGCATCGAAGCAGTGCTGGACAAGCCTAATGTGAAAGAACACCTCATCATCTGTGCAAGCACCACCCTTACCCAATCTCAACAGAATTATGCCACCACCAAGATAGAATGCCAAGGAGTTGTCTGTGCCCGGAAACCACTTCCATTCTATCCTCATCGACACCAGATTTACCATCATAACAGACCACCAATCCTTTCAGTGGCTATGCATACCTGAGACAACCAATGCCCTAATCGTGAGATGGCGTGAGACCCTCAAAGAATTTAGCTTTGATATACAATACAGGCCTGGAAATATCTTCACCAACGCGGATGCTCTCCTGGCTATACATCAACAAACGTCACCCCTCAAAACACTGCATCAAAGAAAGTGTTACTCAAGCAGTAAGAAACTAAAGTAAAACCCAAATAGATGCCATTGAATATCTTCTTGAGTGGGGAACCAACTCTACACTCCCTCAGGCCGTATAGTACTGGACGCTCAGATAGCGAACTAAATCATGCACTTTTTGCATCGACATAATGACATACTCCTAGGCTAGAAGAAACTTAACCAAGTCTTCAACAATATTTACTGGACTACCAATGTCTGCCGAGCTTGCTGTATGGGTAAAGTCTGCACCAGGATCCCAGGACCCTCCAACCACCTTGTCGCCTCTAAACATTGGCAACTGCTTGCCGTCGATGTCATGAGCCAAATGCCAGCAAAGTCCAGGAAGAAGAATGTAATTATGGTTGTAAACACATACTCTAAATTCATCATCGCCTGCCCAACCAAATAGCACTCTGCCCTAGCCATAGCTAAAACCTTGGCTCAGGAGGTTTTCCATTACTTCGGACTACCACAATCCCTGCACTCTGACAACGCCTCAGAATTCTCGGAACAAGTGTAGACAAAAATTCAAAATGTTCGGATACTAGATCTCCCACTCCTCGCCCTACTGGCCTGAAGGCAATTCCATCTGTGAGAGAAGCCACTACACACCTACTTTGTGGAAATCAACCCTGTGACTGGCTATCTAAAATAAAGATAGTTCAATGGGGAATAAATAGCCTACATGCTCTATAAACTAAAGCATCACCCTCCATGACCAAATTTTCAGTGAAAGCCCCCCTATTCGTGCCACTCCGACACCTCGCTAGACCTGACGCCGCCCCCAGCTCTCCCCATAACCCTCTGCAACATCTAAATAATTGCCTCCGCCACCTACAACAATGCCAAGACTGGCAAAGGAAGAGACACGGAAGATCAACCGATACAAGATCAACGACCAAGTGATGGTCATGAAACTCCCTTTCAGTGACAAGCGCAAACCGAGCTTCACTGAACCCCACACCATCGCCAAGTCATCATTGATTATCACAAGGGAAAAACGTGTATATCGCAACCGCCACATCTACCCTTACCACCTTCACGATTCCGAGCCTGAGTCTCGTAACACAGCACCACGTTCGAAAAATCATGCTAACCAAATTGATATCATTTACCCCCTTCCCCGAGCCTCTGAATATAATATAATTGTTCACCCTATCCTAATAACTAAAGCTTCCTACACTTTTCCTCACTCATTCCTATTTTCATCCACCATTCTATCTCTTCCCATCAACCTCACCACCACCTCCTTGCCTCCCACTACTTCTTGACCCACACGCCTACCTCTTCCCCGCTACCTCCTACCACCATTGACCCCCTCCCTACCACCACCAGCCGGCCATCTCAATCTTTCTGCCCTGTATCTCCTTCTTCCCTCCACACTCCCACACCAACTAACTCCCCCTCTATATCCACCCTCACCCCCTTCGACCTTGACACTTTTCCACCTCATCCACATCCTCCATCAGCACCAAAAGTGGAGTCCATCACCTCCCCGCCATAACCAAAATTGGTCTGTGTCAAAACTGCCAGTTCTCTTCTCCCCCCAAACCTCTTTCACTGACTACACCCACCACCATCATCCAAACCAACCTACCCACCCACACCTCACCATCTGCAATAATTTATCCCCAACAAACACAAATGCCACCCCGCCAAGCCCGTTTCCTGCACTGCCTAAACGCCTGGGGAATATTGGTACCTTACCTTTCGCACAGGCCCCTCAGAAGCCTGGGTGACAAATCAAAGGTTAACATTCGCCTTTCCGTCAGCACAATCATTAGACAGCCGCCCACCATTGCCTTCATTTCAACATACCAACCCTGCCAAATATGTTTTTCAAGTATATTTTCTGGTATTCTATTACTGGCATTCTATTACTGGCCAGCGGAAAAGGATGCACTATCCAGGCCAGCTTCTAAGCATCCCCAACGAATGCCATGAATCCTGTGCCCTCCATATTACCAAAGACAAGTCTTGGGCTCCTGATGCCAAGGCAAAGACATGGAGAGAATTTCTGCAGCTGCTTAAACTAGCGATTGAGTCAAAACATCCCTGTCATACGACCTCCAGGCACAGGAACGTATCTTATTCCCTGGCGAGGGAATATATTATGCAGCAGCAGAGAAGGGAAATAGAGGAAACACCCCAAATAATGCAATGGGCCACAGTAAGTATAGCGGCTATATCAACACCAAGAACAGAGGGATACAACATCCTGCTTTCCCCCAGCCGTGCGGGCCCATATTGCCCGCATCAGGCCCCGCCCACAGCCACCACCACTAGAGCGGCTACCTCCAGGCTCCCCAAAGTGGGCCAACACCACCAGGCCCTCCTGTCATAGAGCAGCACCAACGGAAGCATCACCGCCAGAACCAAAACTATCGCCAGCGATATAACCCAACCAAGACATTATGTGTAATTGTTTGGGGCTTGGCAATTGTACTAGGGCAATCAAGGGAATTGGCTCGAGGCAGTATCCAAGAAGCATCCATAAATTCCTGTAATTCAACAACTGATTTAGCCTTGGTTCGGGTCTGGGCTCTGGACTGTTGACAAGGCCAATCCGGTGAGATGTCTTCTTAATATTTTGGTAGCAAGGACACATTTTGGCCCAGACATAAAAAGGACTTTGGCCGCCTGGTCCTCCCATGGAAAGCCACCTCTTTTAGAGAGAAGACCACATCAGAGTGGATCTTGAACTGTGGGCCATAAGCCTGCCAGAGTCCCCAGCCATTAACACCAACCCAAGACATTCCTGATGTCAACCAACAGCGGCACAGGTCACCTGCATCCTCCCGAAATTGAGATGAAAATAGACTTACCCTACGCCTATAAAGTTATATGCTCATCTTAAGTCTCCTTAAGACCCTCTTTCCTCCTTTGCATCCAACTATACTTAACAACGTCTTTTACAATGTTTTGTTTAGTCTACCATCATTATAGTTAATATTCTCTTGTGAGGGACTGCCCGTTTTCTTCTATTAAGCTCACCGTTAACTATTGTAGAAAGATCCAACTCCCATAAATGACTTGCATTGTATATGTATGTCTCTATGTGTGTACCTATTGTATACATAAAACTCACCCTGTGTGTTATTTTTCGCCGCAGTGTAATTAACCCTTCTTTGGCGGCGCGCAACTTATGTCGTGTGAAATAAATATGGACTAAGTGGCGGTTCACAACTTATGTTGTGTGCCATTTTCACCACGTAATGTTGCTGAGAGAGAGAGATGAGTGGTGGGAGGAGCGTAGCAAGCGTATGACTGCTCCAGGCCACCGCGGCGGACCTACTGACATGAATCCCACCCTCCCCCACCCTCTCGCACTCGCTACACAGGGAATTATGTAGAGAAAGTACCTAATTACATGGTTTTTGCACTCGTGTTGCGCGATCGTTGCAAGAGAACCAGTGGTCGTACAAGGATGGTTGGGGTGTCATTGGAAAGCTCTGTTAATGCCCTTTCAGGGATTGATACTTGTTTTACGCTCTGGGTCTTATTTAGGCATGAACATGATCACGTAAACAACCCTATTTAGGGTAAAAACACCCGCTGGGCGGTACATATAAATTACCGCCTAGGCCGCTCGTAAGGTGTTAATGTGTGCTGTATATACTGTATGTGTTACTGTCCTACCCAGTTCGGTAAGAGCCTGCATCTGGTCAAGTTATAAAACCTGGCATTACAATATATATATATATATATATAGTATTTTCAGGAGAAACAGGAGGATAAAGGCAACGACCTTGTTCATCGTGACTGGTTTATTTGCGATATTTTGGACTATTTTGGTCCATCATCAGGCTTGGATACAGGTCCTAAAAATAAATTACTCTATTAAGAAACTATTTAAAGTTATAATCGTTGACCACAAATGTATTAAAAACACTACGAAAGAATAAAATGTCCTAATATAGCTAAACACTTATAGAATGCATGTTTAATACCAAATATATAGTACTTACACATATAAGGGGTCAAGCGTGGGTGCGATCCTAGTACAGAATGAAATCCTATGTTCACAAGGCAAATATATAATAAAGAAGGGGTTACCTAATAGTAAATAGATATTCGAACAACAGAACTAATTTCCTAAACAGATTCCATATCAACACATGAATAAAATACATAATATATACTTAGGAACAAAAGAAATTAAATTTAACTAGAAATACGAATTATGAACAAATACTCTCTTATAACACTAAATGAGTTAATTCGAACGCTAATATGATGACAAGGACATAACATCAAACGATAGTTATATGGAAAACTATGTTACTGACGCTAAACGAAAACAATTAATCCTAACATTAATCCTAGCAACTCATTTCGTTTGTTCCTAAGTATATTATATGTTTTGATATGGAATCTGTCTAGGAAATTAGTCGTGTTGGTCGAATATCTATTTACTATTAGGTAACCCCCGCTTCATTATATATTTGCCTTGTGAACATAGGATTGCATTCTGTACTAGGATCGCACCCACGCCTGACCCTTTACATGTGTAAGTGCTATATACACTTGGTAGTAAACATGCATTCTATGGGTTTTATAGATTAACACCTTAAGGTTTTTAGAACACATAATTTTAATTTGTCTATTATTATTTAGTTATCTTATTAAGTTTAGGAAGACCATATGCAAGTCACAGCGTTTATCAAGAGAGTCCTTAGCCCTTTGAGTCATTCAACTACTTCTAAAACTGCATAAAATCGCCTAATCATAGCCAAAATACAATGAAAACGGCATCCTTATTTTAGCAGTCACAGACCAGGCAACAATATTGCCAACATGATACCACAATTTTAAAGGCCACAGGCATACGTAACTCTATGAACATTATTAGCCATTTATTGTCGTATTACCGTAATTTGAAGGTATTATACATTTAAGGGGAGTGACCTGCTTTTTGTTATTTCTATCCTTTTCTCTCTTTCTCTGGCTTGTGTCCATTCGGCCCCATTCAGCCAACTATTTGAAGACGTTTATCCCCATCTAGGTGTCGATTTCTTCCTGGCGAGCGATAGCGAGCCAGCATTATATGAAGAAATCCGGCTTCGCCGGAGACATTTTTCTATCGAAAAATGTACAAATTTAGCCTGCTGTCAAACAAAAATAAAAAATAGGCTGGCTCGCTACCGCTCACCAGTAAACAATTGATACCTGGATGGGGATAAACGTCTTAAAACAGTAGGCTAAATGGGGCCAAATGGATACAAGCCAGAGAAAGATAGAAAAGGACAGAACAAAAACAGGTCACCCCTCTTAAGAACCCGAAATACTAAACACGGTTTTCGGTAGGGGTAAGTTATGGTCTTTGACGGATATTGTTTAGAATATATGCTGCTTAGAATATATGCTGCTTAGAATATATGCTGCTTAGAATATATGCTGCTTAGAATATATGCTGCTTAGAATATATGCTGCTTAGAATATATGCTGCTTAGAATATATGTTTACAATATATGCTGCTTAGAATATATGCTGGTTAGAATATATGCTGGTTAGAATATATGCTGCTTAGAATATATGCTGCTTACAATATATGCTGCTTAGAATATATGCTGCTTAGAATATATGCTGCTTAGAATCGTAAAATGATAGCCAAAATAAGTTTCTAAAACGTGTCCTAATACTCAAGGGGTTAGGTATTGATAGCTTATCAAAATATATATGATTTACCACACGGCAAAGTAACTTTAAATGAGAAAACATTTGTTGTCACCATTATAAGGAGTCCAGTAATAGAGAAGGGGAAAGGTAATCAAAGTTTAACCCGTTCAGTATTCGAGGTCGTATTTTTACTTTATTATGACTAGCAGTAGACGATTTTAATTACTGTGAGAAGGCTCTTAGTGAATCAAGGTGGTAGTTTTAAGGGGACCGACCTGCTTTTTTTGCTCTGGGTTTTATCCATTCGGCCCCATTCAGTCTACTATTTTATGACGTTTCTCCCCTTTCAGGTATCGATTTTTTTCCTGGCGAGCGAGAGCGAGCCATCATTGTATGGAAAAATCTGGATTCGTCGGAAACATTTTTCTACTGAAAAATTTACAAATTAAGTCACCTGTCTAAAACAGAATAGAAAATATAGGTGCAAGTCGACACCTGTATGAGGATAAACGTCTTAAAACAGTAGGCTGAATGGGGGCGAATGGCTGCTACCCAGAAAGAAAACAAAAGCGGGTCGGTCCTCTTAATAATACTCGCCGACTCCCACAAGTCCTGTTCTAATCTGAAAAAATCGTCTACTATAAATTTTGCCACAAATCACATATTAATGTTCTTTTAAGATCGCATAACTCTACTGACATTAAGTATGGTGCAGTGGTGCACTCTGATACCACAGTCTCTACCCAACTCACAAATATTCGTGGACTTGACCCATTTCTAATTGTGGACGTATATATCTGGAAACGAATTTATGAATATAATCATGTATACATCAACTACAAAACTATATGTACTATATATTGAAAAGCAAGTTATGTTATCAAATCAATCTGGATAGTTCTTACGAGGGTGCTGAAGACTATGGCATCCGAGTGTACAAGCTAAGTACTACATGAAAAACTCAAATACTGTACCAACTTTCTACTTTTCTCTGTATCGGTGATCAGACACAATAGTTATCAAAATGCTTCCAAAGTTGATAGACAGTTAAGCATAACTTTGCAATATTGAAGACGGGTGTTAAGCTGTCTTTCTTATATTATATATTTTATTCCAGCTGACGGTGTATTGTCATCTTCCCATTTTCATTATTATGTCAAGTTTGTAGCGAAGTATGATGTTAATTATGAAAACTTGCCATTAAGACGACACATACAGAGTGCTGTTTCACATTCTTACAATAAGTACCGATATATCATCTGCTATGGAATTGAATTTAGCCAACTGAAAACAAACAAACTATAGTCTGTTAATTAGGGCTTGAAATATTACAATATATAGTGACTGCCACTCTCACGGTCAAAATGCTAAATCAATTACTCAGCCTTCAAGTGTTCCGTTGACAAGTGTATATATAAAGTTTGACAAAAAATGCCATCGAATCTATTAAAAAAACTAATTTTTAATCATATATTTGAACCCCTGTCTTGGTGTGATGTTGATCAAAGTGTGAAGTCTGGCAGCACCAAGCCACACTGACTGATTCTAACTTGAGTGACAGTATCATGAGCAATGGCTGCCTTCACAACATCCAGGCCGGAAATGACCTCTCCAAAAGGCGTACCCATCACGTTTGGATTGGAAACGATCCCTCCAGTGGCCGTAATCCACACATAACTATTGGACTTTCGGGTGCAGATGCCAAAGCTTGGGTTGTTACCATTTGATGTGCGGCCAGACTCGAAAGCTAGTAAATGTCCTGCATTTGCAACCATTGAGTAATTACCAGCCCATTCAAGGTCAAGAAACACTGGTCGTATACTTGGCGACTTCTTGTCCAATACATTTTCAAAAATAATATTTTCTCCATTACTATTCTTATTGATAACTTTAGAAGCTGTAGTGCCGTGGTATGATGGTCCAAGGGTGCCCAGACAGAGAGCCATGAACTGTTGTGCACGACGTAGGTGGCACCATACCCGGATGTACACTTGGCCCAGACACCGGTCACCAACACTCAGCTCCAGGAACACCTCAGACGGCAGCTACAGGAAAAGGGAAAGCATATTCAAAATATAATTATGATGTAAAAATCGAATGTATTTATCATTGTCTGAGAGTTAAGTTATTCCTCAATGAATCGCAGAGGATAAAAAGAAAACACATCTAAAATCAAATATTGAGGTCACACACATGAGTGAAATAGTTATCATGCCTGCAAGGATATACGGGAGTCGGTGGAAGCAGCAACACAGTTCAACAGAAGTCTTCCATCTTGACACTTCACGGCTGCTTGACGAATATCTGTTTTGTTCTTCTCCCTGTTCAGTGACAAGTGAATTAGTTTTGAAGCTCCAGCAGTGTTTTTCGCCTTTTGGGTTTTCTTATTAATAGACTCTTTGGCAGGACCTTCTATGACACTGCTGCTTTTGGCCATACAGTATCCATCTTTTACCATTATGATGCATTCCTTCACTCTGTTTTCTGCATGTTTAATTGTCTCAATACTGTTTGCTTTTCTAACATTAATGAGGAGTCGATCTATATCCAGCTGAGTGTTGTGTAGAGTGGAACTACTCTCACACAACTTATTTACTCCATGTACCAGCTTCACAAAACTACTCTTCACCTCTCCTCGCTGGTCATCAATCTTTACGCCAAGCAACTTTATCTGAGCCTCAAGAGCTTGCTTCCTCTCCTCTACATAGGCCTTGATGAGCTTGACGTTATGTCCCTGAGGGTGACCAGAGAAAAGACACAGGCTACACAGAAGCAATTCACACTTGCAGCACCAGTACCGCAGGTTGTCCCCATGTTCAGTACAGTCCTCAAACTGAAAAATGTAGAATCCACTATTTAGCATTATTTTCATCCAATAAGCCTTGAAAATTAGTACTAGTTGTTTCTCATGCTGTTATTTATAGAAAGTGGAAGATCATGAAACAGTCATTTACCAATTTACTTCTGAAATGTGAAGGTGATGATTTTAGGATTTCAATGAGAATATCTTTACATGGGTGGAGTTACCTCGAAGTCCGGACAAGCAGATGACAGGGTAAGAAGGGAGTAGTTGACGGACAATCGCTCCAACTGAATATTGTTGTGGGACTGTCTACAGGTGTGACAGGAGAAGTTGCCAGCCTGCTTGACAGTGTTGAGGCAGGACCGACAGAATGTGTGGCCGCATGACAACACCAGGGGATCACGAACTCCAGCCTGGAACACCTCGAAGCACATAGAGCAAGAAACGGCCTTTCGCATACCCTTCATCTCCAAGTCTCTTGTAAATATTTAAACGTCTGTAAGAAAGAGCAATTGTTTTACTTTACAGTAACCCCATTTAAGTATAAGATAATAACAATTTCTAAGCCATTAAAAGAACCTACAATATTGTTCCTACGAGATAGTTCCTGTTGGAAATATGCAGTAGCCCCTGCGTATGAGGGTGAAATATTCACCTAAGTTATCCACGACAGATACTAAAGGCTGAGGATACAGAAATGTGAACTGCCCCCAATTTACCTTTTACCATGGTTTCTGACACAAACATTATTGAAATATGTATCGCACACCGGTTCTTTAATTAATACACTGATGTAGGATGATTAATTTGTTTATCATAACCACAAAATAAAAGGCATAAGAGTTTAGTACATAGATTTGGAATGTCAATCCTCCCACAGGTTCCCGAATAATGCTCCCTCAATCATCTGAATGGTGATTTAGTGAAGATGATGGTGTACCTTCCTGGTGGCCTTTGTAAGGTTGTTGATGAGGATATCAGTGTCTGAGTGATGCAGTTCTCCTCATGTTAACTGTCATGGCTGGGTGTTACAGCTACTAAGAAATCCAGGTTGATTAGCCTTTAGTGGTGCACTTCATGTGACACCATGCTTGTTGGGGCGCTTCCTGTGACCCCTGGTTTATCTGACGCACTGTCGATGATATCCTGCTACAGTAAATAGTGTGGTGGATTTTCTGTCTCACTGGTGGAGGCCCTATTTGTCCTTGATATATTTATGAGGTTTCTGGGTGTGTCTTTGCTAGTGAACCTTTACAGTGAGTCACCACTTGGCTAGCAAAGAAGAGTCAGCTGAGGTAGTGTTGCGTTTGGTGACTGCGCTGGAATGGTGGGACTAAGGGCTTTGTTTACCTGAGTAGCACATGAGATCTCAGTCTTCAGGTTAAGGGGAGACTGGCCGTTTGTTTGGTCTATTAATTCATGTATTCATATATTTGTTTAAGTTTCCTCCCTAGACTTCCATCAAGCATTAAAAAAACACCCCCTAGATCCCCCTTCAAGATAAATTTGTATATTTTTCGGTAAACAAATGTTCCGGCCGAAGGCCGGTTCCTCTTAAAATTGCAGGCTCGCTATTGCTCGCCAGGAAATAATCAACACCTAAATGGCACGAAAGGTCTTAAAATTGACAACGAAATGGGGCAAAAGGTGTTAAAATCGCCAAACTAATGGACCGAACGTCTTATAATCTCAAAACTAGTGGGGCTTAACATTAGGGAGAAGGGGGTCCAGAAAAACGGTCTTCCTTCCCTTAAGCCTACAGTAGGTGCGACAGGAGGGGCGCAGGTCCGTCATTTGACAGACGATAATCCATTACGACCTGCGCTAATGTATGCTTTTGATTGATGTCAACATGTATCTTTGCCACATTTTATGCCACATATCACATTACTCGAACATAATATCTGCTCGTCCATTGATAACAAATAAAAGAATATAGAATCACGACTGGAAGACGTCATTATAGATGCATGGATGTTGCTGTCGTAAACTTTGTGTCTCCTTCCTCGATTATGTCTTGTAAACAATAGCCAACAGTAGATGTCTTTATGTCGCCGTTTTATTGTACCAATCATAAGTTTCCAGATCAATATTAGCGAAAAATGTTGGTGGAAAATGTACCTTGCGATTTCTCCTTCCGTGTTCGTAGCCGCCTACTAAATAAATAAACGTACCTTCCGGACCGAACCTGCACCGCCCATCATCACTAGAGACACTATAGTAACAGAGATCGGCCATTTTGGTGCCACTGGTGTTAGTAGGCTCTCTCTTACACTCATATATACCCATGTCCATAATAATCATTGGACAATACTTATACAGGATACATAGGCCTAGTCTGGTCTTTGAATCTAATTTCTACATGGTTAAAACTATAATATCACCTTGATGTTTGCTAATTAGGGCACCAAAATGGCGTCCAAGGATAAAGATGGCCGCTCTCTTTCAATACAGGATTTGTAATCACGGCTATATCTAGCCTATCACTCTTATCGTGCTCATTGTCACAAGGGCGGCTGCGATCATTGTACCGTTTGTGGTTTCTTCTTATCTCTATTTCAATGACTTCTCTCTCTCTCTCTCTCTCTCTCTCTCTCATATACATATACTGTTTATATATATATATATATATATATATATATATATATATATATATATATATATATATATATATACGGTATATATATATATATATATACATATACTGTATATATATATATATACAATATATATATATATATATATATATATACATATACTGTATATATACAGTATATATATATATATATATATATATATATATATACAGTATATTTAAAACAGTAGTGGATGTCTGATTTCAGTTTTCTTAGAAAGTAATTTATGCGATCTTCCTGTTTCACAGTAAAATACTCTTTCTCCTTTGCAAAGGAAATATGTAACTTAGAAGCAGGCAACTGTACGATGGCTTCATAGGATATTAAATCATTATTCACAAACGTGCCCCGGAATATGTGGTTTCACACAAAATACAATAAGTACATAATAATTGTGCATATGATCACAAGATGAAAATATAATCACAGTTTTCTTCAGTTAGTGATTAATCGCTTACGTGCTCGAATATGAAGCTTGTGATATGCTTCTATCAGGCGAAAATGTACATCTGGAGCTGCATTTACATACATAGTGATGTTAATACATTGCCCTCACAGGCAACACAGGTAACACTTTTGTCGGTGTAGTACACGACTTGCTTCCAGAACACTTGGTAGTGTCAGTCTTAGACCTGACGGAGCTAGTATCACACTTAGAAGGGCTAGTATCGAACCTAGCAGGGGGTCAGTCGTAAACCTGACAAGGTTAGTATCACACCTAGCAGTGATCAGATATTGTAAGGGAATATTTTGATACTGGTTGCTGGGTTGGTGCACATACAGTAGTCTGTCGTTTCTCTGCATTGTTCAATTGATGAAGTTTGAGAGCTAGAAGCGCTCGCTCTGGTTGTGCCGTGATTTTGGTGGCTATCAAAGGCATAATGTGTTGGTGTTGGTTGGTGCGAGATCTATTGCACGCTTTAAGGGGAGGTTTTTAGTTTGTTTCCTACTCCTCCAGCAATCTTAAAATTTTACCCCCTTGACCCCCTTTCAAGATAAATTTGTACATTTTTCGGTAGAAAAATTTCCCGGCCGAAGGCCGGTTACTCTTAAATTACAGGCTCGCTATCGCTCGCCAGGATAAAATCGACACCTAAATGGCACGAAAGGTCTTAAAATTGACAGAATGGGGCTGAAATTCTTAAAATCACCAAATTAATGGGGCAAACGCCTAAAAATCTCAAAAGCCATGGGGCTAGACATGAGGGAGAAAGGGGTCAAGAAAAAAGTCCCTCAAGTGGAAATCTCCCCTTAAGGGCTCTCTTAACCTCTTTCATATCATCTTCTGTGTCCCTCTGGTCTGGTAGTTGGCGTGGTGGCAAACAAAGCAGTCTTTACAGTTGGCATAACATTATTATTTCAAACATATTTTCATTAGAGGAACAAATTAAAAGTGTTTCATATTAATCATTTATATTAACTAGATAGTTTAAAAACATACTAATTTTGATTATTCACGAAATAGGAGATATAGAGATACAGTATTTATAACTGACTCTGTAATAAATAGTACACCAAATATATGAAAACCTTTACTTGTCCTCTAGGAGCAAACACAAAATAATTTGACCGATTTTTTTTTTTTTTTTTTTGGCCTGAATCAATCGGCGTGAATACAGAATAATTTCAGATGACGCCAAACATTATTAAGTCGACGGAAGGGGAAAAAAGTCTCGGCAAATATGAGTCGAGGAGCAACTAATTAGAGGGACCGTCTTTCATGTGAGAGAGAGAGAGAGAGAGAGAGCGAGAGAGAGAGAATAATGATAAAGACAGCAGTCGGAAGCCAGTATGTGCAAACCCACAGGCCACAACACTGCATCTTATTTACTGTGCGTGTGTGTGTGTGTGTGTGTGTGTGTGTGTGTGTGTTGTTTCTGGATTGTGTTGCTATATTAAATTCTACCTTTTAATATGTTATGTTCCATTATCACGATCAAAGTTGGAATTGGCCGCTCTTTTATATTTTATTAATGAACTTGAATCCTAAAAGTCTTAGGTCTTTAGTTTCCTGTTAGCCTCCGCTCCGAGATTCACTAGCGTTGTAACAAGCAACAGTGACCATTACCCATATAATTGTTCAAGGAAGACGGTATCAACCAGGTCTAGTGAGAAAAAAAAACGCTTCTCGTTTGAGCGAACGCGAACTCCAGACTCCTAGATAGGATGTCTATACGTTCACCACTTGTTAAGATGAGACGATTGTTTTCAGCTTAGGAAGGGCATATGCACTAAGTGTTAGCATGGTATACACGTTAATGTATGCCCTATAATAATTATGAATATTATGACCTCCACATTCCCTTCCTAAGCAAATGTTAATAATTATGCAATGGTAGCCAGAAAAAAGGTTAGGGCAGGCGTCATCGTGCAAGCTTGATAAATACATACTGTAAGTGTCCTTTGCTGTTTCCGATATGTGCAGTTATGGATAAATGTTTGGTCAGTTGTTTTCGGGTTAGCCCTATGCTAAATTCTACCTTTACCGCTACTTCCACTCTACTGCTACTACTAAAACAACAACAACAGCTATTACTACTACTATTAATACTACTAATAATAACTAAAAATTGATTAAACTGTTAACTTGTATACAGTATGTCTCTATAATTTATTATGTTATAATATACAGTATTCAGTTTAAAGTTCTTCAATTTATAAATTTATGAATAGGCACCATAATTACATCTGTCAACGAAGTTGGACTGAGGTTAAATGTTTGCCTCCGTTTGTCTGTCTGTAAACAAGATAGCTTAAAAAAGTTATGAACCGATGTTTACAGTTTGGTGGGCTGATGCGATTTGCGCCATGTAAGAAATGATTCAATTTTGGAGGCGATCAGTAGAGCGCATTCCTCCACCAGTGTAGGCGGTTCACAAAGTCATGTTCACTAAATTTGGTGGCCAGATAGGATATGCGCCAAGAAAGTAGTGATTCCATTGCCTGTTAATAATTTAAAATAACACAAAATAATGCAGCACAATTAAAACTACAAGTGTTGTATCAAAATTTGCTATGGAACCAATTATAAGTTGCTAAATGAAAAAAATGGCCCGCACTCAAAATTCTTCCACAACGAAAATGTTTGCCTTGCATATTGACACCGTAGAAATCAATAAGGCAGAAGAATATTATATCATTATTTTGTCAATAGTTCATCATAGTATTCGTTCGTAATGAGGTAGGGACCATCGTACCCAGGGTCCAGAGAATATATTCTCTGGACCCTGATCGTACCTACAAACTAAACCTTTGTATTTATCAGTCGCAGTGTTTCGTAAATTATAACGACCACCTGATGAACTTAGCAAGGACCTTCAGAGTATATAATACCCTTAAATACTTTGATTCCTAGAGGCCGTCTTTAAGCTGAGTGAAATAATCTTGCAGTTACATTTATATTTGAAAACATTGTCAACTAAATAACGAGAATACGTGCCTGCTGCTCCACCCCCACTACCCCAAGACACTCAATAATAATGACTCTACAGCAGCAGAGATCAGCCAACTTCCGCCATATTGGTGCCTCTTGTGTCAGTAGCCTCTTTGTACTTTCATATTATTTTGCGCATACCTATGATATACATTCGGAAATATTGGTACATGATTATATAGTTAGATCTTTGGCTCTGGGGTCCTGATAGCGTAATGCATAAGGGCGCGGAATTTCGGTGTAAGTGTCCTAGGTTCGAGTCCTTGGAGGGCCACATGTATTTGTTTATTTCATTAATTGAGTTTAGAAGTAAAGTTGGTTGGTGAAAAAATATAATTTTAAAAGATCATGAATGAAAATAAAAACCCTGTTCTTTGATAATGGCTTCCAGAGAATATGGTAGCCAATCTCTATGACTATAAGATCTCTACTCAATCCCGACTATTCTTGGTAAACAAGCCATCGAATCGGATGTGGTGGGTTGTGTGTGTGGCCGCCTCGGGACATAAATGTTCCCGTACACCGTAACACGGCCAGTTTAACACCACCGTAGATGTCAAGACCCGACTGGGGTAGATTTGATGTCGTATATCCATTTCCTGTGTGTGCATGTGTGTGTTTGTATATGTATATATGCATGTATGGATGTATATATCTATGTATGTATAATGTATGTGTGAATGTATGTATGTATGTATGTGTGTATTTAGGTATGTATGCATGTATGGACACAGGCAAAAGGATAATATACCAGTGACACACGAACCTTTATATCGGGGAATTTGTACTGGAGTCTAAGATACCAATCAGGCTGTTGGATGATAATGTTGATTATTGAGTATTTAGTGGTTTAGATCTGTAGTTTCGTTTATCTATTGAAAAAAATAAGGGTTATCAAATTCACAACTCAGGCCAAATGGATGTTGACAAGGGTTATATTATTGACTTTGATGCAGTGACTCTAATAATATTCACCCCTAAATGGGATTCTTGTTTTTGTTTTGGTGTAGGGGGGGGGGGGATTAACTGGCACACATATCCAGTATGTTCTGTTTAAATCAGTGCGATCTAGTATTCTTTGGGTATGTATTTTTTTCTATGCGAGTGAGGGAGACAAAAGGCAGAACTGCCTGTAGCGAGTGCCTCCCCCATAGTTGAACGAGTGACAGGGCCAAAATCAAGGGACGTTCGAGCCAAAATGCCTGGACACACGGAGTTTGAAGCAATTTAAGTCATAGTAGGAGGGAAAGACTGATTCTGGGAGAGAGTTCCAGAGCTCAGCTGTTGAATAGAAGAAAGACAGAGTAACGTTTTACTCTTGGGTTTGAGAGTTGCACAGAGTAGGGGTGGGATTGTGTTGCAAGACGGGTACCAAGTACCCTACGTAGAGGAGGTGGTATACACTGGGAGAGCTCTGAGGAGCAATGATTATTGTAGTAGCGAGAGAGATGAAACATTGTGGCAGAGAGATTAAGTTTGCAGAGAGTTGGTGAGTGGGCGGGAATTAATGAAACGAAAAGCCTTTCCTTCTACTTTGTCTAGAAGTGCGGTGTGAGAGGATCCTCCCCACACATGTGAACAATACTCAATACAAGGACGCACTGTGCCCCTGTACAGAGCAAGAAGCTGTGCAGGGCTAAAGAACCCCTTGAGGCGGTTGAGCAAACCCAGCTTCTGGGAGGCTACCTTAGCAAGACTGGTAATATGGTCCTTCTAAGTGAGAGCAGAAGAAAAAAACGCCAAGCATATTGAGAGAAGATGAAGGATTGATTTTTGTATTGTTGAAGAGTAAGGGATAGTCCTCTGGGAGTTCCGGACGGGTAGATAGATGGAGAAATTAGGTTTTGGCAGTAGTTGTGTGTGTGTTTGTGTGTATTATTGATGTGTGAATGCATGTGTGTGCACTTGTTCGTGGGCATCGTGTGTTAGTTTGTGTGCTTGTGTTTTGATAGTGTGTGTAATCCTTAATAGTGTACACCTGCACAAACCATCAGATCACTTACTCACTTATTCAGACTGGAATGTGCAATCAAAATATATAATGATGTTCAATACCTGAGTCTTTGACCAATTAATTACAGCTCTGTCGTGTTTCAAAGAGGATGCAACATTTCTTATATCAATAGTAAAGTCGCTCAATAAAAGACCGTACATTATTTATAATGCTTTGATTGCTGTTATGAACATATTTTTTGGTCTGCAATATGAAACACAAATATCGTGGATCCAGTTATCCAATAGTCATATATTTTGTAATATGGGTGGCTGAAGAAGGTAATGAGAGATCTAATGGTTGACTGACGTTGTGTATTACATTTTTGGATGACGGAACACAATAATTATAAACAATGTGATAGGTGAATAGGTACAGTCATTCAAAAACATTCCTGGACATGGTGAGTATATATGCTTTTTACAAACATAGTAATAATAACAAAGGCACTGTAGTTTAGATTCCTCTTCATGTTTGCAATTGTCATGTATACGTTCAACACTAATGTAATTCATGCATGGGTATATATTTGTTATGTATACGTTCAACACTAATGTAATTCATGCATGGGTATATATTTGTTATGTATACGTTCAACACTAATGTAATTCATGCATGGGTATATATTTGTTTACTATTCGGCGCAAAGAAATCTACACACGTGTATTTTAAATTATTCATATATATATATATTCATTAGAAAGAGTACTACGTAGTTTTATGAGTGAATGTATGAACAAAAATAGTGTTTTTGTATACTTACTCCATTCACTTCTCCAGTATTACTTACTTAAATTTGAGAATTTGAGATAAGAAAAACTGAATAAGCAAACTGAATTATAATTATTTGACCTTTCAATGCCGTCAGCATATATACTGTAGATAGTGTAAATTATTGTTGCCGTTTGCAACATATCAAACACATATTTCAATATTGAAAATGGAATTAATAATGTGACACACAAATAATGAACATGTTATCAGACTGTTGCCTCGAATGAATGAATGATGGCTATAGATAAATAGGAGATTAGAGAGTTTTGGATAGAGGAAGAAAAAGTTGAGAAATGGGAAGTACAGTAAAAGATAAAAGTACTTGGGCTCAATACTGTTGCCTCAGCTAGTTTCATTACAGTATATACATTTTATACATTTTATACTGTTCATATACATTCTACAGACAAGCTTAACCCTTTCAATGTTATGGCTCCTTTTTCAGTTTATTCATGTTAATGTCATATATATTATGCAATAAGACACTAAATGGGTTTACCTTCTCTTGGAATTGTGATAGGTATTGCACGCACGCACGCACACACACACACACACACACACACACACACACACACACACACACACACACACACACACACACACACACACACACACACACACACACACACACACACACACACTCTCTCTCTCTCTATCTCTCGCTCTCTCTTTCTCTCACACCACCCCCAAAAAACAAAATCTGCAATATTAACGAAGCCAAGACCGGGACAGAATGGGTGATGTGTCCCAGTCCATTTACAGGAGTTATATTCACCACAGGGCCAGCTGATTCTCTATTCCTCTGGCCCGCGCGATCACTTCATCAGGGGGTGCGGGCTATTTGCTTCCGGGCTGGTTAAAGGGAGGTATTTTTTTTTCCTGGACCCCTTTCTCCCTCATGTTTAGCCCCATTAGTTTTCAGATCTTAAGACGTTCGGCTCATTAGTTTGGCGATTTTATGACCTTTCACCCATTTGTTTTCAATATTAAGACCCCTTCGTGCCTTGTCCTTTCGTACCTAGCCAAACATTGTCTTAGGGTTAAGAAGATTACGTTAGGTTAGGCAGGCTAGGCTTGGGTGGATTATGGTAATTATATTTATATAGATTTTATAAACGAAAACCTATTTAATATTTTGAGTTTGTACCGATAAATACACCGTCAATTGGCCACTTGCGAGTTTCCGGCTAAAAGGAAGTTCGGCCTTTAAACATCGATATTAAACACAAATGCAGTAATTATGTAGGTTGTTGATGGATAAATAGTATGTTGAATTTGGTTTTATGTATTTATATAATTATGTACTAAAACTGCACCCCCCCACCCACCCTCTACCCTACAAAAACTATTTGGGGGGTAACCCACCTGACCACCCTACCCCTCCTTGCTCCCCCACCCCACCCCCAAACCTTCCCATCCTTGCTCCCCCCCCCACCCCCCCCACCCAACCTTCCCATCCTGTTAAATATCGATGTCTACAGCTCCAACTTCCTTATAGAACGAAACTCGCAAGTCGGCAATTAAGTATGTGTGTGTGTGTGTGTGTGTGTGTGTGTTTTAGTTTGTGTGTGTGTGTGTGTGAGTCTGTGTGTGTGTGTGTGTGTATGTATGTATGTATGTATGTATGTGTGCAGCTGAGCGGCGGCGTAGCTATAGGCACGCAACTTTCCAAATGTTTAGGATAAAACAACACTATAAGGGCACCCTCCGTATAAGGGCACCCTCCGTATAAGGGCACCCTCCGTATAAGGGCACCCTCCGTATAAGGGCACCCTCCGTATAAGGGCACCCTCCGTATAAGGGCACCCTCCGTATAAGGGCACCCTCCGTATAAAGGCACCCTCCATATAAAGGCACCCTCCGTATAAGGGCACCCTCCGTATAAGGGCACCCTCCGTATAAGGGCACCCTCCGTATAAGGGCACCCTCCGTATAAGGGCACCCACCGTATAAGGGCACCCTCCGTATAAGGGCACCCTCCGTATAAGGGCACCCTCCGTATAAGGGCACCCTCCGTATAAGGGCACCCTCCGTATAAGGGCACCCTCCGTATAAGGGCACCTTCCGTATAAGGGCACCCTCCGTATAAGGGCACCCTCCGTATAAGGGCACCCTCCGTATAAGGGCACCCTCCGTATAAGGGCACCGTCCGTATAAAGGCACCCACCGTATAAGGGCACCCACCGTATAAGGGCACCCTCCGTATAAGGGCACCCTCCGTATAATTATCCTGGACTTCACAGTGAACGTGTGTGCGTGATTTGTATTGATTTGTTTTCTTCCCCCCATGGTTATCGAAAGTGAGGCAACTTCTGTTAAGGGGGGTGACCTGCTTTTTGTTATTTCTGTCCTTTTCTCTCTTTTTCTGGTTTGTATCCATTCGGCCCCATTCAGCCAAGTATTTTAAGACGTTTATCCCCATCTAGGTGTCGATTTCTTCCTGGCGAGCGATAGCGAGCCAGCATTATATGAAGAAAACCGGCTTCGCCGGAGAAATTTGTCTATCGACAAATTTACAAATTTAGCCTGCTGTCAAACAAAAATAAAAAATATGCTGGCTCGCTACCGCTCACCAGTAAAAAAATGACACCTGGATGGGGATAAACGTCTTAAAACAGTAGGCTGAATGGGGCCAAATGGATACAAGCCAGAGAAAGATAGAAAAGGACAGAAAAAAACAGCTCACCCCCCCTTAAGGGGGAAGCGTTTATTTTTTGGGTCGGTTATTTCATGCATTTAATATTTTTGTTTAGTTTCCTCCCTAGACAAAAAAAAAAAAAAAAAAAAAATACAAAAACAATCATTAGATCCCTCTTTTAGATTAATTTGTAAATTTTTCGGTAGAAAAATATCCCCCAAATTACAGGCTCACTATCGTTCGTCAGGAAAAAAATCGACACCTAAATAGCTCGACAGATCTTAATATTGACAAAGAAATGGTGCAAAAGGTCTTCAAATCGCCAAACTAATGAGCGAACGTCAGCAAATCTGAAAACTAATGGGGCTAAGCATGAGGAAGAAGGGGGTCTAGAAAAACGACCCATCTCCCCTTAATGTTGATAGGTTTATACCCCCATTCAGAGTCGGTTGTCCAGCAAATCAGCTGACATATTTAGTTAATAGAGATGAGAATATCAGCCACATTTTGTAGATTAATGAAATTATTATGATACATTATTTACTGTCAGTGAATAGAGTTAGAAGATGTGCTTTAACTCTGTGATTCCTAGATATTTTTTTCTAAGCGGTGTACAATTATATGACTGTAGCATTAATGAAGTACATCGGTAGTAATCAGATTGACGGGACTAACACTTAGCTATAGTCGTATGCCAGCATGGCAAAGTAGTGTCTATCATTGCGAAGGAAATTGCATATGGTAAATTATATTTTCGGCAGTACTATTCAGGAAGTTTCTGGATGGATATATATATATATATATATATATATATATATATATATATATATATATATATATATATTATTAAGGTATGATCTGCTTAAGATATATTATCTGTTTACAAGGCTAATTAATACAAGGTATTTCCGATTTGTTCTTAGCAAAAGATTATCGTGTGACTTATCTCTTAGCTAGTTACACTGACAACATTTATAAGCATGTTATATTTTTGTTTTACTAATATCTATCTCACATAAATAACAAAGATTTGAAAAATTATATATTACTGATTATAATTGTAAGAGATCCTGATGGCATCTTGAACTGTAAAGAGAGCAGTCAATCTCAACATAGCTTTCTTTTTTGAGGGACTAATATTGTGCAGCATAAAGTGGTGGAGCTTTTGGGAGAGGATTAGGAAATAGATAGAGAACAGATAGACTCGTTATTCTTTACCTGATTATTTAATTAACATATTATTTAATTAACATAATAATGGTGAATAGGTGTGTTAGGGAGAGTGTTTTCATTATAATAAGGGTTAAGAGTATGACCATAACTTATATATTTGTTTTCCTTGTATTAAGGGCATGGCTTCGAATCAATTTTTCATTCCATATATCAAATTTCAAACAAAATATTGTCATCTATTGGGTAGAATCACAGTAGACACCATGATTATAATTAACAACAGATCAAGTAAAGGTATTTCTAATGCTATCTCCAGGATAATAATAATGCTATACAAATGGGGTTATAGGTAGTATCAAAATTCAATTTATTGTACAGTCGGCCAAATAAGTGATATCTATCGAAAAATGTACAAATTAATCTAAAAGGGGGATCTAATGGATGTTTTGTTTTAATTTGATGTAGGTCTAGAGAGGAAACTATAATATAAGTATATTTCGATCAATAATTGGTATCACCACTATCTATGCTATAATTAATCGTTTCGATTGAGATATACAAACAAGTTACTATCTGTAAACACCCTATTTAACATCTGACATACAGTACATTAATACAGCACACAGCGAGCAAAACGTAATGACAGCGGAGACGTGACTTATTTGGCCAACCGTACCTAACCAAACAATAGCAACTGAAGAAAATCCTCAGGTCTCCAAAATGGCGCCTTGTATAACAGTTGTCCCCCCTCTATACTGTAAAAGGCTCTCGATGCTACGATAAACTGTACGAGCTTTATGGGGCATTTTTGGGTAACTGCGGGACAAAATAGGAGACTTTTATTGGTCCTTCTGTGAGTGCTCACTATATGGACTGTTGAGGGGGAGCTATGGTCTCTCTCTCTCTCTCTCTCTCTCTCTCTCTCTCTCTCTCTCTCTCTCTCTCTCTCTCTCTCTCTCTCTCTCTCTCTCTCTCTCTCTCTCTCTCTCTCTCTCTCTCTCTCATCTCTCTCTCTCTCTCTCTCTCTCTCCTCTCTCTTGCTCTTATCTCTCTCTCTCTCTCTCTCTCTCGCTCTCGCTCTCGCTCTCGCTCTCGCTCTCTCTCTCTCTCTCTCTCTCTCTTATTGTTATTATTTAGCCTCGTCTCTTTCCCTATCATTATATATAATATATCCAGTCTATTCATCAATCTGTGCACTGTTCAAGATATGTTTGCATTGGTATATTCATACTGTAATATGTATGTATACTCTCTCTCTCTCTCTCTCTCTCTTTCTATATATATATATATATATATAGATAGATAGATATATGTGTGTGTCTGTGTGTGTGATAAAACGTATAGTACACAATATTTGTTTACCATATTTTTAAAGAGGGACCACATGTTAAATGGAAAACCCATTCCTTTTCTCTTCCAATACAACACACACACACACACACAAACACAGACACGTGTAAACCTGTCTCCCCCTATAAAACTGGTATAATTAAATCATAAAAGAGCTTTGTCCTCACTGTCATATCCCTCATATTTACATGGCGGTAAAGACATCAGCATTTCAATTTCAAGGAATTTATTCAAAAGCCTTTATGGGGGGATGGGCCGGTTTTCTGGACCACTTTCTCCCACATGTTTAGCCCCATTAGTTTTCGCATGTTAAGATGTTTGCCCCATTAGTTAGTCGATTTTAATTCCTTTCGCCCGATTTCTTCGTCAATATTTAGACCTTTCGTGCTATTTAGGTGTCGATTTTTTCCCCGGCGAACGATAGTGAGCCTGTAATGTTGGAAGAGCCGGCCTTCGCCTGGGAAATTTCTCTACCGAAAAATGTACAAATTAATCTAATAGGGGGATCTAATGGATGTATTGTTTTAATTTGATGGAGGTCTAGGGAGGAAAATAGAAAAAATAACGAATACATGCAAAAATCGCCCAAAAAGTTTAACCTTCCCGCCATAAATTATTTTCTTCACTGCTTATTTTCATTTTCTGGTTTGCATTTATTTTAGAGGCTGTAATAATTTTGGTCTCCTATTCTTTTCCGGGAGTGTTATGTCCAATTTTACGATGTGTGTCGGTCGGTGTTGGTAGGCTGAGGTTCTGGAGTTGCCAGGGAATATTTTGTAGTTGGTAGTGTTATTGTGGTGATTGTAGTGGATTTACAGGTGTTGGTAGTGATTTTGTGGTGGTGTCTTTGATTTGATGGCGTTGGCATTGATGCTATGGTGTTGTCGTTGATGCTATGATGTTGGCATTGTTTTATTGTGTTGGCATTGATTCTATGATGTTGACATTGATTCTATGGTGTTGACATTGATTGTATGGTGCTGGCATTGTTTAGTGTATATGGTGTTGGCATTGATTCTATGATGGATGTTTGCATTGATTTTATGGTGTTGGCATTGATATTATGGTGTTGGTATTGATATTATGGTGTTGGCATTGGTGTTATGGTGTTGGCATTGGTGTTATGGTGTTGGCATTGGTGTTATGGTGTTAGTATTGATTCTATGGTGTTGGCATTGATTTTATGGTGCTGGCATTGGTGGTATGGTGCTGGCATTGATTCTAAGATGGATGTTTGCATTGAGTTTATGGTGTTGGCATTGAGTTTATGATGGATGTTTGCATTGATTTTATGGTCTTGGCATTAATGGTATGGTATTGGCATTGGTTTTATGGTGTTGGCTTTGATTGTATGTTGTTTGCATTAATGTTATGGTTTTGGCATTACTTGTATAATGTTGGCATTGCGTTTATGGTGTTGGCATTGCTTGTATGGTGTGAGCATTGATCTCATTATGTTGGCATTGAGTTTATGGTGTTGGCACTGAGTTTATGGTGTTGACATTATGTACATTATGGTGTTGGCACACATTCGTCTCATTTTAACCAGCCTAAAATGAACACTGCAACTGAACTGAATTGAAATGTGTTTATTTGGTCTTTAAGGTTGCATAGTATACACATATATATAATTAGTACCGGTAGTTTGTTTAGATAATTTTATGTTTGATAAAAATTGCCTCTTGAAGAGCTTACATATCTGATGTACGGTAAAAAATATTTAAAAATATTCATTGTTGTAAACCAGGGGTTCCCAACCTTTTTGTTCCTCTGTACCACTTGGGCATTTTGATAGGTATCCATGTACCCCTAACAATTTAGGATATAAATGGATAAAATTATGTTCATTTTATAATATTTTATTATAAAATATGTATGTGTTGACTGCATAGGGATCTTAGTATTGATATTATCAATAAACTGAACTCAGTGACTTTATAAAATATTTTGATCTGTCACATACTCGGACATTATCGGGCGGTACTGCCGCTGTCTCGAGTTGGTATACATACCTGATTGTTTCACGTCCAATGCAGATTGTGGGCCGCAGGAAGTCACATAATAGTGAAAAAAATGGAATAGTCACCTCACTGATATAATTTTAAGGGAAGGATGTAGTATCCGGGCGTACGGTCCGAACTGTTATCATGTTTACATAGGTCGATCGCTCGCGGTTAAGTTCCCGTATATTTTTTCTGTTATTTGAACCCTGCTGGCAATATATATGATAATGACAATAAGTCATTGGGGGGTGAGGGGGGCAAAGCCCCCCTTCAACCTATTATTGTATCCCACAGCAGTCAAAATAGACGGGAACATGATTGCGAGCGTCCGCGTAGTGTAAGGCGGGCGGTTCACCCGGTAACTACATTCTTGCCAATTTTAATATAAGTTTTGCTTACCGAAATGAGGAAATTGATAAAAACATAACTTTGTGCAATCTGCCTGTAGATTAGAACACCATGTTTTGTACACTATGGTTATTCTCTCAGACCACTATGTACCCCCTGAGAAGTGCAAATGTACCCCTGGGGGTACATGTACCCCAGGTTGGGAACCCTTGTAATGTAAACTATTAAACCTGTGATACATGACTAAATGGATAAACGACATGATAATCATGCAGCCTCTCCCCTCCACTGAATGAAGGCTATATGGATGTTAATATTGATTTGTGGAAGTGAACTGAATCAAGAGCTCAATTTGTATAAGCCATAAATAACGTAAGTAGACATCGTTCATCAATACGAAAACATAATTGTAGTAATGTATTAACGTACAACCTTTTTACTTTTTTGTTGTACATTATTCATAGTTAGTAGCAACAAATAGAAATACACACACACACATACACACACATATATATAAATATATATATATATATATATATATATATATATATATATATATATACTGTATATATATATATATTTGTTGTTATATATATACAGTATATATATATATATATATATATATATTATATATATATATATATATATATTTGTATATATATACAGGGTGTTTTAAAACAACACTGCCAGAGTATGACGACCACATTGATAAAAATATATAATACACATATTTCTATTCTATTTTTACCAATAATATATTGTAACAGAGATAAATGGTTATTTAGAAATGTAGCAAAACAGGGTTCTGAGCTCAGCACAAAACATATGATACATAAAATGAATGATTACCAAGTAAAAAAGGTAAAGAGGAGATATCTAATGACCTAATCACATATGAATAATTACAAAATCAAAGTAACATAAAATTGGTAATGATATTTTGCAATTAGAAGAAAACTGCTAAGTATTATAATCCAAGTAGTGTAAAAAGATATGCACCATTTGTAACGATGACCAAGAGATAAAATAATGAATCTCAAGTCTGGGTCAAGTATCCGAACACTGCTATAGGTAATTTAATCGTTCGTAAAACTGTTTGAATGGGAAAAAATTGTTCCTGCGCAATTTACTGTTTCAATACAAATACCTCATTACGTTACTATTATCACAGAGTACTAACGAAATATGTCTATCAGTTTTATGGTTGAAGTTTGACGATTTTACGTAGCTGTTGACATACAAGTATACGGTGTTCACTAATGAATATTTAAAATCATCTAATGGTACCCAAAACAAACAATTTACGTCACTTGGACTTAACGAGTATAAAATAACAAAGGCAGAGACACACCTAAATAACGACAATCCTATTATGTGATATTATAAGGTAAATAAAATCACTATGACAGAAGAAGATAGCACCATGGCCGAGCAGATGATTAAACACATGAGAAGATTCGTTATGACTCCAAAGCTTCGAAGAAAAACTCGAACTGGGATGGGAGGCAAGAGGTAGGCTATTTGGGGGGGAGGGGGGACACTAGCCCGTGTTCGGTTTATAGCTCATACCTGGGTGTCACTAATTATTTTACTCTATGCGGTTTAAATCATTAATGGTATATTATTTTGCATTTTGTCCTTAGATAATCTTCTTCGTTATTGTATTTACTAATTAGCAGATGAGGTCTGGCAGTGTTGTTTTAAAACACCCTGTATATATATATACTGCATATTATATTGTGCAGTAGTCAAAGAGAATGTATGCCTATTTACACAAAGCTCACTATTATAATGATGTCAATTTGTTTTAACCCAGCTATACCTTTCCTGCTTTACGTCCTCAATACTGCTCTCATTAAGCTCGAGTACTCAAAGACTTTCAAAGCAAAATGTTTAGCGCACCCTTTGTACTACCAGGTTACCAACAACATTATAACTAGAGGAAAGAAAATATCACCATCTATTCCCACTTACTCTCTCTCTCTCTCTCTCTCTCTCTCTCTCTCTCTCTCTCTCTCTCTCTCTCTTAGTTTCGCTTTACTATTATCGGTTGTGGTTTTCATTGCCCGTTTCTGTATTTTACCCAGTCAATAAAAGATGTTACAGTAAACGAAATAGATATGCACTCATTCTTATTAGTTTTTTTGGTTTTCGTTTTTTATTTTTGTTGTCAGTGCCTGGTGTGCCCTGCAGACTTCAGCAAAATATATACTCTAAATAATCACTACTTCTATACAGGGTGTTCCAGTAATGCTTTTCATAATTTATATGGTGGACTCATCAGACAAAAATAAGAATAAATTACTCTATGAACATGAGGTTGAGTATTTATAATAACGGAGTTATTACACGATTTAAGTTAACGATAGATACAATGCCATTCAGTCCAAGGGGTAATGTTGCCATTTTAGTGGATTATATCCATTTGGCCTTCGCTATCGCTTGCTAGCCTCAAGATAGTGAGCAGTAGCGATCTGACTTTTCGGTAGAAAAATATGTCCAGCTTCGCCGGTAGAAAAATCAAATCCGGTGAAGCCGGACATATTTTTCTACCGAAAAGTCAGATCGCTACTGCTCACTATCTTGAGGCTAGCAAGCGATAGCGAAGGCCAAATGGATATAATCCACTAAAATGGCAACATTACCCCTTGGACTGAATGGCATTGTATCTATCGTTAACTTAAATCGTGTAATAACTTCGTTATTATAAATACTCAACCTCATGTTCATAGAGTAATGTATTCTTATTTTTGTCTGATGAGTCCACCATATAATTTATGAAAAGCATTACTGGAACACCCTGTATATTTTTCAAGATGTTTTCCGATTGTTTAGTCCCAGGTGTACCCTTTCACCTCCCTGCTCCTTCACAAACAAACTTCCGCCATTAGAAGTAGAGGACGAACAAACAAAATTATACTTTTTGAAAACTGTTCAAAGGAGGTCACACTTATGCTTCCTCATTTTTGGGTGTTGTATGTTCATGTTTTCAGTCTTTTTCTTTTAACTCATTTTTCCTTTCTCTCTCTCTCTCTCTCTCTCTCTCTCTCTCTCTCTCTCTCTCTCTTTTTGTTTTTTTGCGCGCGTATACCTTTTCTTCTTAACTCATATGCATAACGCCTCTAAGCTCAATCTCACAATGAAAAATTAAATTATGTTGGAAATATATTACTTCCTGGCGCACCCGTTGGCCTCTCTCCCTCTCTCCCACCATCCATCTCCAACCCCCCGGGGAGTTTGCATTTTGTAACCCACTTTAAATACCAGCAGGGCAGTTGGATTTAATAGTTCGATAACTTAGATAACATTATTATACAATTTGAAGATGAAACACTGTCTCATGTTAGCCCCCCCCCCCCCCAGCCCCCCATAAATAATAAGTAGATACATAAATAATACACACACACAAAATATATACAAAATAGATACATAAAAACTAAAACTAAACAAAAAATATATATATGATTATATTAAATAATTGCGTTATCATAAAAATGACATTGTGAAGTCTCTCCTACAATTTAAGTGTTGAATTATAAAAAACATAACAGAATAAAATTCCTTCCTTATATGCAATAGTACATTTATTCCGTTTGTCAATAGGGAGAAAGTAATTGTGGTTAAGTTAAAGCAAACGACCACTTCCCCCATCGACCTTTCAGCAGTTTTTGTTTTCTTATATAAGATTATCAGATATATATATACACACACACACGTTTCTTTTTGGAATTATAATAAATTGTCACATAACTTTTGAATTCGGATGCATTTTTTTTCTTTTCTATAATTCCAACTACTCCCTCTCGGGCATAGGCTGATAGCCTTTACACTCTACCGCTGAACACGGTGAGGCCCGTGAAGTCTTGCTCCAGTCTAGGGAGTGAGACATGCGAAGCTTCATGGCTCGTAGCTTCATGGCTACTCCATCTCTGAAGCCGCCTCGCCTCTGCGCTTCACAGTCTCACTCCCCACACTCAGACCCTCACTCTCAGAACGCCACCTATTGAGCAATTATCTCTCTAGGCATTGCCCCCCTGTAGCATAATTTTGAATATGGGAATATTCAGACAATGTTATTTAGTCAGGGAACAATGAGGGTATTTTTTTGGCATTTCGGTGTGCTGTGGTAATGCAGATACTAGGTACAGCACAAATTCCATCCCAATAATATCTTTCCATTGACATATTGGGATTCGAACCCGGGTCCATTGGATTACCAGTCCAGTGGCAAGACCACTCCTCCAAACCTCCCCTCGTCTCCTCCAAATGTGCAATGAGAATGTCTATTTTTGTTAACTTATCCAAACGTAAACTGACCTGACGTAATCTAGCTTAGCCTAACCATAAATGTGTAAATGTATGAAATCAATAACTATTTAGAACATTATAGAGGTATGTCAATGAAGCGAGACGCGGTGAGGTTAACAATTCTAGCTATTACGGTGATATTATTAATAACATAATTTTTATGGGTTATGCAAACGAATGAGAAACGAAATATTAAAAATCAACCTGCTCTTAGCTTTGTTTAATTCTGAGTCTGCGTTTTGTCATGTTTATTGAACATGTACAACCAACATACCATATATACATGTAGATTTTCTACAGCAGAACGTATGGGCAACTGTACGAGTGGACGTAATAGGTTGCAAAAAATAACTTTACACCCCACCACCCGCAAACTTCAGAGCTCTGGAAAGTTAGCGTTTATAATAGCCGCATTTAGTCTGTCGTAATGTGGTGGTGGGCCTCTTTCGTCACACCAACTCTCACGCTGAATTGTTTAGCTTTCCGAGGACCATCACCAACCTCTACGGGACTCGTTATTTGACTTTTAATTTTAAGTTTTGGAATTTAAATTAGTTTTCTCCCTCAGTATACAACGACCACCCACAAGAAACATAAATAACAGTAATAAAAGTCTACTCACCTGTATATACGGTATTTATAGGATTAGATAATTATATGAAACAACTTATGAATTAAATTTGGGTGAATCTGACAACAAATGAACTACATCAACGTTAACCCTATTTGGTCTGAGGAAAGTAGTTTTGGACCTACCATAATAGTTTGGAAGTTTCAAGGAGTTTCATCTCAGTACTCTACGCTGTATATAATACTGCTTTATTGTTATTATTATATGAATGTAATGTTCTATCCATTATTCACTCACGGTATTATATTTCTGTTAATCATCGATGCTAACGGTTCCAACTTCCTTACAACCTAAAACTCGCAAGTGGTCAATTACTTTACCATACCTAACTTACTGCCCCCGACAGACTTGACTGGATATACAGTATTTACCTTAATAAACTTAAGGGGAGATGGGTAGTTTTCCTGGTCCCCTTTCTCCCTTGTGTTAAGCCCAATTGGTTTTGAAATGATGTGACGTTCGGCCCATTAGTTTGGCGATTATACCACTTTTCGCCCCATTTCGTTGTAAATTTTAAGACCATTCGTGCCATTCAGCCTTCAGGTGTCGATTTTTTCCTGGCGAGCGTTAGCAAGCCTGCAATTTTATTAGGAACTGGCCTTCGGCCGGGAATTCTTCAACCGAAAAATGTACAAATTTATCTTGAAGTGGGGTCTAGGGTGTATTTTTCTAAGCTTGATGGAGGTCTATCGAAGACATTAACAAAAAAAGGAATACATTAATTTTTAGATTAAACAAACGGCCCAAACCAAACCAAGCCAAACCAAGCCAAGGCGAGCTACAAAGGCTCGTATTATGCCCTCAGGGATACGGGGGTTCTGCAATAGATGTGTATATATCAATTATACTCGTTCCTGGCTTCACTCAAATTATGCATTATGGTTTAGAATAATGATAATAATTAAAATAGCTGTTATTTGTTTTTGGCACTAATCCTATTTTTCATAATGGGAATTTAATAGCCCACATTTTACGTAACTATTCAGAGATCCTTATATTTATAATCTGTTTGTGTATACTGTATTGTGTCAACGATGAGTATTTCAGCTTTATTTCATTCAAGGTTTACTCTCATTCTCATAACGAGTAATTTGGTGGAGGAGAGATGAATTTATTAGGGTGAAAGTCGCCTGGATCCCCGTTAATTAAGGGGGTAACCTGTTTTTGTTTTGTTTTGTTTTTCTCTCCTTTTCTCTCTTTCTCTGGCTTGTATCCATTCGGCCCCATTCAGCCAACTGTTTTAAGACGTTTATCCTCATCCTGGTGTTGATATCTTCCTGGCGAGCGATAGCGAGCCAGCATTGTATAGAGAAATCCGGCTTCGCCGGAGACATTTTGCTATCGAAAAATGTACAAATTTAGCTTGCTCTCAAAAAACAAATATATATATATATATATATATATATGCTGGCTCGCTACCGCTCACCAGGAGAATATTGACACCTGGATGGGGGTACACGTCTTAAAACAGTAGGCTGAATGGGGCCGAATGGATACAAGCCGAAGAGAGAGGGAGAGAAAGAGAACAAAAGTAAAGGTGGGCCCCCGTTGATTAAAATCCCACCTCCATGGATAGTAATTCTGTCCGCCCGTGATATTATTTTGCGATTTGTGGAAGTTTGCGGAAGTTGGGGTATTTTGCTGGATTTTGACTGTGTCTGTTTAACTGCCTAGCGCCTCTGTTGCTCTTGACTGTTTAAATCTGTCTTTGTTTTGTTTACGCTCTCTCTCACTCTCACTTTCTTTCTCCCTCTCACACACACATACTTTCATTCATACACACACACACAGACACACACTCTCTCTCTCTCTCTTTCTGTTATCCTTTCACATTTACAAGAACGGCCTCTCTGAGCTTATAGAACAAGGTGAACGTAGAAAATTAATTGCCATGAAGCAGCCGAAGGTGCAAAATACATAAATGTAATTAATCAAAAGCATTTTTCTGTTTTTACTAAAATGATCCTTCAAAATATATTTATAAACTACTGCCTCTGAAAGATTATTTTTTGTTGATCATCAAATTACCGTGCCCCTATTAGTTAATATATATATATATATATATATATATATATATATATATATATATATATATAGGTATATATGTGTGTGTGTGTGTGTGTGTGTGTGTGTGTGTGTGTGTGTGTGTGTTTATATCAATTAGTTGGATTGATTAAATGGATTATACTAGAGTACCGGTATATATTATAAACACAGTGCAGTCTAGAGATAAGTTATAAAGCTCTCAAAAGGTACACATTGTGATGTGTGTATGCAGTATGGAACACAAGCTATAACAAAACCGGTACACATAATTGTTTTGTAATTATCGTTTTGCGTAACATTTCCAACAATTTACCCTGTTTTTTAGCTTACATTGGATGCGTATTATGCACGTACTTTAATATAATGACATTGAATCATCCGGAAATGAGTTCATGTTAATTAGATTCTGAAAATATTTTGCTGTAATCTACGTGTTTTTTTATGCACGTGTAAAGTTAACAGTATATGTACTATAGTGGGTATATTATTACTATTGTTATCATCAGTAGTAGTTGTTGTAGTAGTATGTGTTGGCATTATTGCTTTGTCATTGTTGTTGATGGCTTAGGTGTGGTTGTTGTTGATGGCTTAGGTGTGGTTGTTGTTGATGGCTTAGGTGTGGTTGTTGTTGATGGCTTAGGTGTGGTTGTTGTTGATGGCTTAGGTGTGGTTGTTGTTGATGGCTTAGGTGTGGTTGTTTTTAATATTGATGTTTCTGTTGTTGTTGTTCTTGTTGTCAACACATTAAATAGTTAGCCAGGGAGAGCAGTAATGTGGAAATAAAGGGGAAGATTTTGTAATGTCATTCTAACTAATAGTAATTTAATATATGTAGATTGTAGACGGCTGAATAATAAATAAGCGAGTGTGTAATGTGTATGTGTGATATGTGTTTGTGTGTGTGTGTGCGCGTGTGAGTGTGTGTTTGTGATGTGTACGTGAGAGATATATGTGTGTGTGTGACGTGCGTGTGCGTGCGTGTATGTGTGTACCTGTGACTACGTGTGTGTGTGTATATTGTATTATATATATATACTGTATATATAAAGAAAGTATGTGTAATATGCATAGTGGTGAGATGAAATTAGTAAAACATAATATTATATTCACAATTAACTGTATTTTCTGCCCCCTAAATATCAAACTTAACACTACAATAACAGCACATTTGTCATTCTCGGGACACTGTGTATGGAGGTAAAGTGAGGGGAGGTTTTTGTATATCTGTACCCCCTTTTCCCTCATGTTTAGCCACGTTAGTTTTGGATTTTAAAACGTTCGCCCAATTAGTTTGGCAATTTTAGGACTTTTCGCCCCATATATCTGTCAACATTATGGCCTCTCGTGCCATTTAGGTGTCGAGTTTCTCTTGGCAAGCGAAAATGAGCCTATAATTTAGGAAATAGAGGGCTAGGGAGCAAACTAACCCCCCCCCCCATTACAACTATTAGCTTATTGAATGCGTTTATTAGTCAATATTGTAATAGGGAGCAGAGTACACCTTTCGCGTATTAGGTATTTTGCTTTATTAGAGTTACAGTATAGCTGATTGAGAGAGGGTAAAACAAGTAATTTGATAAGTTGTTTGTATATAGTACCCACTGGAAAAGGGCATCAAATACAGTTTGGAGATTATATTTATTATTATAATATTATTATTATTATTTTTATTTTTATTATTATTATTAGGGGTTCGACCCCTACGGGGAACCCCTATTGTAATCATTAAACCATGGTTATTCATCCAAATTCTTCTTACACACCGGTTTCGACGCAATAACTCCAGAACCGGTTTTTGGATCGGGATCAAACTTTCACAAGAGGTGCGTTTTTGTATTGAGCAACTTTTGATATGCTAAACATCCGGCATGGCAGCCAAACAGGTCCGTGGCAGCCGATTTCCCGAAAAATTTGACACCTAAATACCGTCTCTCCCACTCATAGGAAACGATTGGGCTTTGGCATATGGACTCCACTACTAATGCTCCGTAAATGTTATAGAGAAGGTTTTGCTTTTGCACGTGGGTTTTTTTCCAGCAATCTTGAAAAAAACTTGAATTCCACTTAAAATTCCACATCTTGAAAACTACACCGATGATCAAAGCCATGTTTGCGTAGTTGGGTGATGCTCGCGATTCCGAACGTTTGGATACCAAAAGAATATAAATGGGTGGAATAGTTTGGCCGCAGCATTGAAAACTGTCTATTCTTAAATGACTTTAAAACCGTATTCGCTACCCACACAAAGTTTACCGTCTACAGTCTCTATAGGCTTCCACGCATCCCCCAGTTATGCTTAATAACATAGTCGCTTTATTATTCAGATCTATATATTTTTTTTGTATTTAACTCTCTCAAAACAGTTCGAGTCCCTACGAATCCCACCAACTATTTAGCCAACCTACCTATAGGCCTACATACCTACCCTACCAAATAATAATGATAATTCAAATTTATTTTTGGTGAATAGCAGAGTATTGGTTATGGTTTTTAACAATTCCTCCCTTTGCCAAATGCTTTGTTTAATAACAATGATATGGACCTTCAGAGTTTGACAATTGCCCGTGTGACAGCCTTCACCAAGGTGTAAAAGAGGAGAGCTCACTCAATGTATTAAATCTGTTCTACAGCGACGGTGGCGCCTCTAGAGGCCAATAGGTGATAACATGTTGATCAAGCCATTTGTTTCCCTCTTGATATTGTTTATACAAACTAAGATGATACTCTGCTGAAGACCACTTGCATGTATACAGTGTGTGAATGTACGAACAATAAGGAATTCTGAAAAATAAAACGCCTCCCCATTCAGTTAATGCCTGGCAAAATTTGTTTATACCTTTGAGCCGCTTGGCGGCGCTGGGTGTCGGGGAAATACACCTAAGCCTATTGAAGAGGACAATCCTTTCCTAATGCTCCTTTCCTTGCCTTGACCCTGCTATTACGAACTTTATGCTGACATAAACCTTATCTGCCCATAATAATTAAGATTTAGGCTTTCAATCCTACTCCATCCTACACATAACTCACTGCCATAACTTAATATAACTAGTTTGGACAAGTGTAGCTCAAATATAGACTATATAACAAAGTCTGGGTTGGAGTCCCTTTGCGTGTGTAGTTAGCGAGAGAGGGAGTGACTGTATCGCTAGATTCCTTTCTCAAAAGCCGCTAGAATATCCTCTCGATATTGAATAAATGCAAACCATCTCTAGAATGATGCCACAACTCTGGAATGTTTTCTGTTGGTTTGTTTTGCATGTTTTACAATGTATAATGGTTCTAGATATTTATAGAGTATCCCTGGGAGTTATGGGAAAATGGTAGCTAAATTGAAGTATGTAGCGTTTTAAGATGTAGCGTTAAAGTAGCTCTATTGGCAACACTGACTTACATATTTATCGCTTTCGTGTCTTTGAATAATTCGTATATACTTCACTATTGGATGTAATCATACACATACAACTTATCTTATTAAGCTCAGAGATTCCTCATTCGAAGTATATCCAAATATGATGTATGTATTTGAGCTTTGTGATACAAACTTGTATATATTTTATGAAAATACGTAATTGAAATTGGGCCGAGTTTGTGTTTTTGTTTGTTTACCAGCTCAGGGCCGGATGGCGGATACTCAAAGCTTTGCCTTAGTTCCAGGCCTGATATTACTACCCTCTGTTCTGCTTCAGGGAAGCACTTACACTAACTCTAATGTATTTTTTTAGCAATTTCGGCATTGCATTTTTGCTTGAGTAACATGTGTATCCCATAGTTTTACTTAAATTTCGTAGTATGTGTGATGCCAATTAGCCTAGCCTATGCCAGATCCAAGTCTTTAGACATTGGCTAGTTTATACAGGTCTTTCATTACTGCAGTTAAGCACAAACTTATTTAACAATGGAAAATAAGGTGTAAGTAAATGACCAGCCAGTGACGGGCCCCATCGATGATTATTAGTGTGTTATCACTTTCATGAACGATACTTTGTTGGTGTACATGTACTTACCGTCGCAAATTCGCTATAAGTGAAATACGAGAAACTGTAAAAAATACCTCTTGTCGATGGCCGCGCAGCAATAGTACACAATGGCCGTCATTCGGGAGCTCTTACCCTCAATATTTCAGTCGAACGTCACTACACCTAGCGGTCTTTTTAGGAATCATGAACCATAGCATGAACCAATCACAATGCTTCCCGTCACTCATGGAACCAATCACAGCCTTCCATCAAATTATCAACCAATCACAGTCTTTCATTCGTCATGTCACGCGCCACGCCCCTCGCCGGCCCGGGCCGGCTCAGTTTGAAGATGGAGCCCTAAGATGGAGGTCGTGGTCGTATGTGGTACGAGTTTTCGGGTAATTTGTTGTAGTATGGTATTTTTATTGATAATATTCAAGGACACTAGTGCGAAGTTATGAGAAACAATTTATTAGGGAAAATAGGCACCAATAGATTCGCCATATTTTTCTCCATATAGGCCTAGTCCGCATGGAGGATTTTCGTTATCAACAAATTTAAAAATACCCACTTCACAGACAAATACACCAAAAATCTAAGTCAAAGCGGGGGTGTGAGGGTGGCAGCCCCCATCTATAATACTAGGATAGGTTAGGTGAGGTTGTTAGATTAGGCTAATGTCCTTTCAAAGAATCAAAGGGGTATAGGCTAGCCGCTAGTAAACACTAGGATAGCCTATACCCGGTCAGAGGTAAGAAGAAGAAGAGTCCTGCAGTAGTCTCCTTGAATGCTACCTTTTTATTTACCGGATCAGTCTGAAGATGGTTTTTTCTTTGATATAGGCCTAGGGCCTACAGTGTTGTTTAATACCAAGGACTGTAGCATTTTACTATTTTCCCATTATCCATCAATCTTAAGACACGGCTCCCGATAGTGGGGAGGGCTATGAAGATCAGGTAAATTGCGGGGTAAAAGGCGTAAATAAAGGGGTAATATTGGAAGAACTCTGAAAATACAATATTTAAAAGTAACAAAACCTGAAAATGGAAAAACCCGAGCCAAGTTTTGACCAAACCTGGCTCGGGTTTTTAAATTTTTCAGAGTCCAAAATCACAGTAGGCCTAACCTCATTTCGAAAGTTGGCTCGGTTTTTTTTTTTTGGCAAAAGTTGGCTCGGATTTAATGGATTTAGCGGGGGTGGGGGGGCAGCAGCCCCCACCCATAATACTAGGTTAAGTTAGGTTAGGTTAGGTTAGGTTAATGTTAACCCCATAATACTAGGTTAGGTTAGGTTAGGCTAATGTTAACCCCATAATACTAGGTTAGGTTAGGTTAGGTTATTTGGTTAGGTTAGGTTAATGACAAAACTTGGCTCGGATTTCATGGATTTAGCGGGGGTGTGGGGGCGGGAGCCCCCACCCATTATACTAGGTCAGGCTAGGCTAGGTTAGGCTAGGTTAGACTAATGTTAACCACATTCTTACTGGCTTTATCCACGTTGTAAAACAAAAAAACCCGAGCCAACTTTTGAAATGAGGTTACTGTGATTTTGGACTCTGAAATATTGAAAAACCCGAGCCAAGTTTGGTCAAAACTTGGCTCGGGTTTTTCCATTTTCAGGTTTTGTTACTTTTAAATATTGTATTTTCTGAGTTCTTCCAATTTATTTACGCCTTTTACCCCGCAATTTCCCTGATCTTCATAGCCCTCCCCACTATCGGGGGGGGCCGTGTCTTAAGATTGATGGATAATGGGAAAATAGTAAAATGCGACAGTCCTTGGTATTAAACAACACTGTATATCAAATAAAAAATAAAAAACAACAAAAAATAACCTGAAAAACTCGTCACTGGTTGGTGATAAACATTTACCGAATATAATGTATGAGAAGGGCTGGGTATCAGTATTTTGTGAAATAACTTAAATTAGGTTGTAGTAAATTGCATTAGGTTATTAGGCCTATGAGAAAACAGGCCTAGGCCTAGCCTAATTTTATTTCACTGCTCAACATATTTTTTGGGATGGATGTAGTTACCGGGGTAGCATTCAAGGAGACTAAAGCAGGACTCTTCTTCTTCTTCTTACCTCTGACCAGGTATAGGCTATCCTAGTGTTTACTAGCCTATACCCCTTTGAAAGGACATTAGCCTAACCTAACTACCTTACCTAACCTATCCTAGTATTATGGGTGGGGGCTGCCGCCCCCACACCCCCGCTATTTGACATCTTTGACAGATTTTTGGTGCATTTTTCTGTGAAATCGGGTTTTTTCAAGTGTCGATAACGAAATTCCTCCATGCGGACTATAATGAGAAAAATATGGAGAGTCTATTGGTCCCTATTTTTCCTAATAAATTGTTTCTAATAAGGCGGATGTAGTGTCCTTGAAGATTATCGTTACCGGGTGTACCACTACCGACATATAACGTAAATAATCTATCAATACTTATAATAAAATAAATACTTATAAATCTATAATACTAGGTTAGGTTGTTTGGTTAGGGTAATATATTTTTTCCAAAGGCAGTCAAAATAGACGGGAACATGATGGTGAGCGTCCGCGTAGTGTAAACAAGACGGGCGGTATCCTACACCCGGTAACTACATTCTTGCCTTTTGTTTGTTTTTGCTGTTGAGCTCTGCATATATTCAGGTAGGCTTGGGTTTTAGTAAAATTGCATTAGGCTAGGCTACATATTTTTACTTCTATTGGAAAGCACAGGCCTACACATGCTAAAGAATTTAGCCTAGCCTACCACAATTTAGCCTAGACTGAAAAAACAAACAAAATAGGCTAATTGCAGTTTTGGTAAGAGTTGTAGTTGTGAGCATACCAAAAGCTTTGTATAAAATTATAGCCTAGTCGCACGCTCGCAGTTAGGCCTACATTCGCGTCTAATTTAACTGCTGGGGATGGGGAGAGCTAAGTGGAGGGTTTATGGCGTGAGTGTAATGTGGTCGAAATGTTCGTTTATTGTATAATTATGTCATAGGCTAGTTCTCTCGATTCATAATGTGTAGGTTAGGTTAATTACGAGTTGTCTCGTACTTAACACGGGGCCGAGCTGTCTCGTTTTTACTGGGCCGAGCTGTCTCGCCGTGGGCCGAGCTGTCCTGGCCGAGCTGTCCCGTGGGCCGAGTAGTCTAGCATTCTTCGTGAGCAAACGATGGGGACATCTAATAATAGACGGGAACATGATTGCAAAGGTCCGACGCCTCCCCCGCCGCCGTCATATTTACATAATATGTCGATCGCCGTGGTTAAGTTCGCGTCTATTTTGACACCAGTTTTTTCGGTAATTTGCCCCCTGCTGGCAATATATAATTATGATGATGACAATATGCCATGGTGGGGTGAGGGGGGGAAAAGCCCCCCCTCAACATATTATTGTATACAAAGGCAATCAAAATAGACGGGAACATGATGGCAAAGGTCCGACGCCACTATGCGTAGTGTAAACAAGGCTGGCGGTACGCCTGCACTTAACATTCTTGCCAGCTACCATAGTGCAGTGGGAATATGAACATGATTAGATTAATATCCAGTATTCGAGAATGGATAATAAGTCGTAGGCGTGTGCATAAACCATTAACCGTATTGGTGGTGTAATGGTTAAGGTGTCTACAAATCTGTGTGATAACCCAGGTTCGAATCCTGGTGGATCACATACTGTACATGCTTTCATCAATTTTATTATAGGCATTATAGGTGTTTGGTGTTGTGGTGAAATTAATACAAAAATAGATTCATGCATAAAACTTATTTTCCGGAAATTAAAACCTTTATGAATAGGTTAGCCTTTAGGCTAGGCCTATCGGCAAGAGTTGCGTTATCGGGCGTATCACCTGGCCGGGTATAGGCTATCCTAGTGTTTACTAATTTATAGGCTACCCCTTTGAAAGGACATTAGCTGGGTAGGATGTAGTTACTGGGTGTATCGCCAGCCTTGTTTACACTACGCGTACGCGTAGTGGCGTCCGACGCTTGCCATCCTTTTCCTGTCTATTTAGACTGCCTTAGGATACAATAATATGTTGAGGTTGGGCTTTGCCCCCCCCTCACCCCCCCCCCCCCCACGACATATTGCCAGAATCATATATATTTCCAGCAGGGGGCAAACAACCAAATCACCGTCAAAATAGACGCAAACTTAACAACGGCGATCGATAAATGTAAACATGACGGAGGCAGCGGACGTTTGCAATCATGTTCCCGTGTATTTTGAATTCCAATGGATACAATAATATGTTGAGGGGTGGCTTTGCCACCCCTCACCCCCCCCCCCCCCCCTAGGCCTTCTCCAAGTCCATAAATGCAGCATACAACTTTTGTTGCTTCTCCAGATATTTCTCCACAACACATTTCATGGCAAAAATCTGAGCTACACATCCTATTCCCTTCCTAAGATGAATACAGTATGTTAACCGTTTCCCCAGCAATACTGACTGAAAATGCCCAAATAGATTGAATGTGCTCTTCAGATGTATCTGAAATATGTAAAATTACACCAAATACCAACTACATTAGCACAAAAATCAATCAAGTACACCAACAGGATAAATAAAATGTAAGAAATAGCCCTAAAGATGAATTTATCTATCTATCTATTGCCGGACGCCTTGATGCCTGAAGGGGTGGCCACGAACGAAACGCCCCTATGCATCTCTGTCCCCAGTCAGTCGATGCCCCTCCTCCCATCCAGCACCGCTTTCACGCATATACTTTTTAACTCCATCCTTCCACCTCTCTCTCGATTTATGTCTCCCTCTGTCATTCCATTTCACTTGTACACTCTCTTAGTCATTCTCTCGCTTCCCATACGTTCCACATGGCCGAACCATCTCAAGGTGTTCTTTTTCGCACTTTCCAGTACATTCACACCACACCTCTCTCGTACTTCCTCATTCGTCTGTCTATCCCTCCATGTAACTGCACACACTTCTCAAGTAACTCATTTCCATCCCTTTCACTCTTGGTTTGAATCTCTCCAACAACGTCCATGCTTCGCTTCCGTAAGTCAGTGTCGGGATTACCACACTGTCATGCAAGGACTTCTTCAGTTCCATGCTGACCATCCTATTTCTTGTTACTGCTTTCAGCATTCCGACAACCCTCTTCCCCTGTTGCACCCTCTCCCACACTTCTTCATCCATACTCCCATCTTTACTCTGTACACTGCCAAGATACTTAAATGAGCTGACAATCTCCATAGCCTGACCGTTCAACTTCACCTCACACTCTGTGGCTTCACCCCTTTCGAAGACCATAACCTTGCTCTTCCCCGCATTTACCTTCAGATTCCATTTTTCGCACACTGTTCCAAACATATTTACCAGACCCTGCAACTCCCATTCATATCGTCAGCAAACTGCAGTACACAAACATCCACTGCTCTTCCTTGAATTTCTTTTATGACTCCATCCATATATATATATATATATATATATATATATATATATATACATACAGTATGCAGGAAAATCCACAAGGAAAGAAGAAACAAACGAAGTCCCAAGCGCTTTCGTGTATTATTACATCTTCAGGGGAGGTCAGACAGGCACGTGTTGCTGTGACTTTATTGCATATATACAGTATATATATATATATATATATATATATATATATATATGTGTTAGTAAAGCCAGGTAATAAATTTTCTTTAATACATACGAGGTTGAAAGAAATGGCAATTTCTGCGTTGGAAATTTTATTATTCAAAGTTTCCAGGTCTCTGATGAGTTTTCGCTGGGTGGCAGGATACATATATATGGAACATAATATGTTCCAGGTCTACATCAAAATGTTGGCTTCATGAACACAAACGTCTATAATAAAAAAGAATAATAATAATAATAATAATAATAATAATAATTAAAGTTGCAAGCAACGTTGTGCGGGGTTCGAGCGGGGTTGCATCATATTATGATGAATGAAACAGGTGAAATAATTAGTTGAGAATTAATAAGGGTGAAATGATTAGTTGAGAATTAATCGGGGTGAGATAATTAGTTGAGAATTAAAGGGAGTAAGGTCATTAGTTGAGAATGAATCGGAGTCAAGTATTTAGTTAAGCATGAATGGTGGTGAAATGATTAGTTGAGAATTAATCGGGGGGGGGGGGGAGAGAGGAATAATTAGTTGAGAAGGAATCGGTTGAAATAATTAGTTTGGAATAAATCGGGGTGAAATAATTAGCTGAAAATGAATCGGTTGAAACAATTAGCTGATAATGAGTCCGGGTGAAATATTTAGTTGAGAAATACAGTACTAAAGGTACACATATTTTGCGTCAAGAAAAGATTAACTCCTTGAGGATAATGACGCGTGCAAACTGTTTACTTTGGCTAGCATTATACGATGTTATTCAGTTTAGAAATTTCCTGTGAAAGTCAGAGGCATAATCCAGTTAGTTTTTACCACTTAGGTTCTCCAGAGTTTTAGTTTTCTAAACTGCATACAAACGTCTAATGATAGCCAGCATACAAACGTCTAATGATAGCCAGCATACAAACGTCTAATGATAGCCAGCATACAAACGTCTAATGATAGCCAGCATACAAACGTCTAATGATAGCCAGCATACAAACGTCTAATGATAGCCAGCATACAAACGTCTAATGATAGCCAGCATACAAACGTCTAATGATAGCCAGCATACAAACGTCTAATGATAGCCAGCATACAAACGTCTAATGATAGCCAGCATACAAACGTCTAATGATAGCCAGCATACAAACGTCTAATGATAGCCAGCATACAAACGTCTAATGATAGCCAGCATACAAACGTCTAATGATAGCCAGCATGATATTGAAGACTACTGAAAGTGTAAACTATGAGTTAAGGGGAGACTGACTGTTTGTTTGGTCTATTAATTTATTTATTCATATATTTTTAGTTTCCTCTCTAGACCTCCATCAAGCTTAGAAAAACACCCTCTAGACCCCCCTTCAAGATAAATTTGTAAATTTTTCGGTAGAAATATTTCCCGGCCAAAGGCCGGTTCCTTTTAAAATTGCAAGCTCGCTATCGGTCGCCAGGAGATAATCGACACCTAAATGGCACGAAAGGTCTTAAAATTGACAACGAAATGGGGCGAAAGGTGTTAAAATCGCCAAATTAATGGGCCGAACATCTTATAATCTCAAAACTAGTGGGGCTAAACATTAGGGAGAAGGGGGTCCAGAAAAACGGTCTGCCTCCCCTTAAGAGTGGCTGATTGACAGTAGTGCACAAAGCCGGTGTCACGCGAGCTCTTTTTCCGTCATTTGTTACTGACAATTATTGTAGTAGTCTGGCAACTGCAAAATGTAAGTTTTATCAGATATCGGCCAATTGACCACTTGCGAGATTCAGGCTATAAGGAAGTTGGAGCCGTGAACATCGATATTAAACAGAAATGCAAATATAATGTACGTTTCTGATGGATAAATAGTATGTTGAATTGGGTTTTAAGTATTGATAGATATACTACGACCGTATTTTAGCTGTAAATTCTGTTAAATATCGTTGTCTACAGCTCCAACTTCCATATAGAACGAAACTCGCAAGTCGGTAATTAGCATAATCTGCCATCAGTCTATTTTCCGATTCCAATTTGAAAGAAGCACAATCTATTACGAGAACAACATTGATCATCGAAAATTGCAGGAAAAAGCACTAGTGTGGCAGTGGCTTAATTAAGGGAGCCCACCTCGCTTTTGTTCTCTTTCTCTCCCTCTCTCTTAAGCTTGTATCCATTCGGCCCCATCCAACCTACTGTGTTAAGACGTTTACCCCCATCCAGGTGTCAATATTTTCCTGGCGAGCGGTAGCGAGCCAGAATATATATATTTTTGTTTTGACAGCAAGCTAAATTTGTACATTTTTCGATAGAAAAATGTCTCCGGCGAATCCGGATTTCTCCATACAATGCTGTCTAGCTATCGTTCGCCAGGAAGAAATCGACACCTGGATGGGGATAAACGTCTTAAAACAGTTGGTTGAATGGGGCCGAATGGATACAAGCCAGAGAATGAGAAAAAAGGAGGAAGAGATAAAAAAAAAAGCCGGTAACCCCCCTTAAGGCATCGAGTAAAGATTGGGTGATGGTCCTTTATGGAGAGCTTGCACCACACTGTAACCCGTAATTTACCGGTATTTGAGTGGTAGATAAGCTCCTTCCCCCACCCACACAGAACACCTCACACACACAAAATACCTCATACACACACACACACAACACCTTACGCACACACACACACCATCCAGCAATCCCTCAGAGACAAACGTAATGAAGCCATGCAACACTTATCTTCTGATCTAGCTACTATTTCCTTACAATTCAACAATACAAAAATCAATCCTTCATCTTCTCTCAATATTCTCGGTGTCTCACCAACTCTCTGCAATCTCTCTCTCTCCGCCGCAATGTTGCATCTCTCTCGCTATTCTATCGCTAATATAATAATCAATGTTCCTCAGAGCTTTCCCAGTGTATACCACCTCTTCGTAGGGTACGTAGTACCCGTCTTGCAACACAATCCCACCCCTACTCTGTGCAACTCTCCAACCCAAGAGTGAAACGGTATTCTCAGACTGTCTTCTATTCAACTGCTGAGCTCTGGAACTCTCTCCCAGAATCAGTCATGCTCTCTTCCTATGACTTAAATTGCTTCAAACTCCGTGTGTCCATGCATTTTGGCTCGAACGTCCCTTGATTTTGATCCCTGTCACCCTTTCAACTCTGGGGGAGGCACTCGATACAGGCAGTTCTGCCATTTTTCTCCCTCACTCACATAGCAAAAAAAAAAAAAAACCCACACACATTTATACTCTCTCTCTCTCTCTCTCTCTCTCTCTCTCTCTCTCTCTCTCTCTCTCATACACACACACACAAGCCTACAGGGAGAAAGGGGAGAATAATGCACTATAGTCTACTCCGAGGGGAAGGAAGGAAAGAAGGAAGGAAGTAAGGAAGGATGGATGAATGTATTGTTATTAATCTGTGGTAGGAATCAAGAGGGGTTGGTATGTGTGTGTGTGTGTGTGTGTGTGAGAGAGAGAGAGAGAGAGAGAGAGAGAGAGATATAGGGGGGGGGGGGAGGGGTAGGACGAGGGGGGATGTTGAGCAAGAAAGGAATGATGATTGGTATCCATCTTTGGTAAGAATTCAGAGGGATTGGTGGGTAGGAATGTACACAATAAGATACCTTTAGTTATTGTAGTTATTGTTGTTGTTGTTGTTGTTGTTGTTGTTGTGTGTGTGTGTTTGTGGAGAAGTATTGGTATAACATACATTATATGTGAGGATTATATGTAAAAGTAGATTGAGCTTACTGTTTATGTGTATACACAATTTAAAATACTTGTGTGTAGAGATTTTGTTTTTTTCAATAAAGTTGGTTAGGTTACATCGATAAAGATAGCTTAGATAGGTTACATCGATAAAGATAGCTTAGATAGGTTACATCGATAAAGATAGCTTAGATAGGTTACATAGATAAAGATAGCTTAGATAGGTTACATAGATAAAGATAGCTTAGATAGGTTACATCGATAAAGATAGCTTAGATAGGTTACATCGATAAAGATAGCTTAGATAGGTTACATCGATAAAGATAGTTTAGATAGGTTATATCGATAAAGATAGCTTAGATAGGTTACATAGATAAAGATAGCTTAGATAGGTTATATCGATAAAGATAGCTTAGATAGGTTATATCGATAAAGATAGCTTAGATAGGTTACATAGATAAAGATAGCTTAGATAGGTTATATCGATAAAGATAGCTTAGATAGGTTACATAGATAAAGATAGCTTAGATAGGTTATATCAATAAAGATAGCTTAGATAGGTTACATAGATAAAGATAGCTTAGATAGGTTACATAGATAAAGATAGCTTAGATAGGTTACATCGATAAAGATAGCTTAGATAGGTTACATCGATAAAGATAGCTTAGATAGGTTATATCGATAAAGATAGCTTATATAGGTTACATAGATAAAGATAGCTTAGATAGGTTATATCGATAAAGATAGCTTAGATAGGTTACATAGATAAAGATAGCTTAGATAGGTTACATCGATAAAGATAGCTTAGATAGGTTATATCGATAAAGATAGCTTAGATAGGTTATATCGATAAAGATACCTTCGATAGGTTACATCGATAAAGATACCTTCGATAGGTTACATAGATAAAGATAGCTTCGATAGGTTACATAGCTAAAGATAGCTTAGATACGTTACGTTAGCTTCGATCGGCTTAGCTTTATTAAGGTTTAAACACGAAAAACATCATTTATACATGCATGCATTTGATACTTTGCTTGTACCAATAATCGCCTCTTCCTTTGACTCTGTATGTATGTGTGTATTTGCGTGTGTGTGTGTGTGGGGGGGGGGGGGGGAGTCGTATTTGGGTGTGCGTGTGTGTGTGTGTGTGTGTGTGTGTGTGTATGTATGTATGTGTGCGTGTGTGTGTATATGTGTGCGTGTATTTGTGTATGTATGGTATGTGGGTGAGAGAGAGAGAGTTACACAGATACTCAAACCACACAGACCTTACGGTCCCTACGAGAGAGAGAGAGAGAATGTACACAATGAGGTACCCATAACAGTTGTGGTGGTAGCTAATAGACTTCACGGGGTATCACACGACACATGTTACCGTCAATTTCCGATGGCCAGCAATTTCCCTACCATATTTCAGCAACTTTAACCTTCATACAGTAAACTAAACTGACGGGTGATCATTTTAGGTGGCATAATTCTTGCTGAACTTTAACTTAGAGACCGCCAGATTAGAAATGTCGAATACAATTGCCAGAAATATCGTCAGTGTGATACCGACTTATAGGCCTAATGGTAGCTCTTCCGTTTGGGGCGGGGCTGTGGTAGTTCTGTACTGACTTTGTAGGGTGAGACCTAATAACTCAACCAGTAGACCGTTTCAACCAGTACCCCTAAGCATCTGGTACTGTTATGGTATACTAGTTATAGCTGCGTTATGTTAGGACTTTAATGTGACACTAGTTTGGTTGATTTTACATTGGTTGAATTCTACTGGTCACATTATATTAATATACAGTATGTAGAAGACCTTAAATTACGACAATCGAACAACCTCTTCAAAATAATGTGTTTAATCTTTACTGTAACTTTAATTCAAGACATTAAACCGTAAATAACTGATACTATCACCGGCTTATTACGTGTTAACCGTAGTATGTTAACATTCATACTACCTTAGTCCTGTGGCCGTAAACACAACGCAGTATGCTTAAGGAGGGTCACCGTCTTTTTTTTATCTTTCTCTCATTTTCTCTCTTTCCCTGGCTTGTATCCATTCGGCCACATTCAGCCAACTGTTTTAAGACGTTTATCCCCATTAGGTGTTGATTTCTTCCTGGCGAGCGATAGCGAGCCGGCATTGTATGAAGAATTCAGGCTTAGCCGGAGAAATTTTTCTATCGAAAAATGTACAAATTTAGCTTGCTGTCAAAACAAAAATATATATATGCTGGCTCGCTACCGCTCGCCAGGAAATTATTGACACCTGGAGGGGGGTAACCGTCTTAAAACAGTAGGCTGAATGGGGCCCGAATGGATGCAAGCCAAAGAGAGAGAGTGAGAGAAAGCGGAACACAAGCGAGGTGGGCTCCCTTAATACTGTATCTTAGAATTACCCACCATCATCATAATTATGTTTGTTTGAACTAAAGTGAAGTACGGGCGCCTAAGGAGAAGTCAATGCGCTCGTTATTCTATTATTAGTTTCTTTATTGGCCTGTAATGTACAATATAATAGTAAGATGCGACACGAACTTCTTCACTCATCGTCGCGATTTTGTTGTTATTATTTTGTTGGTTTTAAGGGGAGATTTCCACTTGAGGGATTTTTTTTCTGGACCCCTTTCTCCCTCATGTTTAGCCCCATTGCTTTTGAGATTTTAAGACGTTCGCCCTAGTAGTTTTGACATTTTAAGATATTTTGCCCCATTTCTGTCAATTTTAAGACCATTCGTGCCATTCAGGTGTCGATTTTTTCCTGGCGAGCGATAGCGAGCCTGTAATTTAAGAGCAACCGGCCTCCGGCCGGGACATTTTTCTACCGAAAAATGTACAAATTTATCTTGAAAGGGGGTCTAGGGGGTGTAATTTTAAGCTTGATGAAAACGTAGGGAACAAACTAAATACCTCCCCTTAACCCCTTCTGTACCGCGACGTCTTTTTCATTTTATTCTAGCTATATTTAGATGATTTTGTGCAGCTTAAAAAGGATCTGTGGTAGAATAAAGGGTTAATTGAGATAGTTCAAAGCCGCTTTTTTTTTTTTTTTTTTTTTTTCTATGTGATTGAGGGAGGCAAAAGGCATAACTGCCTATAGCGAGTGCCTCCCCCATAGTTGAAAGAGTGACAGAGCCAAAATCAAGGGACGTTCGAGCCAAAATGCCTGGACACACGGAGTTTGAAGCAATTTAAGTCATAGGAAGAGGGAAAGACTGATTCTGGGAGAGAGTTCCAGAGCTCAGCTGTTGAGTAGAAGAAAGTTTGAGAGTAACGTTTCACTCTTGGGTTGGAGAGTTGCACAGAGTAGGGGTGGGATTGAGTTGCAAGACGGGTACCACGTGCCCTACGTAAAGGAGGTGGTATGCACTGGGATAGCTCTGAGGAACACTGATTATTATAGTAGCGATAGAATAGCGAGAGAGATGCAACATTGCGGCGGAGAGAGAGAGATTGCAGAGAGTTGGTGAGTGGACGGGAGTTAATGATACGAAAGGCCTTCCTTTCAACTTTGTCTAGGAGAGCGGTGTGAGAGGAACCTCCCCACACATGTGAACAATACTCAATACAAGGGCGCACTATGCCCCTGTACAGAGCAAGAAGCTGTGCAGGGGAAAAGAACCCCCTAAGGCGGTTGAGCACACCCAGCTTCTGGGAGGCTGCCTTAGCAAGACTGGTAATATGGTCCTTCCAAATGAGAGCAGAAGAAAAAGAGACACCAAGAATATTGAGAGAAGATGAAGGGTTGATTTTTGTATTGTTGAAGAATAAGGGATAGTCCGCTGGGAGATCCTGACGGGTAGATAGATGGAGAAATTGGGTTTTGGAAGCATTAAAGTTAACAAGGTTTTCTCTGCCCCAATTGGAAATAGTATTTAGATCAGAATTTAAGAGTTCTATGGCTTCATTACGTTTGTCGTTGAGGGATTGCTGGCCTTAATTGATTGCAGCTTAATTGGTAGAGGCCCTTTTTAAGCTGAAAAATCTCGCCTAATAGTAGCTAGAAGGAAATAAAAAGACGTCGCCGGTACGGAAGGAGTTAATATGTAGTAACCAGTTATATTACATGCTTATAATAGTATAGCATGCTTTAAGACTGAATGGGGACTGGTAAGTCATTTTAAGGAAGCTGATTCGTCATTATACGATATACGATTGTTTAAATAAGTATTATTTACTGGTAGGACGTTTGCAGTAATTATACAAAGTACACACACAATATATGCCAAACTCAAGAGCACATTTGACCGTGCTATGGTATAATTATTTCCCATATATCCTTGGCTATGTCATATATAATGTGTTTAACTAGATTTTTGTAGTATTAATTTTCTGGGATGTATGTAAAATGTAAAATTATATAATAATTTACCAAGAGTGTTGTACTCCTTCAGAATTGGCTGCCTAGTTATAAAGAGGGTTCCAGAATATTAGATAACTTCAAAAGGAAGTTAGAAATTCGTATGAATGAGACAGATAGATTGTGAGAGAGATTGCGGAACTTTTTGCCCTCTAGATTACTACCATCATACTAAAAGGTCCGAGGAAATTCTTATTGGTGGAATTTCGAGTCCATTAGTCTAGTATCCATTGCATAAGAGTGTTTTGAATAATATTGGAGGGCCATCCACCCCCATTTTTAATCCTTACAAAATTTGAGGATGCGTTTCTTACTTGTATTATGACTTATCATTACACACACACACACACACACACACACACACACACACACACACACACACACACACATATATATATATATACACACCGGTATATAAATATATATATTTTTATTTGTTTATGTTTTATGACTAGCCCTCCATTGGCCTATTGCTGATTCGCTCATTGTTATCTGTTGTACTTTCAGACGAGATCCCCATCACCACCATGGCATATTGGGTGTTACCGTGGAACACTATGGCGCTCTCATATCATCTGTTTGGGTTCGAATCGCATTTGTAAGTATTAGATAATTTGTTTTGCAAGACAATACGAAACATGGAAGCGTCACATCACGTTTCTTATGTCCCTGCATTCGTTAGAGTCAAAATTAGAAAAGAAGAGCATCCTAATAACCTATACACCAGGATTTATAATGAGGAAAATTAATCCATCCAGACGGTAAATTTATGCCAAACAATAGATATTATTACATGATCCGGATTTCTTGTATGTATTTTACTGACGATTAAAGGTAAGTAGGTCTCTTAAATAATCCTATGTTCTCAAATTATTATAGTTGGCTGTTTTTGTTTGTCTGATTCGAGTAGTGTATTTATAAAGACTAGTCTTCCTCTGTTAAGGGGGGTGACCTGTTTTTGTCTGTCCTTTTCTATCTTTCTCTGCCTTGTATCCATTTGGCCCCATTCAGCCAACTATTTTAAGACGTTTATCCCCATCTAGGTGTCAATTGTTTACTGTTGAGCGGTAGCGAGCCAGCATATTTTTTATTTTTGTTTGACAGCAGCGTAAATTTGTACATTTTTTGTTAGAAAAATTTCTCCGGCGAAGCCGGATTTCGTCATATAATGCTGGCTCGCTATCGC
>CM064581.1:9172075-9194575 GCA_032716605.1 Paralithodes platypus | reverse complement strand
GGGCGGGGAGTGAATACAAGTGTAGATGTTGATGACGGGGAGGAGAGAGAGAGAGAGAGAGATCAATAGATGGATAAATATAGCAAATAGATGGATATTGTAGATCGACAAATATCAGAAAGAGAGAGAGAGAGAGAGAGAGAGAGAGAGAGGGAGAGGGGGGGGGGTGAGTGAATTGAGAGTGTGTATTGTGATGAAGGGAGGAGAGATAGGGAGATAAAAAGATAGATAGATAGTGTAGGTAGATAAATACCATAGAGAAAGAGAAAGGGGAGTGAATTAAGAGAGTGGATGGTGATGAGGAGAGGATAGATAGATGATAAATAGATATATAAGTAGTGTATGTGGATACTATAGTGTAGTTAGTTAGATACAGGCTGTAAACAGAGAGTAAATTAAGAGTGCGGATGGTGATGAGGAGAGGATAGATAAATAGATAGATGAAAAGCGAAGGTAGTAGGATAGATTAATTATATAAATGGATGGGAAAATATATTGAGTTACATAGATACACAGACCACACAGACTATGTGGTCAACGTGAGGTAATCCAGCCTTAATAAATAAACTGGTGAATGATTCAATCCACAATACCAAGACAGTGGGAGAAAAGCTAGCAAAGTAATAGGCCATTGATTGATTAGTATTTCTAGGTAGATCATTATTAAATATTGACCAGGCTCAGTTTGTCCCCAGGCTGCATAAACCTATCGGTATACAAGTGCAGTCCTTAACCCATTCAGTGCCGGTGACGTCCTTTTCATCATATTCTGGCAACTATAGACGATTTTATTAAGCTTAGAGCTAAAAGAATCAACTGGGATGTTATGTAGCCTTTTAATTGTTAGAGGTCCCTCCTAAGCTGACTAGAAAAATCTAATGCTTGCCAGATGAAAAGGACGTCACCGGTACTGAATGGGTTAATGAGCTGGGAAACTAAGATTAGACAGGTACATGAGCTTCGGTGTACAAGTTTATTATAACATTTGGTGTAGAAATGGTTACATATAAATAATATATAAATGCATCAAATGGTGAATACAAGTTTATATAGGTAGAACAAGAAAGGGATATATAGAGTTATTTAGGAATTAGTATAAAGGTTAGTGAAGAGTTAGTTAGCTTGAGTTAGAAAGACAGATACATGCATAAATATAATTATACAGCTGGGTCAGTGAAACAGCCCTTGCAAGATCTAATTACGCATTATTTTATTGTCTGTGTTCTGGCTATTAATAGACGATTTTATTCAGATTAGAAAGGGTATATAGAAATTAGAGGGATAATTGAGATAGTCTTCATCCTTCTAATTCTCACAGATCCTTCCTAAACTGTATACAATCATCTAATGATAGCAAGAATTAACTGTTAGAATGCGTAATATTCTTCAAAGGATTAACCCTCTGAAGAATATAACGCAGCAGCCTGTTAGGGAATGCTGGGGAAGGTGGATATAGGAACATATAGATACATAAATGACTTTATAGATTAATTGATAGATAATGATATATTTAGCTAGCTATATATATATATATATATATATATATATATATATATATATATATATATAGATAGATAGATATACAGATCGATATGCAGTTAGATATATAGACAGATAGGTAGTATAATAATGGATAGTGAGCGTATATAGGTACATGGATTTTTAAATATATATACACATAGGTTGATCAATAGATGTGTATACATATATATATTATTTATTTATAGACACACACACACACACACACACACACACACACACACACACACACACACACACGGAGACAAATTGGGCTTGTCTCCTTTCATGTGTTAGCCTCAGTTCACCTAGCTGTAAATAGGTACCTAGAATAAGTGGACGACGTTGTGACGTCCCATCTGGGGTTGGCAAAAATGGTACAAGGCGAGATGGGTATCATATGGTTCACCTAAGCTGATGGCTACCTAAGCCTTCGGGCGAGACGGTACCGTCTATAGTGAGAATGGTACCATACAGATCCACCCTAAGCCTTCGTTTCCGATTTCGCCAATTGGCTAAATTACAGACTACACACACATCCACAGCCATTCCAACCGTACATAAAACACTTAACATGCATTTCACGCAATACATTCCCAGTTAAGGAGGCGCGATAATAATGAGCTTAGCTCGCATTGCGTGGATTCCCCTTGACGAACAAGTAACTGAGTAACACACACACACACACACACACACATATATATATATATATATATATATATATATATATATATATATATATATATATATATATATATATATATATATATGTGTACAAGTATAGATAGCTAGATTATTGTATATATATGTGAATAAATATATAACTAATAATACAACAATGCAGGCAGACAGACAGACGTAGAGACATAGTAGGGAGAGTGAATAAAGAGTGAATCACGCTGAGAGAAAGGGGAAATGACAGAGACGGATGATAGGAGAGGTGAAGAGAGGGAGAATGAGGAATGAGGCGATTAGTGAGATACATGACCATAAAAGATAGACTAGAGACCCTTATAGAAAGATAGACTAGAGACCCTTATAGAAAGATAGACTAGAGACCCTTATAGAAAGTTAGACTAGAGACCTTTATAGAAAGATAGACTAGAGACCCTTATAGAAAGATAGACTAGAGACCCTTATAGAAAGATAGACTAGAGACCCTTATAGAAAGATAGACTAGAGACCCTTATAGAAAGGTAGACTAGAGACCCTTATAGAAAGATAGACTAGAGACCCTTATAGAAAGATAGACTAGAGACCCTTATAGAAAGGTAGACTAGAGACCCTTATAGAAAGATAGACTAGAGACCCTTATAGAAAGGTAGACTAGAGACCCTTATAGAAAGAATATCAAGACAAATATATTTTAAATGATTAATGGAAAAAGTATATGAAGAACGTCCACCAACCTGCTAAAGCCAACCTTGTGATTACGGCCTCAAGGATTCAAGGTTGAATACTATGTTTGCCATACTGTTAGGTCACTAGGGTAGACTATTCTATATAGTGAGTTGCGATAATAAGGGTTCCAGTGAGTCACAGACAATACGGCACACGGGACCCTAAGATATCAGATTGATCTAGATTGATGTTGAATGAAGTAAAAAGACGTAATTATAGAAACAATTGAAATTATGAGGTGCAATCAAACAATGGCGCTCAATGGGGTAAAGGTCATTAGGGTAGATTATCCACTTGACTACTTGCGAGTTTCGTTCTTTAACACTCTGTACCGGCGAAATCTCTTTAACTTTAGTCTGGCTACTATTAGACAATTTTATCAGTTCAAAAAGGGCCTCCAGCAATTAACAGGATTCGAAGTATCTCACGTAACCCATTTTGCTGCCACAGATTCGTCTTAAGCTGCACAAAATCGTCTAAATATAGCTAGAATAAAATTAAAAAGACGTCGCCGGTACAGTACGGGTTAAGGAAGTTCAATCTGAATGCATTGCTATGTGGCTTAAACCCAAGTCAGAATATCTGTTTAATGCACACTTAGGTACATTAATATAAGTTCAACAAGATTTACTTTGGTAAAAATCCCGCATATTATTGTATTTCTGCTGAATAGCGATGTTTACATAATAATAGATAGAACTTCTATATAACACGATATTAAAATTAGTCTCCATTCATTTTTATCTATTGTGGATTGAAGTTTTATTATGAGAAAGTGGAGGATGAGTTTGAAATGCATAAACATGTCTTGTGGGAACTTTATGATACAGAAAGGATGAAAATTACAGTAGTACCAATATCGATATAACATAAAATATGTGAATGTACCATACAGGCTTGAGTAAGTAAATACTAATGACATAAGCTTGGAGACTAGATACTTGAAATACAAAATTGGGAATTAGCCCAAAACCGAACATATTACGAAGAAAGATCATTGTAGCTTAGGAACACAATATACAAATATATATGCAAATACACACCTTGTATAATAGATTAAATAGATGAAAATAAGTATATAAATAACAAACAAAACAATGCAATGTTTGATGAAGGAGAATGGTGAGGCAAACAAAATATCCTCAGTCATTAATTATATCCTCCACTTCCAAAAGAGGTAATAATAAAAGAAACCGAAAACAATATTTGTATTCATAATTAGGATGATATATGGGATAGTGCACAGTTGGCCACACAAATTTGCATCCACTCCCTGGTGTTATGCATGGAAGGAAGCATACTACGATTAACTTACAAGCATAATGTACTATACAACTGTTAATTGGCCATAGTATTAAACTATTGCATAAGGAACTACACTTATAATTAACTCATAATATTTTTTCTTCCATGCATCACAGAGTGGATCGAAATTCATGGGGCCAACTGTACTTCCCAGGCTCACCCACTAACCATAAATATGAACATACAGAAACTTAGATTCTTTTGCCCATTTAATTATTCTGTTGGTTTTTAGGATGGGCTAGCTTAGGCTAAGTAAAGCCCTGTGGGTTAGAATTGATATAGTTAGGCTGGGCTAGGTTAGGCTAGTATTCATGTGAGGTAGGATCAGGTTGGGTCACATTAGGTCAGCTAATGTTAAGGTGACATAGGCTAGCTTAGATTAGATAAGGATTAGGCTGGGATACATTAAGTAAGGTTTAGGTTAGATCTGGCTAGGTTAGACGTGAGGGGAAAACTACCGGAAGACAATAAGTGTGAACCAAAATAATTATAGATAGAAATTTAATACAAACAAATAAAACAAAATATATAATAAGATATATAAATAAGTAAATAAACAAACAGCACACAAAACCCCGTAAACCGATGAAATATATTAATGAAGACGAGACTTGGAGAACCGAAATGACAAAATAATTGAGCAGGGTGGAGTGGGGTATAATTGAGCAGGGTGGAGTGGGGTATAATTGAGCAGGGTGGAGTGGGGTATAATTGAGCAGGGTGGAGTGGGGTATAATTGAGCAGGGTGGAGTGGGGTATAATTGAGCAGGGTGGAGTGGGGTATAATTGAGCAGGGTGGAGTGGGGTATAATTGAGCAGGGTGGAGTGGGGTATAATTGAGCAGGGTGGAGTGGGGTATAATTGAAGGGTGGAGTGGGGTATAATTGAGCAGGGTGGAGTGGGGTATAATTGAGCAGGGTGGAGTGGGGTATAATTGAGCAGGGTGGAGTGGGGTATAATTGAGCAGGGTGGAGTGGGGTAATAATTGAGCAGGGTGGAGTGGGGTATAATTGAGCAGGGTGGAGTGGGGTATAATTGAGCAGGGTGGAGTGGGGTATAATTGAGCAGGGTGGAGGGGGGTATAAATGAGGGAGCTACGAGATGCGAAGGAGAAAAAGAGGGTGATGGATAATAGGAGGAAGGGAGATTAATGGGGGTCACTGGCTCTTTTTTATCTTTCTCTCCTTTTCTCTCTTTCCCTGGCTTGTATCCATTCGGCCTCATTCAGCCAACTGTTTTAAGACGTTTATCCCCATCCAGGAGTCGATTTCTTCCTGGCGAGCGATAGCGAGCCAGCATTGTATGGAGAAATCCGGCTTCGCCGGAGAAATTTTTCTATCGAAAATGTACAAAATTAGCTTGTTGTCAAAAGAAAAATATATATATGCTGGCTCGCTACCGCTCGCAAGGAAAATATTAACACCTGGATGGGGGTAAACGTCTTAAAACAGTAGGCTGAATGGGGCCGAATAGATAGAAGCCAAAGAGAGAGGGTGATGGATAATAGGACAAAGCGAAATTAATGGAAGGACGACCCAGAGTGAAGAGAAATAATGAGAAGCGAGAGAACAAACACGAGAGGAAAGAATGTATTAAAAAGATGATGATGATGATGATGAAGATGATGTCTGGAGTTTTAAAAATGATGGTATGCATAGTGAACTTGTGAATGGGTGCCACAAGGGAGGAATATATAATCAAAATACGAATACAGTAACATTAATGATCTTTAAGAAAAGCAAACCAATGACAAATATAACACTGTAGTAAGTGAAACACAGTACATCATTTAGTAAGATGGAAATGATGATATTTGCATAATGGGAGACACGAGCATAGGGGAAAAAAAGACGGCAGGAAGATATGCCATACAATCTAGTTCGTTGTTAAAATGTAAATGAAAAAAACGGGAAACTGAACTGAAGTAAAACTGTGAATGGGTGACTGAAGTGAAACAAAACAAATTAATGGGAGACTGAAGTGAAAGGAAATGATTGAATAGGAGACTAAAGCGAAAGACAAAATGTGAATGGAGGACTGAAGTGAAAGAAAATGTTTGAATGGGAGACTGAAGTGAAGGATAAAATTATGAATGGTGACGGAAGTTAAATAACACAAAATGAATGGGAGATTGAAGTGTAAAGACAATATTTTCAAACATTCACACACACCCGTTCACCTACATCGTTCCTCTGAGTGTTGGGGCTTGTATTTATAAAAGGTAAAAGGGGGCAGGGGGCTAGGAATCCTCTTCCCCTTGTATAATTCTCCTACTTGACGAGACAGAGAAACGCCCAAGGGAACGTGAAAGTGGTCGTGGACCCTGAGAACAGGAACTTTAAATGTTTTTGTTCTTGCTCTGTCCTGTTTCGGCCACTCCCAGCAATGGGGTTTGTGCCTGGTCTGTACATACATACATACATACATACATACATACAAACACACATGCATACATACATAGATATATACAAATGTAGCAATGTAAAATACAATCAGGTTATAAAAGGAGAATATATTAAAGTTGGAGTAGGTATATTCCGAGGTTGACAGGATGAGGAAGGAGACGCTCACAGTTCTACCTCCCTAATGAAAAAGCTTCTCCGTGATCCCCAACTCCAGTAATTCACTTAACTTAATTACATTCTTTTGTTCTCAGCCTAGCATGGTGTAGGTTAGGACTTTGTGAGGCATTGTTTATCTTGTGAATGGAAGCTAATATGTACAGTCGTGAGCAGTAGTAAACATTCTCCATTGTTTATATTAAAATAGAACTGAATAGGCTACCAACCCTTCACGATAATTAAGTCAGCATAAATTAGGAAGAAAGACAAGACCGGAGCCTATTGTCGAGAACTACAATAACTTGATTTACACCATTTGAATTTTTTAAAGATATAATGTTTAGCTCTGAAACACCTTGTATATCTATAATATATCATTGTATTGTCTGGTTTTGGTTCGATACAGAACCCATTTAATGCAGAGTTATTAGTGCTCATGACGGCATTATTTAGTTTGCATATATATATATATACAATATATATATATATATATATATATATATATATATGTTTTTTTTTTTTTTTTTTTTTTTTTTTTTTTTTTTTTTTTTTTCAAACCAAATCGGCAAGTGTACTTTTTGGTACAGGCTAAGCTGCATAAAATCGTCTAATAATAACCAGAATAAACTGTCAAAATGCGTCATTAGCCTCAAAAGGTTAACAACTCACGCTCATATAGAACCATTTAATTATCATATTTACACAATAACCATATGTAATTATTGTACCGCTGTATTGTATTCCCGAGCTCAGCCAGATTAAATTACATCTCTCTCCCCTGCTCCGAATCCTTAACCCCTTCTGTACTGGATACGTTTGTGTAATTTATTCTAGTTATATTTAGACGATTGTGTACAGTTTAAGAAGGATTTGTAGTAGTAAAAAGGGTTGAGTGAGATAGGTCGAAGCCTGTTAATAAATGGAGGCCCTTTTTAAACTTAATAGAGTCATCTGAAAGTAGCCAGACTAAATTGAAAAGGACGGCATCGGTACTGGAAGGGTTAAGAAGTACGAACAACTATATTAGGTATTGTCATGTGTAACAATAATTCATTCACATATACCCATTGTTTTATCTATTGCTAACGCATCTTAAGAACAAGCAATTAATTAGTTACTTCCTAGGACATTAATCGAGGCTTTATGTTTTAGTAGCTATGCCGAACTTAATCAAATTTTCTCATTATTTACCTAATAATTGCGTTTCAGATATTCGCTTTACTGATAGCGGATGTACACTCGCGAGCCATAATACCTGCACACCCATTTGAAGCTTTGAATCCTTAAAGCCAATTTGTGAAGCCTCTGGGATATAACAGAACATATGATTGTCTCGTTTGGGTTCGATACAGATTCAAATGGATGAGCAGGTATTATGGCTCCTGAGTGTATACCTGTACAATATATTGAACGAGGCTTTATATACAGTAACACCCCGTTCTTAATATTAATCATCAATTACAAACCCCAATGTACTTGAATAAACTAAGGAAACCATAATATGGTCCTCCCGGGATTCGAACTGGGGACACCACAACCAGAACATAAGCACCTAAACGACCAACACGGTTATATCTTGGAGTGCACAGGCGCAGTCATTAATGCGGTCTACAAAGTTCCGAAGCTATTTCTAACTAAATTGAATCTTCCTCTTAAATCTTTACCAAATGTTTACAATTCGCTAATTCGTTTAACCAGGCTCAAGATTAAAAATATATCGGAATTTGTGAGTACACCTATGCATTTCCCATAAAACACTCTACACTTCGACCAGTATTATCAAACTCCGATATGTGTTTCAGTAGTAGCGCAGTAGCTCGCTATTATGGTATTTAAGGGGGCCCACCTCGGTTTTTTTCTCTTTCTCTCCCTCTCTCTTTGGCTTGTATCCATTCGGCCTCATTCAGCCTATTGTTTTAAGACGTTTACCCCATCCAGGTGTCAATATTATCCTGGCGAGCGGTAGCTGGCCAGCATATATATATATATATATATATAATTATATATTTTGTTTTGACAGCAAGCTAAATTTGTAAATATCTCGATAGAAAAGTGTCTCCGGTGAAGCCGGATTTCTCTTTACAATGCTGGCTCGCTATCGCTCGCCAGGAAGAAATCAACACCTGGATGGGGATAAACGTCTTAAAACAGTTGGCTAAATGGGGCCGAATGGATACAAGCCAGGGAAACAGAGAAAAGGAGAGAAAGATAAAACAAAAAAATCCGGTGACCCCCTTAAGTTAGATACAATTCTAGATGTGCTATTGACATTGTATTGTCGCCTACTGTACACTGTAAAATATGAATCTGTATTGTCACATCCCCGGGTCACCCTAAGTATAGCTCCGACATGCAATAACTGGTTAAGTTAAGAATTAAAGAAGATTTTGTGAGCCTGTCCTACTTTAAAAACAAATAAGTTTCGCTTTAATTTACTGAAGTTTGCATACGTTTTTCGCCGTTCGAACTAGTCGTATACATAACGCTCTCTCCTGCTTCGAACCACCTGGAGCTTTGAACCTCTTTAGTATCATTCCTGGTGTCAGTGAGGGAGGTTGTTAAGTGCCAAGCTCGGAGAAGGACTGTGTGGGTTAGTGAAGCGCTACATACCGTTTATCCTAATACATGGGATAAACGTTGATCCATGTAAGTAGTATTTAACGCTTTTCTGTATTTGAATTTGGCTTTCATAATGTGTTTTGATAAATCTACAGTTATACTACCCCTATTTTGTCGCTATTCTGTTGGAACTAATGGGTTAATATTATTAGTAGTAGACTTAGTATGGTTTGATGATGCGCGGAAATGTATATTTGACTTGAAATAGATACATTGAAGTATTACAAACCTTCGCAAACGCATAAACAGGGAACGTGAGCAGGGTTTAGACCGTCGCGCACCCATAAACAGGGAACGTGAGGGGGAGTTTAGACCGTCGCGGAGACGGGTTACTTTTCGGTTAGGTTAGGTTAATGTTAAAAATACTAAAACAAGACGGTCCTCGGTATTAAACAACACTGTATATCAAATAAAAAATATAAAACAACAACAAATTACCTGAAAAACTCTTATCTATTTGGTGATAATTTTTTATAAAAAAAAAAAAAATCCAGTTTCCGCGTCTGGTGAACCATCCAAAAACACGCTAAAAGGCGTGTTTTGAAGGGGGGAGGTGGTGGGGGGTAGTGGGGGAGGGGGGTTCAATGTTATTTTAATACCACGAATTTTGTTGATATATTTGAAGATAGATATTTAATCTATATGCTTTAAAGATCATAAGAAAATTTGTTTTAACCCTCGGCAAAACCTAATAACAAAGTATGGTACTAAAATGTCTTTTTCTTAACAAGGTTGTCAATACAGTACTTCCAGTTATCGATAGCTCTAAAGATCATATGAAAATGTGTTAAACCCTCGGAAAAACTAATATAAACGTATGGTACTAAAATTTAATTTTCGTAACAAGGTTGTCAATACGGTACTTTCCCGTTATCAATGTACAATCAAGCTGAAGATTGCAGAGTAAACACCATAGACTTCATCGACCTTTCTTTTACCTTCATATAATCGACAGCCAATTTTTTTTGTTTTTATTAAGGGTACTCAACCAGCGGGGGTGTGGGGGCGGCAGCCCCCACCCATAATACTAGGTTAGGTTAGGTCAGGTTGTTAGGTTAGGCTAATGTCTTCTCAAATCACTATCGGGGAGCGAGCGTGTCTCAACATCGATCGATAGGCCTAATGGGGAAAATAGGTTTTCCCGAGATATCTAATTAATTACAAACACCATATATTGATGCAAATGACCAATTTTGTTTATAAAAAACACTCGGAAAATTCGTGGTATTAAAATAACATTTTTCCGGGAGGGGTAGTATAACTGTAGATTTACCACCTTACCTAACTTAAGCTAGTATATGGGAGGGGGCTGCCGCCCCCACACCCCCGCTGGTTGGGTTACCCTTTTTTTTTTTTTATTAATGTGTTATTAGCCTAACCTAACAACCTAACCTAAGAACCTAACCTAACCTAACCTAACCTAGTATATGGGTGGGGGCTGCCGCCCCCACACCCCCGCTGGTTGGGTACTAGCCAAAAAGAAAAATGTTTTACAGTATATAGCCTACCGGTATGTATTTTATTTTATTTTTTTCTCCCTTATAATACATTTCAGCTCTTAATGACATATATAGCAATGATGGATATGCTCTACCGGACCTATTAGGCCTAAAAAGATCGATGGGCTAACTGTCAGTTCAAAACATCAGTATAACCGCGCTGGTAATTTTGATAGGAAGCGGGGTTTGTTAGTGTTACTATTACCAAGACGTTAAACAAGTGAATATGGGTGAAAAAACATTGTCACTCCTTAAATAGTACTTAATACAGAAACTAGAGCCAAGTTGGAAAAGCTAAATAAGATGGTCACCAATTTTCCCATGGATTTTTTTATTTTTCCCTGTTAGTTTTCATCAATATATAGTGTTTGGAAATAATTACAACCCTCGGCGAAACCGTTTTCCCCATTATACAACGATCTTAAGACACGCCGCCCGATAGTGGGGAGGGCTATGAAGTACAGGGAAAATGAGGGGTTAAATGCGCGTACGGCGATTAAAACGTATTTTAGCAAAACTTGGCTCGGGTTTTAAGGTATTTCTAAGGCCTAAAACCCAATATTTCGAAAATCCGAGCCAAGTTTTGGCCAAAGCTGGCTCGGATTTTGAGAGTTTGTAGACAACAAAATGACAGTAACCTCATTTAGAAATTTGGCTCAGGTTTCCCGAAATTGCAAAGCCATAAAACCCGAATATTGGAAAACCCGAGCCAAGTTTTGGCAAAACTTGGCTCGGATTTTGCGAATTTTAAGAGTAAACCAATTACAGTAACCTAATTTAGAATTTTGGCTCATGTTTCCCTAAATTGCAAACCCCAAAAAGCATAATTTTGGAAAACCCGAGCCAATTTTTGGCAAAACTTGGATCGTATTTTGAGAATCGAAAAAGACTAACTAAATGTCGGAAATCGGCTCATGATTTCCCTAATTGCAAAGCCATATAACCAGATTTATCGAAAACGTAGCACTTATTTAAATCATAAATATCCAGTAACATAGACCTAGTACATTGGATACAAGCCTAATCCACACCTAACGCCTACAATGTGTCCGTAGTAGGCTACCTAGTAGGCCTACTTGGGATACAACATGGCGGTTGGGCCGGCGCCCATTTAGTAGCCTACTGGTATTCGGCCGTATCTGTGAATGCGAGTCACTTCGAGCGAATTCCTGATCGAGCGGATGCACAATCTAACCTAATTAACCTAACCTAATCTAATCTAACTTAACCTAACTTAACCTAACAACCTAACTTAACCTAACTTAACCTAACTTAACCTAACTTAACCGCGCCTCCGCTCGAATATGAATTCGCTCGAAGTGTCGGAAAAATGTTATTTTAATACCACGAATTTTCCGAGTATTTCTTATAACAATTTTTGGATTTTTTTTATTTTAATACCACGAATTTTCCGAGTGTTTTATATAAAATAAATTGGTCATTTGCATCAATATATAGTGTTTGTAATTAATTAGAAATCTCGGGAAAACCTATTTTCCCCATTAGGCCTATTGATCGATGTTGAGACACGCCCCCGATAGTGATTTGAAAAGACATTAGCCTAACCTAACAACCTTACCTAACCTAACCTAGTATTATGGGTGGGGCCTGCTGCCCCCACACCCCCGCTGGTTGAGTACTAATCTCTTAGTAATTAAACAAACAAAATTGGCTGTCGATTATACGAAGGTGAAAAACAAGTTGATGAAATCTACGGGGTTTACTCTGCAATCTTCAGCTTTGATTGTACATTGATAACGGGAAAGTACCGTATTGACAACCTTGTTACGAAAATTAAATGTTAATACCATACCTTTATATTAGGTTTTTCCGAGGGTTTAACAAATTTTCATATGATCTTTAGAGCTATCGGATAACTGAAAGTAACGTATTGACAACCTAGTTACGAAAAACAAATTTTAGTACCATACTTTTTTATTAGGTTTTGCCGAGGGTTAAAACAAATTTTCTTATGATCTTTAGAGCATATAGATTCAATATGTATCTTCAAATATATCAACAAAATTCGTGGTATTAAAATAACATTGAACCCAATTTGTTTTCATTTACATCAATATATAGCGTTTGTAATTAATTAGAAATCTCGGGAAAACCTATTTTCCCCATTAGGCCTATTGATGGATGTTGAGACACGGCCCCGATAGTGATTTGAAAAGATATTAGCCTAACCTAACAACCTTACCTTACCTAACCTAGTATTATGGGTGGGGGCTGCTGCCCCCACACCCCCGCTGGTTGAGTACTAATCCCTTAGTAAAAAAAAAAAAACAAAAATTGGCTGTCGATTATACGAAGGTGAAAAAAAAAATCGATGAAGTCTACGGTGTTTACTATGCAATGTTCAGCTTTGATTGTACATTGATAACGGGAAAGTACCGTATTGACAACCTTGTTACGAAAATTAAATTTTAGTACCATACTTTTATATTAGGTTTTTCCGAGGGTTTAACACATTTTCATATGATCTTTAGAGCTATCGATAACTGGAAGTACCGTATTGACAACCTTGTTACGAAAAAGACATTTTAGTACCATTCATTTTTATTAGGTTTTGCCGAGGGTTAAAACAAATTTTCTTATGATCTTTAGAGCATATTGATTCAATATTTATCTTCAAATATATCAATAAAATTCGTGGTATTAAAATAACATTGAACCGAAGTGTCCAGATACCTTAAATACTACCACAACAACGAATCTTGTTTCTGAGACCTAGTATATTAACCTAACCAAACAACCCAACCTATCGACAGAGATGGGCAGGTGGAGTGGACTAAAAAGCTGGTGGACAGACCTCGGGAGACAGGTGAAAATGGCGTGTGTACGAATCGGTGCCGTCTATAGGAAGGTATTGACAACCATGTTAACACAAAATTCCATTTTAGTACCATATATTTGTATTAGGTTTTGCCGAGGCTTAAAACAAATTTTCATATTATGTTTAGAGCAATATTATAAAATCCATATTTGTTTTCAAATATTGCAAAATAATTGGTGACCAACTTATTTAGTTATACTGCCAAGTTTTGTACTAATGAGATGTAATAAAGACATAACATACGATACATGTGGGTCGATCCACACTCGAACGTCACCTGAACGTTCCTCCGCATAAACATGTGACTGCAGGATATGCTTAAAGCTACCCAAACATGATATAGGCCAATTGATTTACCCAAAAGTAAGCAAATCGCACGAAATCGAGGCAACATTTGGCTCGGGATTTCGTATGTTTCAAGGGGGCCTAACTAAGGATCCAGATGGATACACGATGAGTAAAGGGTGGGTCACCTCCCCAGGACTTATTGCATGCATCATCTATGTTGCCAGTAGGGGACATTACCAGGAGTGAGATATAATAATCAAGCATACATCCCGCGCACGAGTTGGTATTTTACGGGTAGGTGTACCGGAAATTGCGTTCTCGGCGAAAATATAGAGGTGATAAATCGGCACCAACAGTTCTAGACTAGCACGACACATTCAAATGGGTGTGCAGTTATAATGGCTCATGACTGTACATTTGTTAAGTTAGACTGTATGTCAACAGAAAACAAATGCATTGAAATGATAAAGGTACAACACGACTTTTGACCGTGGCTTATCTTGACCTCATTATTTAGAAGTAATATAATGCCCAATAATTCATGAGGTAAGATTAAATTACGCCGAAATAAAGTGATGATGGGCTCTTAATTACCCTCTGAAGATAATGCCGTTCAATACTATCTGAAAATCGAAGCCATAATTTTCCCTCAAGGAGAATTTACGTTATCTATTATCTTAAACAGTTGGTATCTCATGTCTGGAAGGTGTTATTTAATTATATGTTTAAGTGGTTGCAGGGAATGATCTTGCTGTATTATTTCCTTGTGTGTGCCTATGTAAATGTGTGTGTGTGTGTGTGTGTGTGTGTGTGTGTGTGTGTGTGTGTGTGTGTGTGTGTGTGTGTGTGTGTGTGTGTGTGTGTGTGGTGTGTGTGTGTGTGTGTGTGTGTGTGTGTGTGTGTGTGTGTGTGTGTGTGTGTGTGTGTGTGTGTGTGTGTGTGTGTGTGTGTGTGTGTGTGTGTGTGTGTGTGCGTGCGTGCGTGCGTGTTCTAGGCCTGGTCGTTCTTCATCATAGGATCCAAGACAGAAAATGGCAAAACGATAGAGATGGCTAGACTGATTTACTGCAGAATATAGATATATTAGGGGCTCGTGGGTGGCGGCCTCATATACATGCTCATCCTTATTCATCCGTACTGATTCATGCCCATTCATATTCATCCGTACTCATCCATACCCAATCATAGTCATCCGTACTCATTCATACATTCATATTCATCCGTGCCCATAACCATTCATGTTCATTCGTAATAATTCATACCCATTCCTAATGACCAGTACTCATCCATATTCATCCGTACTCATTTATTCCCATTCATATTAATCAGTACTCATCCATACCCATTCATATTAATCCGTACTCATCCATATTCATCCGTACTCATCCACACCCATTCATATTCATCCGTACTCATTCATACCCATTCATATTCATTGGTACTCATTCATATTCATCTTTATTCATTCATACCCATTCATATTCTTCCATATTTACGTTCTTAATAGCCGTTCATTATCCTTTCCTAGTTCTGTCCCATCTAATATACACTTACGTATTCATTGTTAATTTTCTGTCTTAGGTCAATATTGAAGACGCACCACAATATTGGTAGAAAATCATTTGACATGCCATTTTATTCTACATATTATACCCAACATATTTACATAATCAGATGTTTTAGGAAACTATTATTACTACTATTCTATAGGTATTCCCCCCCCCCCCCCCTCAAGGACCGTGTAGGTTAGGTTAGGTTAAGTTAAGTTAGGTTAGGTTAGGTTAGGTTAGGTTAGGTTAGGTTAGGTTAGGTTAGGTTAGGTTATAACAAAAATGTTTCCACCAGATACAAATTTTATAGCCAACTTTTTATTTACATTTCTCTCCATTTTCAATACAAAAAAACGTCAACTCCGAGCCAACATTTTACCCAAAATGCGTTTTATGGGTTCCAAAATTACAAAACAGCCAAATTAATATATATATCTACTTTACCCCACTATTTCCCTGATCTTCATAGCCCTCCCCACTATCGGGGTGCGTGTCTTTAGATTGTTGTGGCAATCGGTAAATTATCAATTCCTAATAAAAACAAAAACATACAAAACACTCAAACATACAAAACACTCAAACAACAAAAAACAACAAGAACCAACGAAAAAAAAACATAAAAACATGTTGTGGTGTGTCTTCAATAATTACCCTTAGTTATCCATATTCGTTCAAGGTCTTTCATACTTGTCCATATTCATCCATATCCATTCACATATACCCTTCATCAGCCATGTTAATTCACACTTACATGTTCACTCTTAATCATTCATACTTATTCACCCTTTTTTCACTCACATTCATCCACACTCATACTAATATTCATCCATATTCGTTTATACTCATCGATTTTCTTCTTGACTCATTTACATTCGTTAATCATTATCTGTATTCATCACATATATTTCCATCAATAATAATCCATATATATTCACATTCAGCCATGCTCATGTTCAACTATATTAATTTGTCCAAGTCTATTTATATTCATCCAAATACATTCATTCTAATCCATACTAATCTATGTGCATCTATACGTATTCATACATACTTATCCATACATGTTCATCTATATCCATTCATAATGTATCCATGCATATTTATCCATATTCATCCATCTTCGTCTACGCCCCTTTATATTCATAGTCTTACATACTCATTTATTTTTATCCAACTCATAATCATCCCTACTCATGAATAAATAAAAGCCCACAACAGGAATGAAATAAAGTAGGCTACCGGTAATAAGAATGGGTGAAAGTAAGGATATCAGACACATAACAAAATCCTTCACTTCTCTGTCAAACAACGACCATGTAAATGAATAGTAGTAAGTAGTAGTAGTAGCTGTAGTAGTAGTAGAGGTAGTAATAGTAAACATAATAGTCGTAGTAGTGGTAGTAGAAATAGTAGCAGCAGTTGTAAGATTGTACTTCATGTAGAGTTGAGGTCTCTAGGTATATCATGTCACCGTCTACTGAGTGAAGATGAATGGCGTACGTATTGTAAATAATGGCGACGGGCTTAACGTTACTTTCTTTTCTGTATCATTGTGCTGTCTTGATAAAATGTCTGAATCTCAAATGTCATCTTTGTCTGTGTAAATCAACTTGAGAGAGAGAGAGAGAGAGAGAGAGAGAGAGAGAGAGAGAGAGAGAGAGAGAGATGGGAGGGGGGAATGTTGGTTTGTTGCAATCAACTGATTATGGGTTAAGGACTATAAGGAAGTTAAAGCTATAGTTATCAATACCTTGCTAAACCAAACGTGTTAAAACGTTTGCAGTACACACACACACACACATATACACATGCACATATATATATACACACACATACACACAACGATATTCAATTATTTTATCATAATTGAGTTTTTTATTAGTGATTGCGTATGTGAGTGAGCAATTAAGTTTGTTAGATGAGTGATTGGGCTCATTAAAAGAGTGATGTATATTCCCAACCAAAAGTCGTATTCCACCATCAAACCTTCAGTTTGTATTCCTCTTTTGACAATAAAATTTTAATTCTCGATCAAACGGAACAAGGCTCTGTTCTGGTGTTCCAAGGTGTACTTTTTGTTTTCTTTTTTTGTGTGTATACTAGAGGTAACACAACATTTAATTATGGATTAGAAAATGATAGTATATGTGATTGTAGGAGAGACTAACCAATCTGTGTCATGTTGTCCAAGTAGTACGGCTTATCAATAATACATACCTACAAACATGACTTCTTAGGGGTAGGGCAAAGGGTGGGGGTCTGATTTCCAGGTTTTTGGCCCATTTTGTTTTTTCATTTATTTATTGTTTGTTTATAATGTAGTTGTATATGTATTTTAAACATATTCACCGAGTTTGGTCACTTTATCAAAAAAAAAAATCCGTTTCATAATTTTTAGCCGTTTTTTTTTTTTTTTTTAATTCGCCAAAAATACAAATATTTTGATACCCCTATCAAACTTTTATGGAGCATTCCTAAAGCATGTATCTCCAATACATCAAAGCTATTTTGTGGTATTTATAATGATAAATGGCTTTGAAACATTTTATAAATCGTTTTATAATAAAATTTCTCAAAATCCAACCAGAAAATATTTGCCAAAATTATTTTATGCCGAAATAGGGGAATTACTCTTCGTTGTTTCCTTCATATCTGTATTTCCCGCAATTATGCATCATTATAGGACTATCAGATCATAATTATACCTAAACAAAAACGAATTAGTCTATAATCGACGAACTGAATTATTCACAAATTAAATTTAAAAGTCCATAAATCAGTCTGAATTAGTGACCCATCTAATTTACAACGGTTTTCTCTTATTGCTATTATAGAAAATGGCCTTAGAAAATGTATTTTACCTTATTGCTATTATAGAAAATGGCGTTAGAAAATGTATTTTACATGGGTAGCTCTAGTAAATGGATTTTGTTTTTAAAGAGTACAGGGTAATATTGTGTATATTTCCTGAAAATTGGGGCATTTGGGGGGGGGGGGGGAGTTAGGGGGTGATTCTATAGTGAGATTTGTCTCAAATTTCACAGAATATTGCAACAATATGTACTATCATCTGAAAAAATAACAATATTGGATGGTGAATGATTTTTGGAATATCCTTGGTGAGGGGGGGGGGGGGGGGTAATTAATATTTGTTCACACTAATTATGGTGATTATAGGTTGTCCTTGATCAAAGGACATAAAATATAAGATAAAAATAAATATAAACAAATACAAAATTTCGCCGAACACCCTTTGCCGTACTCTTATGATATTCAGTGTCATAATGTGTCAACTAATGCACATTTTGAAACTTAATATATGATCTAACTAAAAAAAAAAAAAAAATTTTGGGGGGGGGGGGGGGGGAGTATTTTGTATAAACATTTCGTAAAAAAAAAATTTGTCGTGTCTATGTGTATGAATGAGACAAAAGGCAGGTTGCCTATAATAGTGCCACCCCAAAGCCAAACGTGTGGCAGAGAGCCATATTCAAGGGACGTTGGGATCAAAATGCCTTGATACACGAACTTTCAGGCAGTTTAAGTCATAGTATGAAGGAAAGTTTGATTGAGGGATAGAGTTCCAGAGTTCACTTGTTGAGTAAAAGAAAGACTGAGGAAATTTGCCAATTCTTGGGTTGGAGAGCTATATAGAATAGGAGTGGGACTGTGTTGCAAGGCGTTTGCCTTGCACTCGCCGCAAGGGAGAAAGATGCAACATTGCGGCGTGTATACAGATATTGTAGGGAACTAGTAAGAGGAAGTGAGTTGATGAGGCGAAATTGGCTAGTTGTGTCAATATCTACTCAGGTGTGTGTTGGCTGTGAATATCTATGTATGTATATTTTATATGTGAATATGTGTGTATGCATGTGTTGGAATATCTATTTAAATATATACCGGTAACATGACGTAACTTCGGACAGGGAGATAACTTCGGACACTCTAGAAAATATATACAATGAACCGCAGTTATGGGATAAATACATGATGTTATGGAAAAAGAAGTATGTCTGCAGTGTTCTTCCATAATGCAGAGTCATTTTTCCATAACTGTAGCTTACACACTTTTATCCAGAAATGTCCGAAGTATAGCCCCCGTCCAAAGCTAGGTCATTTCACGGGTATGTGTTGTGTGAGTATGTATATATACTGTATATATGTATATTATTTATGTCTTGTGTGTTAGTACCTATATACTGTATGTATGTATTGTATGTGGTATGCGCGAATATCAATGTATGTGTTGTGTGTGATTGTGTATGTATGTGCTGTGTGCGAATATCAATGTATGTATTTGTTGTTTGAATATCAATGTATGTATTTGTGAGTGAATAATTTATGAATGTATATATGTGCTGTGTGTGAATATCAATGTAAATGTATGTATGCGTTGCGTGTGAATATCAACGCATGTACGAGTTGTGCGTGAATACCTAGGCGTATATGTGTTTTGCAAATTGAAGGATGTTGATTCCATTTGGACAGTTCAGTGTTTCCCCTCTGTTTGTAAATATTGCATGCAGTTTGTACAGTTTATCGTGCAGCTTCCCACGTAGCACCGGCGGACGCATGGAGAATAACATCAATATTAAAACACCAATAAAACTAGATAGGATGAAAGAATACCGTTATTATTTTTATTAAGGGTGGGTGGGCTGATTTTTCTGGACACCTTTCTCCCTCATGCTTAGCCCTATTAGTTTTCAGATTTTAAGACGTTCGGGCCAAGTTTGGCGATTTTAAGACTTTGCGCCAAATTTCTTTGCGAATATTAAGACCTTGCGTTCCATTTAGGTGTCGATTTTTCCTGGCGAGCGATAGCTAGCCTGTGTTTTAAAGAGTAAATTTGTCTACCGAAAATTTTTACAAATTTATCTTGAAGGGGGTTTAGGGGATGTTTTTCTAAGTTTGAGGGATGTCTAGCGAGGAAACTAAAAAAAACAAAAAAGAATGAATACATTTATTAATAGGCCAAAAGAGCAGCCACTGTCCCCTTAAACCGAGGAAATTGATGGCAGTAAAACGAATGCAAGGAGAGGTCCCTCTCTCTCTGTGTTATTACTAGTGACATTGATGTCCGGGTTATACGGCTTCTCTCTCTCTCTCTCTCTCTCTCTCTCTCTCTCTCTCTCTCTCTCTCTCTCTCTCTCTCTCTCTCTCTCTCTCTCTCGCTCTCTCTCTCTCTCTCTCTCTCCTCTCCCTCTCCTCTCTCTCTCTCTCTCTCTCTCTCTCTCTCTCTCTATCTCTCTCTCTCTCTCTCTCTCTCTCTCTGCTCTCTCTCCTCTCTCTCTCTCTCTCTCTCTCTCCTCTCTCTCTCTCTCCCTTTCTCCCCTCCTCTCTCTCCTCATATCTCTCTCTCTCTCTCTCTCTCTCTCTCTCTCTCTCTCTCTCTCTCTCTCTCTCTCCCTCTTAACGAAGAACGGGTGAAATTTGTTGAGCTACGACGCAAAGCCAAAAAGTTAATTAAGCAAAGTAAAAAGACCTTAGAGTTACATATTGCGAATCAAAGTAAAACAAACCCGAAAGAATTCTATAGGTATATCAGAAAGAAAAAAGTAGTTACTTCGACTGTTGGACCGTTAGTCGATGAAAAAGGAGAATACACCAAAGACGAAGTACAAATGAGTAATGCCCTCAATACCTTCTTTGCATCAGTTTTTACAACAGAAGACCTCAGTGATATCCCTACACCATCGCCGATTCAGATTGATAATTCAGATGTTCTAAGCAATATCACCGTTACAGAGAGAGAAGTATTGAATTGTTTAGATAAACTCAAGGTAAATAAAACGCCAGGACCTGATACAATCTCGCCTAGAGTTCTAAAGGAAGCTAAGAATGAGCTTCCAAACCACTGACATTACTATTCAATAAATCCTTGCAGTCGGAACTATGCCTGATCAGTGGAAGCTAGCCAGCGTAACACCGATATTCAAAAGGGCCAGCAAATCCCTACCCAGTATCTATCTTCCAATTAGCTTGACCTCAGTTGTAATGTAACCAGGCTAGAAACGGTTCATATACGCAGACAGACTCGTTAAATCACTTAAGAGGAAAATAACAATACTTACAGATAACTCAACACCGGCTTTCTGTAAAAAAAGCGTTCCTGTTTAACAAACCCCTCTTAGACTTCTGCCATCCACCAAACCACATCCACACCACGATTATCCTCAACCTCTACGATGCGAGTACAGCTGTAGATATTATATAACCTTGATTTTCAAAAGGCCTTTGACAAAGTTCCCCACAAACGTTTACTGCTAAAAAAACCCTAAAAAAAAGAAGCGCGCATGGAATACAAGACGGGGTATTGAAATGGATAGAGAAAATTTAGGCTCAGCATACAGAAAGCAAAGGGTAGTCATAAACGGTAACAAGGCATCTAAAATGGACCAATGTAATGTAGCGGGGTACCCCCAGGGAATCGGTACTAGGACCAATTATCTTTTCTAATTTACATCAACCGACATAGGATGAGGGTCTCACCTGCAACAATCTCAAAAATTTGCCTGACTGATACAAGTAAATTGCAAAATAGCGTTACTTCTGCTCTCAAAAGACACAATGTTGACGATATGCAAACACAATCTAGATTAAATTGTCATGTTGGGCCCAAATTTGGCAAATGAGTTTCAATGCGGAAAAATGTAAAGTACTACATGTCGGGATTACCTAAATGAGAAAGCAAACTATTCGATGAATGGCACTCAGCTGAATAATGTAAACAGAGAAAAACTGATCTGGGAGTAAACAATATCGAGTACCCTAAAACCGAGTCAAATCAACATGTTCCAGAAGTTTGTTTAAAGGAAGCCCCAAAACAAAATAATTGGCTTTAATATTTTGATTATAAGGCAGAGGTCATTTGAGCATAAATCCAAAGAAGTTATCCTACCACCCTTTACAATTCCTTA
>CM064581.1:9167932-9171975 GCA_032716605.1 Paralithodes platypus | reverse complement strand
GATAGCGAGACCTGTAATTTAAGAGGGACACAGGCCTTTGGCTCGGACATTTTTCTACCGAAAAATGTACAAATTTATCTGGGAAGGGAGCCTAGGGGGTGTAATTTTAAGCTTGATGGAGGACTAGGGAACAAACTAAAAACGTTTCGCATATAGCTTTATCAGGCCAATATGCGAAACGTTGTCATTTAAAGTGCTCTTCCTCATTGTTTTTGTTTTCATTCTGTTAACACTATTTGGTGCAACGTCTTGAGGATTATTAAGGTATTTTGTTGAATTATTAGAAGTTTTTATTTGTTTTAAAGGTAGATTGAAAAAAACAAAGCCATATTTTCGAACAATGTTGTTTTTAGTTTATCCCCGCTAGACTTGGAGCAAAGCCTCTCCAACCACACTTCAAAAACTCAAAAAAAAAGCGTCCCCCATGACCCCCTTCAAGCTAAATTTTTTTAACATTTTTCCGTAGACAACTGTCCCGCCTGGGCCAAAAGGCCGGTTTCTAGTTTCTTCCAAATTGAGGGCTCGCTGTCGCTCGGTCCATTAAAAAAGAAAGAAAGAATCGACACCTTAATTGGGTTGAAGCATCATATAATCGCCAAACTAATGCCTGAAACGTCTAAAAATCTCCAAGCTAAGTGAAGTCAAAACTGGGATGGCTCCAAATGTTTTCCCGCCACGCACCTCATAGGGTTTCCACTGTGTCTCCGACTATGTGTACTTACCTATTCTTCTATTTAACTCAGGAACTTACCTATGCCTATTATGAGCTAAAGGAATTTCAATTTTTCAGATTGTTAGTCAAATTACAAGCCCCCCGACGTGAATCTAAACAAACGACAACATAGGCGAAGCTCCTCGGCATTCAGGGGGGGAGGCAACTTCTCCTTGAGTCGCCATTTTGGGTCTCTTGAAGGCACTGGTTAGCTAGATAGTAAGGAAAGGAATCTACTGCACATGATTCACTAACATGCTAGCAGATCCCATTATAGTTACAGTAAGTCATCCTAAATCCCTAATATATACCTTACTTAATCCTCTAGCTAGTATAAAATAGAAGCCTCGTCAACAAACAACTTAAGGGGAGGTATTTAGTTTATTTCCTAGACCTCCATCAAGCTTAAAATTAAACCCCCTTGACCCCTTTCAAGATAAATGTGGGACATTTTTTCGCGGTACAAAAAATTTCCCCCGGCCGAAGGCCGGTTCCTCTTAAATTACAGGCTCGCTATCGCTCGCCAGAGATCCTGAAACATTGACACCTAAATGGTACGAACGGTCTTAACATTGACATATAAATGGGCCGAACAGTTCCTGACATCGCCAAACTAATGTGTCAAAAGTCTCTAAAAAGAAGCTCAAAAGCAATGGGGCTAAACATGAGGGAGAAAGAGGTAAAGAAAAAAATCCCTCAAGTGGAGACCTCCCCTTAATCCTCTAGTTAACCGGAGACCTTACCTAGACCTAACATGAACGGGAGTGGGATAATTATTCAGTCTATTTGTAAAATTTCTCGCAACCCGACATGAATCTGAACGACCGACGACATTGGCATAGCAACTCGGAATACAGAGTCGGTTTTTTTTTTTTTTTTTTTTTTTATCCAGTTGCCATTTTGGATCCTCAGACTCGCCGGTATAGAAGCAGGTAACCCGGCCTTCTTTACCGGCGACGTCTTTGGGCTTTATTTTGGCTACTATTAGACGATTTTGTTCAGTTTCAATTGGAACATAATTCATGCCAGAAGACCAGTTTTTCAAGCATGTTTCGTTTTAGTAATACACATGGAATTCAGAACAAGCAAGTTCTTTATGTGAGTAACTTAGAGATTACAATAGGAAGAGTGATGAATTATGATCATGATATGCAGGCTCTCCAAAGACATCTAGATACAGTACACGAATTAGCAGTAAATTGGCAGATGGGTTTCAATGTAGATAAAATAAATGCAGTGTAATAATATTTGGGGAATCGATAAAAAATGCAGGATATAGATTAGATTACATGGATATAAGAAACTCAATGATGACAAATATTTGGGAGTCCTCGACAATTGTGATTTGAAACCTAGATATCAATGCATTAGTGCTCGAAATATGGATGTATATCTAAAGTGTGAGTAATACAACAGCAGACGTAATCTTAAAACTTTATCTAGCGTTAGTAAGACCACATATGGATTATGTTGTTCAATTTTGGTGTCCCTATTACATGAATGGATGTAGATTCCTTGGAGAAGTCAACGAAGAAAGACAAAAATTACCTATAATATTATAAATCATCCATATGAAGAAAGGTTGAAGAAACTAGGCTTACATTCGTTAGAGAGACGCAGAGTTAGAAGGGATATGATAGAAGTGTTCAAGTGGATAAGTGGGATTAATAAAGGGGACATGAAAGATATACTGAAGCTCAGTGATAACGAAAACACTCGAACAAATGGTTTCAAATTAGATCAATTTTGTTTCAGAAGAGATATAGGCAAATATTGGTTTGGTAACAGAGTTGTAGAAATGTGGAATATGCTACCTAGTGTTATAGTGGGATCAAGAACGATAGAGAGCTTTAAGATAAATTTATATAGGCATATGAACGAGATGGGTTGGTCGTGAAAGAGATCTGCCGTGTGTGGGCCAATAGGCTCTCTGCAGACTCCCGTTTTCTTATGTTCTTTTGTTGAATGCTTTTCGAAACCCCAGTGGTTGTGCCGATCGACAAGGTATTTGAAAGATACCCTGCAATAAATAGTGTAATATTAGTACAGTTGTATTATATGATACAACCGATTTTGTTTTGTAGGAACAAGCAACACCGGCTATATGGGTCCCTTGTAGAGAAATCGTATTACCAACCTTCACGCATCACAATTGTAGCTAAATTTTAAATTCCAGTTACTCGGAGTCAATCCATGATCCCCTTTTCATATTTGTCCGTATGGTAGTAAATACCTAACACATTATATATGAATTGTATCTTACGTAAATTATATAACCACATACATCATTTAATGGGAATCAGAACTCTCTCTACTATCGTCTCTCATAGCCGCTCTCTCTCATCTCGTCTCATGCTCTCTCTCTCCTAACTCCTCTCAAATCTCCTCCTCCAATCTCCGTCCGCTCCTCTTCTCTCCTCTCTCTTCCTCTCTTCTCATCTCTTCCCCTCTCTCTATCTCGCTCCCTCGCAAGCATCCCACCTTCTCTCGCTCAATCTCTCTCTCTCTCTCTCTCTCTCTCTCTCTCTCTTTACGAATGACTATATATTATGAAGGCACACTATGACGGCCGATGTCCAGTCTCTGTTTACTGAAAGGTCTCTACCCAACACAACAAGATTGACGGGGCGGACAACTTACACAATTTTGGTGAAATAGTTGAAAATATTGATATTTTTTCTATTTGTATAATATTTTGATATATATATAAATCTCTCAACCGTTAAGAGGGGTTGGGTGTAATTATTTCTTCATTTATATATATATATATATATTATTTTTTTATCATTTTTTTTTTAGTTTCCTCCCTAGACCTCCATCAAGCTTTGAAAAATACCCGCCCCAAGACCCTATTTCAAGATAAAATTGTACATTTTTCGATAGAAAAATGTCCCGGCCAAAGGCCGGTTTCTCTGAAATTACAGGCTCGCTATCGCTCGCCAGGAAAAAAAATCGACACCTAATTGACAAGAAAAGTTAATATTGACAAAGAAATGGGTCGAAAGGTCTTAAATTCGCCAACTCTCAGGCCGAACGAACGACGCGCCGAAACCGAAGTATTAAAATCTGGAAAAACTAATGGGGACTCTAAGGCTTTAGGAAGACGTGGACCAGAAGGAAAAAACGACCTCTCTCCTCCCCTTAATGCAATTTGTTTGAATTTTCCCCCTCTTTATGGTTGCGAGCCCATACTTATCTTAGCCTATTTTCCTAATAAATGTATATAATATGAAAATAATTAACTAAGGGTCAAAGCCCTAATTCTCGTGCAAGCTTTCCTTTACAGAAAACTGGCAAGTCATAGTTACATTTCTTCCCTAACTGCGAAAAC
>CM064581.1:9145432-9162932 GCA_032716605.1 Paralithodes platypus | reverse complement strand
GAGGAGAGGGAAGTGGAATACAGGAATACAGGAAGAGGAGAGGGAAGTGGAATACAGGAATACAGGAATACAGGAATACAGGAATACAGGAAGAGGAGAGGGAAGTGGAATACAGGAATACAGGAAGAGGAGAGGGAAGTGGAATACAGGAATACAGGAAGAGGAGAGGGAAGTGGAATACAGGAATACAGGAATACAGGAAGAGGAGAGGGAAGGGGAATACAGGAATACAGGAATACAGGAAGAGGAGAGGGAAGTGGAATACAGGAATACAGGAAGAGGAGAGGGAAGTGGAATACAGGAATACAGGAATACAGGAAGAGGAGAGGGAAGGGGAATACAGGAATACAGGAAGAGGAGAGGGAAGTGGAATACAGGAATACAGGAATACAGGAATACAGGAAGAGGAGAGGGAAGGGGAATACAGGAATACAGGAAGAGGAGAGGGAAGTGGAATACAGGAATACAGGAAGAGGAGAGGGAAGTGGAATACAGGAATACAGGAAGAGGAGAGGGAAGTGGAATACAGGAATACAGGAAGAGGAGAGGGAAGGGGAATACAGGAATACAGGAATACAGGAAGAGGAGAGGGAAGTGGAATACAGGAATACAGGAAGAGGAGAGGGAAGTGGAATACAGGAATACCGGAAGAGGAGAGGGAAGGGAATACAGGAATACAGGAAGAGGAGAGGGAAGTGGAATACAGGAATACAGGAAGAGGAGAGGGAAGGGGAATACAGGAATACAGGAAGAGGAGAGGGAAGTGGAATACAGGAATACAGGAAGAGGAGAGGGAAGGGGAATACAGGAATACAGGAAGAGGAGAGGGAAGTGGAATACAGGAATACAGGAAGAGGAGAGGGAAGTGGAATACAGGAATACAGGAAGAGGAGAGGGAAGTGGAATACAGGAATACAGGAAGAGGAGAGGGAAAGGGAATACAGGAATAATAATAATGAGAGAGAGAGAGAGAGAGAGAGAGTTAGTTGATAATTATAAGAGCAGGGATTTTGGAAGAAGAGGGCAAGAGAAGATATTGGAGAAGGGAAAAGAAGGATAGGATGATCATATAAATAAATAATAAAGATGATCTAAATAAATGGAATCGAAGTGTGATAGATACACTCAGAACATTTGTACAGATTGAATATAAACATCATTTGAGGAGAAACACTTTATTGATAACGTTTCACTAGCATCTTCGTGAGGTCAATTTAACGTTGTCAATAAAGTGTTCCTCCTCAAATGGTGTTCCCATTAAACAAAAATGTGAACAGAGAGAGAGAGGGAAATACAAGAAATAAAAGAAGAATTGGTTTAGCCAAGTGAAAGGGGAGGTAGCACTTGAGAGCCTTCGAGAGAGAGGCGAAGAGTAGGGTGAGAGGGAAACATGAAACTACGACTGTCATTAGAGAAAGAGAGAGAGAGAGAGAGAGAGAGGGAGAGGGGGAAATACAAGAAATAAAAGAAGAATTGGTTTAGCCAAGTGAAAGGGGAGGTAGCACTTGAGAGCCTTCGAGAGAGAGGCGAAGAGTTGGGTGAGAGGGAAACATGAAACTACGACTGTCATTAGAGAAAGAGAGAGAGAGAGAGAGAGGGAGAGGGGGAAATACAAGAAATAAAAGAAGAATTGGTTTAGCCAAGTGAAAGGGGAGGTAGCACTTGAGAGCCTTCGAGAGAGAGGCGAAGATTAGGGTGAGAGGGAAACATGAAACTACGACTGTCATTAGAGAGAGAGAGAGAGAGAGAGAGAGAGAGAGAGAGAGAGAGAGAGAGAGAGAGAGAGAGGAGCTAACATAATATTAAACACAATTATAATGGATCTAAAAGTATTTCAAAGAGCTTGCGGTAATGTCTAGGGAGAAATGACAAAGATTGTACAGTGTTGAGTGTGACTTATACAGTACAACATACAGTACATTCTTCTTTCTTACCTGCTCTACTAAAGAATTATTTGCAACCTCTAAGGGAAGTTTGTTTCAGAAAGAGTATTTTATATGTGAATTTGTTTTTCAACAACCTACATTTTATGTGTGGTATTCATCATTATTCGGTTAAGGAGCAGGATATAATGTATTTTATCGAGTCCAAATGAAAAATGTATACTCGATTCCCTTTTCACCTGACGGAAAACCTAATCACTTTGCAGCTGATTTATTAATATTTAATGGAACAATAAGATACTGCATTATCTTTGCATTATAATAATGCTAGGTTTGTGTAATTAGCAGCATATTTGGCTATAAAACATTGTGTAACTATATTGTGGGCTTGACAATTTACCGTCAGCTTGAATCAAATATACAATAGTATTGTATCTTCCGTACTTTAACGAGTTGACCTCTCACTCAATTAGTTTATTTGGAAAAAAAACTTAAAGGGTTTGGCCAATGTTCGTAGCTTAGTTTTTATGTCAGTGAAATCAGGCTTTTCCACTGTATGTTATAATTGTTTTCATTTAAACCTGTAGGAGACCTGGGGTTATAGGAGTCTGCATTTATGAGTATTAGTAGGAGTAAAATTAAATACAGTCAATATAGTAAATGTCAATAGGTTAACCTTTGTACGATCGCGCTAATAAGTCATGTCCCAGCTGTCATTACGTTTGGCTTGCTCTGCGCTTTTTTAATGTCTGTCAGATGTTGAATAGGATGGGTAAGTGTAGAAACATGTTTTTATAATTCACTCGATATGAACAAATGAAGCTTATAGCTATTGCCGATACCAATTATTGATCAAAACATACTTGGTGCCGAGACATCACTTATTAGGGCGACTGTACGTATCTCTCGCAGTCAAAGGGTACATTGTAGTAGTGTAACCCTTTGACACTCTATCCTCCTAACGTTGTCTGAAATCATCTAACAATACCAAAACCAAAATTTTATATAATTATGTCGGCTTCCAAATGACTGAGTTTCGTTATTTACTTTTCCCATAGGTACCCATGCCTTACCCTCCACCAAATGACCTGGTGTTGATTATTAGATCTGTTGTTGCTTGATTTTTCTTTGCAATCCTTTCCAATCCTTTGTAATATGTATGTACTTTTTAGTTATATAAAGACCACCCAGCGCTTAAGGGGAGGTATTTAGTTTGTTCCCTACGTTTTCATCAAGCTTAAAATTACACCCCCTAGACCCCCTTTCAAGATAAATTTGTACATTTTTCGGTAGAAAAATGTCCAGGCCGGAGGCCGGTTGCTCTTAAATAACAGGCTCGCTATCGCTCGCCAGGAAAAAATCGACACCTTAATGGCACGAAAGGTCTTAAAATTGACAGAAATGGGGCAAAGTGTCTTAAAATGTCCAAACTACTAGGGCGAACGTCTTAAAATCTCAAAAGCAATGGGGCTAAACATGAGGGAGAAAGGGGTCCAGAAAAAAATCCCTCAAGTGGAGACCTCCCCTTAAGTCTTTCAGTATGATGATGTTTGTTATAAATTAATATTGGCTAATTAAGGAACATTAATCCTGCATTACAAACCCCAACGAACTTGAATACATTAATGAAAGCATATGATGGTCCTCCCGGGATTCGAACTCGGGACACCACACCCAGAACATAAGCATCTAATCCATTACACCACCAACACAGTTTATTAGACGAATAATTATACAACTAAGGAAGAACCTATAAGAAGGTTATGTTAAAGGGAGGTTTTTACGGTGTTCCTTATATTTCCATCAAGCTTACGATTACACCCCCTAGACCCCCTTTCAAGATAAATTTGTACATTTTTCGGTAGAAAAATTTCCCGGCCGAAGGCCAGTTCCTCTTAAATTACAGGCTCGCTATTGCTCGCCAGGGAAAAATCGACACCTAATTGGCACGAAATATCTTAAAATTGACAGAAATGGGGCGAAAGTTCTTAAGATCGCCAAAATAATGGGGCGAAAGTCTTAAAATCTCAAAAGCAATGGGGCTAAACATGAGGGAGAACGGGATCCAGAAAACAATCCCTCAAGTGGAAATCTCCCCTTAATCCTAGTAAATTGAAAAGCAAAATACGACATCAAGCTACTGAAAGTGTTAAAGGCCAACCAGCGATAAAAAGGATGGTGTCTTGGGAGGAAAGGAGGAAGGCAGACCACCGGGTTCTGTCAGACTGAAGTTAAGGGGAGATATCCACTTGAGAGATTTTTTTCTTGACTCCTTTCTCCCTCATGTTTAGCCCCATTGTTTTCCTAATGTTAATACGTTCGCCCCATTATTTTGACGATTTTAAGAACTTTCAACCCATTTCTGTCAATTTTAAAACCTTTCGTGCCATTTAGGTGTCGATTTTATCCTGGCGAGCGATAGCGAGCCTGTAATTTAAGAGGAATCGGCTTTCAGCCGGGACATTTTTCTACCGAAAAATGTACAAATTTATCTTGAAAGGGGCTCAAGGGGGTGTAATCTTAAGCTTGACGGATATCTACGGACCAAACTAAAAACCTCCCCTTAAAGTCAAAAGTTTGAGAGATAGAAGTTTGTCCGGAGTGCCAGGTGCAGCAGGGACACTCTCATCGACTGTACGGAACGCATCTCTGGTTAACCCTATGAGTACCAGCGATGTGTGTTAAATTTTCTGCTAGCTATATTTGGACGATATTATGTAGCTTGAAAAGGATCTGTGGTAGTTAGAAGGGTTGGTTGAGGTAGTTTGAAGCCTTATTATGGCTAGAGGTCCTTCCTAAGCTGAATAAAACCTAATAGTTGCTAGAATATAATCAAAATGACGTCACCGGTACTGAACGGGTTAAGGGGAGGTTTGTTTGTTTTTTTGTGGATTCCCTTCTCCCTTATCTTAAACCCCCATTAGTTTTGAGATTGTAAGACGTTCGCCCCCCATCAGTTTGTCGACCTTAAGACCTTCTGTGCCATGTACGTGTATATTTGTTCCAGGCAAGCGATTGCACGCCTGTGTTTTAGTAGGAACCGGCCTTTTTGCTGGGACAATTTTCTGCCCAAAAACTTAAATTTATCTCATAGGGGGAGGGGGGGGGGGGGGGTTCTTGGTGGTATAGCTTGATGGAGGTCCAGGGAGGAAACTTAAAAATATAAAAAAAATATATGTAATTGAATAGCTACATAAATAAATAAACAAATACAGATCTCCCCTTCACCCCATAAGGATTATGACGCCATTCAGAAGTTTAAAGTTGGCTAACATTGGTCACCTTAAGGGGAGATGTCCACTTGAGGGATTTTTTTCTTGACTCCTTTCTCCCTCATGTTTATCCCCATTGATTTTGAGATTTTAAGACGTTCGTCCCATTAGTTTGGCGATTTTAAGAACTTTCAACCCATTTCTGTCAATTTTAAAACCTTTCGTGCCATTTAGGTGTCGATTTTATCCTGGCGAGCGATATTTCCTCCAATTGCTAATTTGGTACCATAGTGAAATAATTGGACAACTGTGATGGCATGCTTTATATATATACAACCAACACAAACCAGCATCGGGGATATAAGCTAGGTAAGTGGGAGGTTTCTGGGCCCCCTTTTCCCTCATGTTTATCCCCGTTAATTTTGAGATTTTAAGATATTCACCCCGTTAATTTGGCGATCTTAACATCTATCGATCGTGCCATATAGATGCCGATTTTCTGCCGGCAAGCGAGTGCCATTTAGGTTTTGATTTTCTTTCATGGCGAGCGATAGCGAGCCTGCAAGATATTGAATAGCTGGATCTATAAAAATATAATCCAGACAGCTATAATTGCGTAAAATATAATCCAGACAGCTATAATTGCATAAAATATAATCCAGACAGCTATAATTGCATAAAATATAATCCAGACAGCTATATAATTGCATACAATATAATCCAGACAGCTATATAATTGCATAAAATATAATCCAGACAGCTATAATTGCATAAAATATAATCCAGACAGCTATAATTGCATACAATTATATAAACAAATGGGGTCCCCGAACTTTGATGAGTGGGCTGGCATATTATCCCTTTGAGTACCAGAGACGTGTGCTACACTTTATTCTAGATATATATTTTGCCGATATTATGCAGCTTAGGAAGGATCTGTGGTAGGTAAAATGGTTGGTTGAGATACATCGAAGCCACATTATTATAGCTAGAGGTCCTTCCTAAGCTGAACATAATCATCTGCTAGTTGCCAGAATATGCTAAACATTACGTGGCTGGTACTGAATGGGATAAAGCCTCACCCAGAAAGACCATATTAAGGGGGTAGTACTTGCCTTTTCTGGACCCCCTTCTCCCTCATGTTTAGCATATTAGTTTTGAGGTTTTAAGATGTTCGTTTCGTTAGTTTGGCGATTTTAAGACCTTTCGCCTCATTTTGATGTCAATATTAGGACCTTGCGTTCCCTGTAGGTGTCGATTTTTTCGTGGCGAGCGATAGCGAGCCTCTAATTGTAGAAGGAATCTACAATTGTTCTACCCAAAAATATAAAAATTTACCTTGAAAGGGGGTCTAGGGGGTATTTTTCTAAGCTTGATGGAGGTCTAGCGAGGAAACTAAACACATAAATTAATATATAAATATATAGACCACAAACAATCCCTACCCCCTTAAGCGTGTGTGGCAGCAGTAAACACAAAATGTCTCGGTGATTTTATGTTCCCGGCAACTATCCATCTTATGTTATGTCCGGTGCACCTCCTTATGTTATGTCCGGTGCACCTCCTTATGTTATGTCCGGTGCACCTCCTTATGTTATGTCCTGTGCACCTCCTTATGTTATGTCCGGTGCACCTCCTTACAGGATAGTTATGTATAGTCGCTGTATATAGTATAGTTAGCGGACAACCTAGAGGAAAAATTATAGTCGGTTTATAAAGTTAGCGGACAACCTAGAGGAAAAATTATAGTCGGTTCATTATGATTTTTGTTTTCTATGTAAATGAGGGAGACAAAAGGCAGAACTGCCTGCAGAGTTGAAAGAGTGACAGGGCCAAAATCAAGGGACGTTCGAGCTAAAATGCCTGGACACACGGAGTTTGAAGCAATTTAAGTTATAGGAAGAGGGAAAGAATGATTCTGGGAGAGAGTTCCAGAGCTCAGCAGTTGAATAGAAGAAAGTCTGAGAATAGCGTTTCACTCATGGGTTGGAGAGTTGCACTGAGTAGGGGTGGGATTGTGTTGCAAGACGGGTACTACGTACCCTACGCAGAGTAGGTGGTATACACTGGGAAAGCTCCGAGGAACACTGATTATTGTAGTAGCGATAGAATAGCGAGAGAGTTTGTTGGAGATTATGGTGAAAGTTTGACCACCTCGGATGTTACCGATTCCTGTAATTTCGGGATCTGACCCGTCGACTAACTGTACAATCGCCTGCAAAATTGAGTGGTACATAGCTATAGGATATACAGTAGACACAGAACATCGATTGAGGAAATAAAAACTGACTTCTGCATTATTGACATAATCCCACCCCTACTCTGTGCAACTCTCCAACTCATGAGTGAAACGATATTCCCAATCTTTCTTCTATTCAACAGGTGAGCTCTGGAACTCTCTCCCTGAATTCATCTTTCCCTCATCCTATGACTTAAATTGTTTCAAACTCCGTGTGTCCAGGCATTTTGGCTCGACTGTTCCTTGATTTTGGCCCTGTCACTCTTTCAACTCTGGGGTAGGCACTCGTCACAGGTAGTTTTCCCTTTTGTCTCCCTCATCCACATAGGAATACAAATATCGTATGGGGATTCAATATCCAAGGTTATCATAACGAAATAGTATCTCCATAGTAGTACAAACAATATATTTTATATTATATATAAGTGTGGCTAAAATACCGCTCTGATGTTGCTAATTCCCCCCTGACCCCTGGACTAAGTGAACCCCGGCAACAGGAAGCTTGCCCCCGTTAGTTAGCAATGTTATGAAGGGAACCATTAGCGAACAAAACAATACTGCACTCTTATAAGTAGTGGGCAATATAAAACACAACATTTTATAACGGTGTGGAATATATAATCAGCGCGTAATAATTGTTTGGCATGATAACTCGAATAATTTTCAGGCTTTTATACCACATGTTGTTGTATAGTGCTAACTTGTTGCAAAATTAGTGACGTTTTTTTACAATGTGGTTCTCTGCAGACTCTTAATGTGTGTATCAATCTTCTTGCAGTCTAAGCGCTCTAATACGCATGCGCACAATTAACAGTGTAATTGTGAACCGAAACTTTAAGGGGAGGTATTTAGTTTCTTCCCTAGAACTCCATCAAGCTTAAAATTACACCCCCTAGACCCCCTTTCAAGATAAATTTGTAAATTTTTGGTAGAAAAATTTCCCGGCCGAAGGCCGGTTCCTCTCAAATTACAGGCTCGCTATCGCTCGCCAGGAAAAAATCGACACCTAAATGGCACGAAAGTTCTTAAAATTGACAGAAATGAGGCGAAAGTTCTTAAAATCGCCAAACTAAAGGGGGCGAGCGTCTTAAAATTTAAAAAGCAATGGGGCTAAACATGAGGGAGAAAGTGGTCCAGAAAAAATCCCTCCAGTGGAAATCCCCCCCTTAACCAACAGTTGAAATAATTAACCCTTTAAGTACGGAGACGTGTTCTACATTTCACACTCACTGATATAACACGAATTGTATTATTTAACCGAGGAAAGTAGTCTCATATTGAAATGGTTTAAGCCGGTATCACACGAGTACTTTTTCGCTCAACATTTATCCTTAACACTGGTCTGGCAGCTGATGAGGTAAACATTTGCAATATTTCTGTCACCTAAATTCATCTATCATCAGTCTAGTTTCCGACACCAGTGCAAAATATTCCATAAATGTTGCCAGAAAAATGTTGAGTATCGAATGTTGACTATAAAAACTCTCGTGTGATACCGGCTTTAGATCTACCTATAGTAAGTCCTACAAGCCCGTACTATTTCTCGTATACTGGGTAAACCTAGACCATTAATCATTTGCTCTAAGAAAACCTCCCGCAGTCAGAGGAAAGAATAGTTTACTATAAGAAATCATACACAACTGTGATATCATCGTGCTTTTCTGGTCTGCCACTCACTGTGCTTGATATAACTTAAGGGGAGATTTCCACTTGAGGGACTTTTTTCTTGACCCCTTTCTCCCTCATATTTAGCCTCATTGCTTTTGATATTATAAAAAGTTTGCTCCATTAGTTTAGCGATTTTAAGAACTTTCACCCCATATTAAGACCTTTCGTGCCATTCAGGTGTCGATTTTATCCTGGCGAGCGATAGCGAGCCTGTAATTTAAGAGGAACCGGCCTTTGGCCGGGACATTTTTCTACCGAAAAATGTACAAATTTATCTTGAAAGGGACTCAAGGGGGTGTAATTTTAAGCTTGATGGAGGTCTAGGGAACAAACTAAATCCCTTAACTTTAAGAAAAATAAGTGAAAGGAATATGGTATACATTTTAAACATATACATTTGACTTCACTGATTTGACATGCATTACCATACACCATAATGTCATCAAGTATTCATCAAAAAAGTTTTCATAATGACTCGGATAATTTTCCAATGGTCACACAAGAGCAATTTTGACACGCTTATTATGCGTCAACTCGTCTTCAGTCAAAAGTTGTAAGCATTGTATTGAACCATTCTGACTGGCTCATAATTGCATTATTTTGAAACATTCCCTTTAAGGGGAGGTTTTTAGTTAGTTCGCTAGACCTCCATCAAGCTTAACATTACAGCCCCTAGACCCCCTTTCAAGATAAATTTGTACATTTTTCGGTAGAAAAATTTCCCGGCCGAAGGCCGGTTCCTCTTAAATTACAGGCTCGCTATCGCTCGCCAGGAAAAATTCGACACCTAAATGGCACGAAAAGTCTTATAATTGACAGAAATGGGGCGAAAGTTCTTAAATCGCCAAACTAATGGGGCGAACGTCTTATAATATCAAAAGCAATGGGGCTAACCATGAGGGAGAAAGGGATCAAGAAAAAAATCCCTCAAGTGGATATCTCCCCTTAAACCCAACCCAACCCAAGAGAAACGATATTCCCCGGCTTTCTTCTGTTCAACAGCTGAACTTTGGAATTTTCGCCTGGAATCCATCTTTCCCTCATCCTTTGACTTAAATTACTTCAAGCTCCCTGTGTCCAAGCATTTTGGCTCGTACATTCCTCGATGTTGGTCCTGTCATTCTGTCGACTATGGGGGAGACACTCGTCACAGAAAATGTTGTCTTTTGTCTCCCTCATCCACATTGATAAAAACAAATAAAACACAATAAATAATAACACATGCACAAGCCGGTGTTTTTCCTTAACCAATGTTTAATATCCCGGTGCGTACCAGCCAATAGTGCAGACGGTCATACCAGGGTTGTTATGTGTATATGTTATGTTATGTTATGTTATGTTATGTTATGTTTGTATAATACACAATAGAATTTGGCAGTGTATAAAGGTTAAGGAGAGGTATTTACTTTGTTCCCTAGACCTCCATCAAGCTTAAAATTATACCCCCTTGAGTCCCTTTCAAGATAAATTTGTACATTTTTCGGTAGAAAAATGTCCCTGCCGAAGGCCGGTTCCTCTTAAATTACAGGCTCGCTATTGCTCGCCAGGATAAAATCGACACCTGAATGGCACGAAAGGTCTTAATATGGGGTGAAAGTTCTTAAAATCGCTAAACTAATGGGCCGAACGTTTTATAATATCAAAAGCAATGGGGCTAAACATGAGGGAGAAGGGGGTCAAGAAAAACATCCCTTAAGTGGAAATCTGCCCTTAAGTAAATAACATCAAGTTCATATTATTAACGCGTTGAACACCTTCCAGAAGCTTAATTCATTTGTCTTGTTAAAGGGGGATGGTTGTTTTTCCTGGACCCCCTTCTCCTTCGTGTTTAAACCCATTAGTTGTTCAGGTTTTAAGACTTTCACCCCATTAGTTTGTCGATTTTAAGACCTTTCGCCCCAGTACGGTGTTAATATTAAGACCTTTCGTGCCATTTAGGTGCCACTTTTTTTCCCTGGCGAGCGACACCGAGCCTGAAATTTAAGAGGAACCGGCTTTCAGACGTGTTGAAAAATGTACACATTTATCTTGAAGGAGGGTCTGGAGGGTATTATTTTTTTTTAACTTGATGGAGGTCTTGGAAGGAAACTAAAAACATTATAAACAAAATGAATAAAAATACAAATGAATACGCCAATCCCCCCCCCCCCCCCTTAGGGTAAATAAGGAGCATAAACTATTGCACCGAACTAAGTATCAGAGAGACATAATTATATCAACATGTTAGAGGCGAAACCGATGACAAATGGACTTCTATATTAACATTAGGAGCCAGGTGACGATTCTTTAAGGGGGGGAGATTTCCACTCGAGGGATTTTTTTTTTCTGGACTCCTTTCTCCCTCATGTTTAGCCCCATTGTTTTTCTAATTTTAAGACGTTCGCCCAATTATTTTGACAATTTTAAGAACTTTCGACCCATTTCTGTCAATTTTAAGACCTTTCGTGCCATTTAGGTGTCGATTTTATCCTGGCGAGCCTGTAATTTAAGAGGAACCGGCTTTCAGCCGGGACATTTTTCTACCGAAAAATGTACAAATTGATCTTGAAAGGGGCTCAAGGGGGTGTAATCTTAAGCTTGATGGATATCTAGAGACCAAACTAAAAACCTCCCCTTAACTCAATCAAGATTATCCCCGATGTGTGTGTGTGTGTGTATTTACCTAATTGTAGTATACAAGAGTTGAGCTTTTTAGGCTCGTATTGTCCCGCTTCCTGAGTTACAATTATCTAACTTTGCTTTAAAAATATCTAACTTTGCTTGTGTGTGTGTGTGTGTGTGTGTGTGTGTGTGTGTGTGTGTGTGTGTGTGTGTGTGTGTGTGTGTGGTGTGTGTGTGTGTGTGTGTGTGTGTGTGTGTGTGTGTGTGTGTGTGTGTGTGTGTGTGTGTGTGTGTGTGTGTGTGTGTGTGTGTGTGTGTAATAATAATAAATATATACTAATCGGTTTATGGTGTGTGTGTGTGGGTGTATGTGTAATAATAATAATAAATAAGCCTATATACTAATTGGTTTGTGGTGTGTGTGTGTGTATATGTGTGTGTCTTTCAGTGTCTGCTTATATAACCCACATCATATTCCCTTACTTCATAGGTCACACAACACAACACTCTACATATTAGCACACACGCCATCGTACGTAGCATTTAAGGGGGTCACCGTCTTTTTTTTTTTTTTTTTTTTAGCTTTCTCTCCTTTTCTCTCTTTCTCTGACTTTTATCCATTTGGCCCCATTCAGCCAACTGTTTTAAGACGTTTATCCCCATCCAGGCGTCGATTTCTTCCTGGCGAGCGATAGCGAGCCAGCATTGTAAAGAGAAATCAGGCTTTACCGGAGAAATTTTTCTGTCAAAAAATTTACAAATTTAGCTTGCTGTAAAACAAATATATATATATATATGCTGGCTCGCTACCGCTCGCCAGGAAAATATACACACCTGGATGGGGTTAAACGTCTTAAAAAAGTAGGCTGAATGGGGCCGAATGGATACAAGCCAGAGAAAGAGAGAAAAGGAGAGAAAAAAACATGTAACCCACCCTTAAGCCCACGTTTCATTGCACCAAATCGTATCGCATGAATTATACTTGCATCACAAAGGTCATATTGCATCACTTTGCATCAGACTACATCACACTTGTACATACAACTCAGAAACACACCCACACATTCTCACTCACCCCCCCCCCCCCCCCCCCCCCCCCCCCCCCCCCCCCCCCCCCCTCGCTCCCTCTCTCTCTCTCTCTCTCTCTCTCTCTCTCTCTCTCTCTCTCTCATAATTTTTCTTTTCGGTTATTTTTCTTTTCGGTTAGGATAGGCTATAACCCCTGGTGGCCTATTTCTGTTTAAATAAAAATAAAATTGTTTTCGGTTCGGCTATCACTGCGTATTCAAATTTAATTTTGTTTTGTTTTAATTTTCGGTTAGGCTATCACCGCTGATAACCTATTTGTGCGTATTTCAACATTTTTTTTTTCGGTTAGGCCTATTTAAGTAAGTGAAGTGACCTGAAGGGAGTGAAGTGTTTTTAAAGTGAAATAAGTGTTTTTAAAGTGAGTTAAGTGTTTTTAAGTGAGTGAAGTGATCTGAAGAAAGTGATCATCACCATGCCTCGTGCCTGTACGAACTGCGCCGGTAGGTTTGGTGCTTCCATGTTTGCTCCTGCCGATCCACAAGTCTGCCGACTCTGCCAGCAACGAGAGGATTTGACAGCAAAATTGGATGAAGCCCACAACAAGATCAACGCCCTCACCAGGAAGCTGGAATCACTCCAAGAGTTTGTAACACTCAATGTTGGAGTATCACTAACTCCAATTGTTTCAACTCCAGCATCCACCACCGCCCCAACGTCATCTGCCAACAATCCAACACCTGCAGCAGATGCTTCTGACGAACCTGAGCCGACATCAAACCAGGATAGCCGGCCTGTTCACCTTAGTCTCTCCCCCACTCCTCGTGCAAGAAGCCTGCTAGCACGAACAGTACCAACCCCTCGCCCACGTGCTAACCACTCCTCTCCCCGACCTGTACGCAGAGACCCGCCACCACAGGTTTCTGGATTTACACCAGTGAGGAACGGTGCACGGCCAATGCAGAAAAGGTCTCATCTACCAGTCACAATGTCGAACAGATTTGAGATATTGGTAGAGATGGAAGACGAACCAGAAGAGACCAGGCTCGTTGGGGATTCCATCCTACGAGGACAGGTCGAAGAGTTCTGCGACAGAGTCCCAAATCGACGAAAAAGATTTTGCATCCCAGGAGCTGGACTGGACGACATTGTGGAAGCCTTCGAAGATACCACAAAAGATGCAAATGAAAATACCCTTTTTGTCATCCATGCTGGTTCAAATGATGTCATGCGCACCAGATCCGAAGAGTTGATGGAGAAACATCGCAAGATGATCCAGCACTACAAAAACAAGTCAAGGAATATCATCATCTCAGGCATTCTCCCCAAGATCGACGCACCTGACAAATTCTACGACAAGGCCTTCAGCACAAATAGCCGACTAAAATATTTGTGTCTGAGGGAAGAAGTTGAATTCATCAACCTCTGGGACAACTTCTACAACCAGCCTACTCTGTTCCGCAAGGATGGCACTCATATAAACCCTGTGGGTTCAGCACGCATGGGTCGTCTCCTACACGAAGGAGTCCGCAGCCATGGATCAAAAAACGTCATCCGAGAAGAAGCAGCAGTGACATAAATCATCCAACGCCAAGCAAAAAACAGAGGCAACCGAGGACCACAAGCGATAAGGACCGAAGACAGCGAGGAACGAGGACAGCCATGAACATAAATGTAGATCCAACAAGAACCAAAAATATTATTAAAGAGCGTTCCGTGAGTTCTAAAATAACAAATTTAAAGGTTTTCTATGCAAACGCTCGTAGCATACGCAATAAATTTTCAGATTTAGAGGAGCTTGTGTTTACAGAAAATTATGATGTGATTGGTATAACAGAATCTTGGCTCAATACAGAAGATAGAGACTTTTTAGCAGAGTATTCACTTCCCGGTTATGTAATGTTCGAGAAAAGCCGAATAAATCGAAATGGAGGTGGCGTTTTACTTTATATCAAAGAAAGTCTTAACCCTACCCTCTTGTCAAAACCTCAAATTGTGAACGTCGACGCATCTTTTGTGCTAATAAAGAATAATAAAGGTACAAAAATAATACTTGCGTTAATATACAGACCTCCAGCTCAATCAGTGCAAACTGACCGAGAAATTTACGAACAAATTGCAGATGTAAGTAACTCACAAGATACCGTAATTTTTGGTGACTTTAATTTACCTGTGACCAAGTGGGACGATACTCTTACTTCACATTCCGGACATGACTTGTATACGAACTTGCAAGAGAGTTCGCTTTATCAATTTGTTCGAACGCCGACCAGTGGTAATAACGTTCTTGACATTGTACTTGCAACAAAAGAAGAATTAATAGAGAATTTGAATGTTGGTGATGAATTCAGTAACAGCGACCATCGTACGATAACTTTCACTTTAAAGTTTACTAGTATCGAACCAAATCGTAGCATCGAAAAAGTCCCTAATTTCAAGAAAGCAAACTTCCATAAACTTAGAGCTATGTTTAAAGAAACTTACTGGAGCGTTTTAATTAACAATAACGACATAAATACATCTTGGAAGTTATTCGAAACCACTTACCTAAAAGCAGTGCAAGACTGCATACCATCGAAAATACGGCGTCCAGGCCATAATAATAAGCCCAAATGGTGGAATAAAGATATTTCAAACTGCCTGCTTGCTAAAAAAAAATCTAATGATAGATTAAAATCCTCACAAAATGACGAAGAACGGGTGAAACTTGTAGAGCTACGACGCAAAGCCAAAAAGTTAATTAAGCAAAGTAAAAAGACCTTAGAGTTACATATTGCGAATCAAAGTAAAACAAACCCGAAAGAATTCTATAGTTATATCAGAAAGAAAAAAGTAGTTACTTCAACTGTTGGACCGTTAGTTGATGAAAATGGAGAATACACCAAAGACGAAGTACAAATGAGTAATGCCCTCAATACCTTCTTTGCATCAGTTTTACAACAGAAGACCTCAGTGATATCCCTACACCATCGCCGATTCAGATTGATAATTCAGATGTTCTAAGCAATATCACCGTTACAGAGAGAGAAGTATTGAATTGTTTAGATAAACTCAAGGTAAATAAAACGCCTGGACCTGATACAATCTCGCCTAGAGTTCTAAAGGAAGCTAAGGATGAGCTCTCCAAACCACTGACATTACTATTCAATAAATCCTTGCAGTCTGGAACTATGCCTGATCATTGGAAGCTAGCCAACGTAACGCCGATATTCAAAAAAGGCAGCAAATCCCTACCCAGTAACTATCGTCCAATTAGCTTAACCTCAGTAGTATGTAAAATGCTAGAAACGGTCATACGAGACAGACTCGTAAATCACTTAGAGGAAAATAACATACTTAAAGATACTCAACACGGCTTTCGTAAAAACGTTCCTGTTTAACAAACCTCTTGGACTTCTTCCACGATATCCTCAACCTCTACGATGAGAGTAAAGCTGTAGATATTATATACCTTGATTTTCAAAAGGCCTTTGACAAAGTTCCCCACAAACATTTACTGCTAAAACTAAAAGCGCATGGAATACAAGACGGTGTGTTGAAATGGATAGAAAATTGGCTCAGCGACAGAAAGCAAAGAGTAGTCATAAACGGTAAGGCATCTAAATGGACCAATGTAAGTAGCGGGGTACCCCAGGGATCGGTACTTGGTCCAATTCTCTTTTTAATTTACATCAACGACATAGATGAGGGTCTCACCTGTACAATCTCAAAATTTGCTGACGATACAAAAATTGCAAATAGCGTACTCTCCAAAGAACAAGTTGACGATATGCAACACAATCTAGATAAATTGCCATGTTGGGCCCAAATTTGGCAAATGAGTTTCAATGCGGATAAATGTAAAGTACTACATATCGGATACCTAAATGAGAAAGCAAACTATTCGATGAATGGCACTCAGCTTAAGAATGTAAACAGAGAAACCGATCTGGGAGTAACAATATCGAGTAACCTAAAACCGAGTCAACAATGTTCAGAAGTTGTTAAGAAGGCAAACAAAATAATTGGCTTTATAGGCAGGTCATTTGAGCATAAATCCAAAGAAGTTATCCTAACCCCTTACAATTCCTTAGTCCGCCCTCTTCTGGAATACTGCGTTCAATCCTGGTGCCCTTATTACCAAAAAGATATGAACAAGCTAGAACGAGTTCAACGTAGAGTTACCAAAATGATACCTAGCCTAAAGAACAAACCATACGAAGAGCGTCTTAGAGAATTAAATCTATTTCCTTTAACCCAGCGCAGATTAAGAGGTGACTTAATTCAAGTGTTCAAAATCATTAAAGGCATCGACAATATGGACTGTAGTAAGTACTTCACTATCGACCAATCTAATTACACGCGGGGAAACGGTTGCAAAATTATTGGTAAATCTTTTAACTCACACGAATCTAAGAATTTCTTCTTCAATCGAGTTGTCAACTTGTGGAATGGGCTTCCCCGAAACGTTATAGACTGCATCACCGTTGATTCATTTTAACTCCGCCTAGACAAATATCTCGCATCAAACCCGCGACTGACTGCGTTTGTAAATGAATAACTTTATTTTATCCCCCCCTCAGTTACTAACCCATCTGTCCCCTACTAACTTCCTAATCCTGCCATGGACATTAGTTCCAGGGCAGTAATTCCCTTTCCAATGTTCCCTTACCCACTCTAAACCACTGTTTGGACACTTGATCCTCAGTGTTTTGGAGGACAAGCAACCTAGAAGGGTCACTAGATCTGTTGTTGCTTGATTTCCTTTGTACTCCTTTGTACTCATAGGCCTATTTTCTCCCCTCAATTACTCATTCATGATTTGCGTTTGAGTGTGTGTGTGACGTGTGTGTGTGTTTGTGAATGTGTGTGCACGTACTGTAGGTGACTGT
>CM064581.1:9077932-9140432 GCA_032716605.1 Paralithodes platypus | reverse complement strand
TTCTTTAAACATAGCTCTAAGTTTATGGAAGTTTGCTTTCTTGAAATTAGGGACTTTTTCGATGCTACTATTTGGTTCGTTACTAGTAAACTTTAAAGTGAAAGTTATCGTACGATGGTCGCTGTTACTGAATTCATCACCAACATTCAAATTCTCTATCAATTCTTCTTTTGTTGCAAGTACAATGTCAAGAACGTTATTACCACGGGTTGGCATTCGAACAAATTGATAAAGCGAACTCTCTTGCAAGTTCGTATACAAGTCATGTCCGGAGTGTGAAGTAAGAGTATCGCCCCACTTGGTCACAGGTAAATTAAAGTCGCCAAAAATTACGGTATCTTGTGAGTTACTTACATCTGCAATTTGTTCGTAAATTTCTCGGTCAGTTTGCACTGATTGAGCTGGAGGTCTGTATATTAACGCAAGTATTATTTTTGTACCTTTATTATTCTTTATTAGCACAAAAGATGTGTCGACGTTCACAATTTGAGGTTTTGACACGAGGGTCGGGTTAAGACTTTCTTTGATATAAAATAAAACGCCACCTCCATTTTTATTTATTCGGCTGTTCTCAAACATTACATAACCGGGAAGTGAATACTCTGCTAAAAAGTCTCTATCTTGTGTATTGAGCCAAGATTCTGTTATGCCAATCACATCATAATTTTCTGTAAACACTAGTTCCTCTAAATCTGAAAATTTATTGGTATGCTACGAGCGTTTGCATAGAAAACCTTTAAAGTTGCGGTTTTAGAACTCGCAGATCGTTCTTTCATCGAATTTTTGGTTCTGGTCGGATCTACATTTACATTCATGGCTGTCCTCGGTCCTCGGTCGTTATCCCTGACGGTTTTGAATTTGGGTCGTGTTGGTGGAGCTTTATCCAAATTCGCGGTTCTTGACGGATTAGTATTTAATTCCTTTGTAGATTGCCGTCCTCGCTGTCTTCGGTCCTCCTTCCTGGTTGTCCTGTGCTGAGTGAGTGAGTGAGTGAGTGTGTGTTTGTGTAGGTGATTAAATAAGTGTGTGTGTGTGTGTGTGTTTGTGATCATAGGTAACTTACATTGCGCTTCTATATTAATCACTTTTAATGTCAGCACTTGCTATAAATAATAGGAATTGAAAGAACAGAACAAAGCAATTCTAACGTGTCCATAAGCCATCAATATGTTGACAATAATGTGCTATAATATGAGGTTTTCAAAACTGATATTATACAGTATATCGTCAACCCTTTCAGAGGATTGAAATTGTTTTGCATTGTGTTTTGCTTACATTATGCATTTTTTTCGACGAAACATCTACCTTCATAAATTTGTGTTGACTCATTTTCCCTTCAGGCCTAAATAGAATGTCTAAAATTAGCGTAATGTCTAAATACTACGTTGTTGTCTACTAAAGGGGTTAATAATGAAATACTACGTTGTTGTCTACTAAAGGGGTTAATAATGAAATACTACGTTGTTGTCTATAAAGGTAATGATGAAATACTACGTTGTTGTCTACTAAAGGTTAATGCGAAATACTACGTTGTTGTCTACTAAAGGGGTAATGATGAAATACTACGTTGTTGTCTACTAAAGGGGTTAATGATGAAATACTACGTTGTTGTCTACTAAAGGGGTTAATGATGAAATACTACGTTGTTGTCTACTAAAGGGGTTAATGATGAAATACTACGTTGTTGTCTACTAAAGGGGTTAATGATGAAAACTACGTTGTTGTCTACTAAAGGGGTTAATAATGAAATACTACGTTGTTGTCTACTAAAGGGGTTAATGAAATACTACGTTGTTGTCTACTAAAGGGTTAATGATGAAATACTACGTTGTTGTCTACTAAAGGGGTTAATGATGAAATACTACGTTGTTGTCTACTAAAGGGGTTAATGATGAAATACTACGTTGTTGTCTACTAAAGGGGTTAATGATGAAATACTACGTTGTTGTCTACTAAAGGGGTTAATGATGAAATACTACGTTGTTGTCTACTAAAGGGGTTAATGATGAAATACTACGTTGTTGTCTACTAAAGGGGTTAATGATGAAATACTACGTTGTTGTCTACTAAAGGGGTTAATAATGAAATACTACGTTGTTGTCTACTAAAGGGGTTAATAATGAAATACTACGTTGTTGTCTACTAAAGGGGTTAATAATGAAATACTACGTTGTTGTCTACTAAAGGGGTTAATGATGAATTGAAAACACATACCGGTACTGTATTTAAAATAATACAGTATATACACATTTAGGCTTCATACGGGTAATATACCAAGGTAAGCGCACGCACACGCACACGCACACGCACACGCACACACACACACACACACACACACATACACACATACACACACACACACCCACCCACCCACCGCACATTAACTCCCTAATGAGTACAACCAGGAAATGTCTAAACGCTGGTAGAAAGTCAAGGGGGAAAATATTCAAACTTCATTAGGTTAGTTCCACAAAGTTATCCCCGAAAGAAAGAAAAAACGCGTAAAAAATAAAACCCTGATCCGTAAAACGCTTTGTGAGAGTTGGTCCTTCAGAGGGTTCGAAAGGGAGGTGTAGAGAAGAAAAATTACACGGGAAAATTACATGAAAAATATGCCCCAAAGAGTTCGTTTTCAATAGCTATCTAAATCACGTATATCATTATTTATAAACCTACACCCACATTTTATATACATATGATACTAGAATCTGATGTAGTAAACAAGTCACATTATAAAGTTATAGTGTATACATATAATGCGTGTGTTTTTATGATCTAAATATTTTAAGACATTCAGAAAAACATTATGGCAACCCAATTTATTTTAAGACATTCAGAAAAACATATGGCAACCCAATTTATTTTAAGACATTCAGAAAAACATATGGCAAACCAATTGAAGTACCACCACACTAAGATGTTTAAAATAATACAATAATAATGATATTGTTATAAAGTTAATAATCTAATATGATAGCATAGAGAGAGAGAGAGAGAGAGAGAGAGAGAGAGAGAGAGAGAGAGAGAGAGAGAGAGAGAGAGAGAGAGAGAGAGAGAAATGGGGGGGGGGGGGCTTTAGTGGCAGACAGACAGAGAGAGTAAGAGACTGTGTGTGGCTCCGTATGCATGTTTGTATGAATTATTCAGATGTTTGTTTGTCATAGTGGGGAATTAATATTATAGTTTGTAATAGTAGCAGTAGAAGTCGTAGTAGTTGCTGTTGCCATAGTGGTTATTGCAGTAATAGTCAGTTTGAGTCACAATATCTGGGCACACATAACTTGATGTGGGACACACAGATTGAGGGAGAACGTTCCAGAGTTGATTTGTTGAGTGGAAGAAAACTTTGTAAAAATTTTCACCCTTAGGTTAGAGAGGTAGACAGAATAGATATACTCAACAAATGTTTCCGGCGAAGCCGGATTACTCCATACAATGCTGGCTCGCTATCGCTCGCCAGGAAGAAATCGACACCTGGATGGGGATAAACGTCTTAAAACAGTTGGCTGAATGGGGCCGAATGGATACAAGCCAGAGAAAGAGAGAAAAGGAGAGAAAGTGAAAAAAAGCCAGGTGATATCAACAAATACATGTGGCACTCCAAGGACTCGAACCTAATACTAATTGACACGGAGACAAGCGCCGAGGTAGAGTTTGTTGTGGGCCCCTCTAACACCATTACGTAATTATCATCCTAGGCTGGTTACCATTAGACAATTGGTCTACCTCTACCACTCAGATGGATTAGTATGATCTCAATAAACCCTCATAATAACAAAGGTCCTTCTTAAGGGGAGAATTCCACTTGAGGGATTTTTTTCTTGACCCCTTTCTCCCTCAAATTTAGCCCCATTGCTTTTGATATTTTAAGACGTTCGCCCCCATTATTTTGTAGATTTTAAGAACTTTCGCCCCATTTCTGTCAATTTTAAGACAATTCGTGCTGTTTAGGTATCGATTTTTTCCTGGCGAGCGATAGCGAGCCTGTAATTAAAGAAGACCCGGCCTTCGGCCGGGACATTTTTCTACCGAAAAATGTACAAATTTATCTTGAAAGGGGCTAAAGAGGATGTAATTATATGTTTGATGGAGGTCTAGCTAACGAACTAGAAACATCCCCTTAAGCTGCATGAAATCGTCTATATGTAGCCAGCATCAAAGGTAAGAAGGTGGTATAGTTTTGACGATGGTGTCATAATGGGGTGCTGAGTTTTTGTTATTTTTTTATTTTTATTTTTTTATTTTTGTTTTTATTTTTTTTTTATTTTTTTTTGGGGGGGAGAGAGATTTACGTACAATACATACATACACTGGGCACACAGACCTTACGATCCCAGCGAGGTCGTCAGGACGTAATTCTAGTAGAGATATCAAACCTTATAATAAGGGAAAGTGGAGAGCAAGAATAGCAAAGAAGAAGAAGAAGATGAATGAGAGAGAGAGAGAGAGAGAGACGACTAGGAGTCCCATTATCCCACACACATTATATATATCGGAAACTTTAGTCAAGGAGAGAAACCCCTGAGAATTGTTAACTTGATAGGATCTGAATTAATCCCAGGCCAAAGGGATTAGTTTCGTGTTCTGCTTAAGGGAGCCCACCTTGCTTTTTTTCTCTTTCTCTCCCTCTCTCTTTGGCTTGTATCCATTCGGCCCCATTCAGCCTACTGTTTTAAGACGTTTAACCCCATCCAGGTGTCAATATTTTCCTGGCGAGCGGTAGCGAGCCAACATATATACAGTATATATATATTTGTGTTGACAGTAAGCTAAATTTGTACATTTTTCGATAGAAAAATGTCAGCGGTGATGCCGGATATCTCCATAAAATGCTGGCTCGCTATCGCTCGCCACGAAGAAATCGACACCTGGATGGGGATAAACGTCTTAAAACTGTCTTCACACTCCATTCTCATCAATGTTAAGGTACGGTGTAAAAAAAGGTGACACCAATTATGCACATATCATTATTTAAATATTTGACATGTTCAAATTACCACACTTACATTTGAACATACAGTACAATGTGTGTGTGTGTGTGTGTGTGTGTGTGTGTGTGTGTGTGTGTGTGTGTGTGTGTGTGTGTGTGTGTGCGTGCGTGTGCGTGCGTGCGTGCGTGTGAAGCCAATCCGACCTAAAGAATTGCCATCATAACTCCGAGCAACCAAAACTACGCGAGATCAAATATATAAAAGAACTAAAACTCTCCTCCCACTCCCTCCCTCACACTCCACGCACACTCCCTCTCTCACACTCCACACACACACTCTTCTCACACTCCCTCCCTCACACTCCACATACACTCTCCTCCCACTCCACACACACTCTCCCCCACTCCCTCCCTCACACTCTCCTCCCACTCCCTCCCTCACACTCCACACACACTCTCCTCCCTCATACTCCACTCACACTCTCCTCCCACTCCCTCCCTCACACTCCACACACACTCTCCTCCCACTCCCTCACACTCCACACACACTCTCCTCCCACTCCCTCACACACTCTTCTCCCACTCCCTCCCTCACACACTCCTCCCACTCCCTCCCTCACACTCCACTCACACTCTCCTCCCACTCCCTCCCTCACACTCCACACACACTCTCCTCCCACTCCCTCCCTCACACTCCACACACACTCTCCTCCCACTCCCTCCCTCACACTCCACATACACTCTCCTTCAGCTTTTATGCCTTAACGGGAGGCTGGACGTTTGTTTGGTCTATTAATTCATTTATTCATATATGTGTTTAGCTTCCTCACTAGACCTCCATCAAGCTTAAAAAAACACCCCCTAGACCCCCCTTCAAGATAAATTTGTACATTTTTCGCTAGAAAAATTTCCCGGCCGAAGGCCGGTTCCTCCTAAAATTACAGGCTCACTATCGCTCGCCAGGAAAAAAATTGAAACCTAAATGGCACAATAGGTCGTAATATTTACAAGGAAATGGGGTGAAAGGTCTTAGAATCGCCAAACTAATATGCAGAACCCCCTAAAATCTAAAAACCAATGGGGCTTAACACGAGGGAGAAAGGGGGCCAGAAAAACGTCCCATCTCCCCTTAACCTAGTATTCAAAGGCCTGACTCTTGGAATTCACCCTCTCCCCACTATCTCTCTGTTTGTCCCCCTCTCCCTCTCTCTCTCTCTGCTGTTTGCCTCTCTCTCTCTCTCTCTCTCTCTCTCTCTCTCTCTCTCTCTCTCTCTCTCTCTCTCTCTCTCTCTCTCTCTCTCTCTCTCTCTCTCTCTCTCTCTCTCATCTTATATATATATATATATATATAACCCAGTGAAGGGTTACAAGACACATTTAAATTGATAACAATACTAGAATCCGAACCCTATAATTACACAGCGACACATGTAATTTGAACTTACTACGTAATTGTTATTCCCAAACTCGGAATACATAACAAGCGGATGAATTCAAGCACATGCAAATTATATGTAGGTAAATGACCGAGGCGATACAGTTTACATGTTTCCTTTTGCATAGCTGTTAGAACACATATAGAATCCATAGCCGTAGAGAATTTGCATGACCAGTCTGTTACGCCCTCGGACATCGGCTAAACGACTTTGGAAATTCTGCACTATTCCAATATATATATATATATATATATATATATATATATATATATATATATATATATATACACTTTCCCAGGACAAGGCATAATAGTACACATTAATAATTTCACATCATATACTGTATATTAGTACACTATACCTACACATAATACATATTTACACACAATACCTATACATAATATATAATAGCACACAATACCTACACTCAATATATAATAACACACAATACCTACACATAATATATAATAGCACACAATACCTACACATAATATATAATCACACACAATACCTACACATGATATATAATAACACACAATACCTACACATGATATATAATAGCACACAATACCTACACATAATATATAATAGCACACAATACCTACACATAATATATAATAGCACACAATACCTACACATGATATATAATAACACACAATACCTACACATGATATATAATAGCACACAATACCTACACATAATATATAATAACACACAATACCTACACATAATATATAATAACACACAATACCTACACATAATAATATAATAACACACAATACCTACACATAATATTATAAAATAACACACAATATCTACACATAATATAATATTACAGCACACAATACCTACACATGTATAACAACACACAATACCTACACACAATGATATTATATAATAGCACATAATACCTACACATATTGCGTAATAGCACACAATACCTACACATATATAATAACACACACTACATACACATAAAATATATGAGCACACAATACCTACACATATAATAACACACAATACCTACACATAAAACATATGAGCACACAATACCTACACATAATACTGTAATATAGTGACACACATGATCAAACTGTACCTAATCTTCCAACTAGGCCTATATTTAGACGTTATCAATGACTACTTAATAATATCAATGCAATGTTATGGTTTCCATCAAAACAATAATGGATAATTTGATATTTAAGTTCTACCATTTAATTCATAAGGTCAATATACCGAATTTTCCATGAAACACTAATTGATATTTATTTACTTGCATGTGAGCCATGAAATTGCGTTATAAATTAATTTATGACGCCGTATTTCCAAATGTACGATATGCATACTTAACATTGTAGGTAATCGGTTTATGAAATGTGATATCAGCGAGTCATTTAGGACGTCTCACTACTCAAAAATTATGCACAAAGTTATGCAAAGAACCACATATTGTACATACATATTTATCTCTTTATTTAGCAAACTCTCTCTCTCTCTCTCTCTCTCTCTCTCTCTCTCTCTCTCTCTCTCTCTCTCTCTCACTCTCAGCAAAGAACACTCATTTCATATCAAGAGAACATTACAAAAACAAGTGAAGAGTTACATGAAACTTCCTTTCCATTTCTAACTTTTCTGTAAATTCCTTCAGGCGCTTTTTAAACCTTGGAAGGTTAAAACGTCCAACTATCTTTATATACGTCAAATTGCCGAAGGAAAGGGAGTGTTGGAAGTGAATATTCGTGTTTGTTATCCTTTTCTACCACTTTCTCTTTCTTGAGTTTGCAATCTCTACTAGACTGAAATCCTGGCCACCTCTCTGGGATCGTAGGACCTGTGTGGCCAGTGTATCTATGTAAATTCATGCAAATAGCTCACCCACACCATTGGTAATATCCTCATCTCACACCTCCTTACCTCTCACCCCATTATCATATATACCTGCTCTCTCTCTCTCTCTCTCTCTCTCTCTCTCTCTCTCTCTCTCTCTCTCTCTCTCTCTCTCTCTCTCTGAATTTACCCTTTTCTCTTTATGTTTTGGCCTTTTTCCATTTGCCATCGCTCGCCTCCCCTCTCAAACGTCATTAAAGGTTTTTATCGTACTCACTCGCTATCTCTATTTATCTCTCTCTCTCTCTCTCTCTCTCTCTCTCTCTCTCTCTCTCTCTCTCTCTCTCTCTATCTATCTATCTATCTATCTCTCTCGCTCTCTCTTTCTCTGTTACACCAATTTGCGCCTCCCTCACTCTATATTCCTTTTAGATTCAAGATTACTTCCCGTTTTGTCCCTCTTTCAATCATACATTTCGCTTGCCTCCGGTTTTCACTGTCTTTCTTTTTGTTTAAATTTATATTGCTATTCCATATATTGTGTGTTTACATTTTCCTAAACTCTGCATTTCTTGTGTTCTTAATTTTGCGAATTATTAACCCTTTCAGTATACTATGACATTTTTTTTTTTTTTTTTTTGTATTTTGTCTGGTATTTGATGAGTATATTCAGTTTATAAAATATCTGTAGGTGTCAAAGGGTTAATTGAGATCAAGCATACCACTATGATTGTTGTCCTTTATAAGCTGAATACAATCGCCTACTGTTATAAAAAATAGATGACAAACTGTGAAGGTTAACTTTTGTATCGAGTAAGCGGGTGGAGACAATATTCATCCTCAGCTCACTGTCCTTCTTTTTGTGGGACTAGAAAAGCATAGTTCTCTAGTAGCATTCAACAAAGATCTCCGAGAGAAACATCAAATTTAGGGCTCAGCCTTGTACAACTGCTCAGCCCGCTCGGCCCAATAAGATCATTCAGGCCAATTCGTCAGCAAAGCCTAATTCAACTGTTCGAATCATACTCAGTCCAAATCGTCTAATTTGTCTGATTAGACATGACGAAATTCAACTGTTAAGCCCATTTTGACCACTCAGACCAATTCAAATACTCAACTCAATATGACTGATTGGATGTCTCGGCGCAACTCAACCGTTCAACCATATTCAACCACTCATTCCAATACAAACACTTGGATCACTCTAGCAATTTAACTACTGGGACCAAATAGATCGACAATCCACTACCACCACCAGCCCAATTTGACTTCTCAGACCCATTCCAATACGACTGCTCAGCCCGATTTGTTCTGGATCTAGATCAACAAATATATTTTGGTCTGATTGACATTCAGTTGGTCAGGTGTAATATGCCGATTATTATATTACCAATGGGTCTGTTTCATGACATTTGATTATAATGAGTAACTTTGGAATATATATATATATTATTTTTTTTTTTTTTTTTTTTTTTTAGGAGAGAGGGGGGAATATGTAGGGGTTGGGTCAGGAAGGTAAAGTTGGGAAGGATGAAATACAGGCCGACATAAAAAGTTAAGTAACACACTACAAAATATATTGTTAGGGTCCCGTAATGCACTGGCAAAAATTTACCGCATAAAGATACATTCCTCACTCTCCTTTACTGTATTGCCATCCCTAGCAGGTAAGCAAGAGGTAGCAGGAGTTAACATTCTTCCCAGGAATTCCAGTCTTGTGTGCAAACAGGGAGAGTGAAACGAAGAGGTTTGGGAAGCGACGAAGGTATCTATCTATCTATCTATTGCCTGACGCCGTGATCCCCGAAGGGGTGGCCACGAACGAACCGCCCCATGCACCTCTGTCCCCAGTCAGTCGACGCCCCTCCCCCCAACCAGCACCACCTTCGTTCATGTACTTCCTCACTCCATCCTTCCACCTCATATTCGGTCTACCTCTCCCCCTCTGTCCCTCCACCTCGCTCTCATACACCCTCTTAGTCATTCTCTCGCTTTCCATACGTTCCATATGGCCGAACCATCTCAAGTTGTTCCTTTTCACACTTTCCAGCACATCTACCTCCACACCACACCTCCTTCTTACTTCCTCATTAGTCTGTCTATCCCTCCATGTAACTCCGCACGCACTCCTTAAGTAATTCATTTCCACTGCTCTCACTCTTGGTCTGAGTCTCTCAACCAACGTCCATGCTTCGCTTCACAAGACGAAGGTATCAGTCTTATTTTTATTGTTTTAATGTTTTTAATATTTTAATATTTTTGTTTCTTGCACTACTTCGTTTGTTAGTCATTATTCGCTTTTCAATCCAATATTAAGGTTACACCCTTTTCTCTTTCAATATTCCTCGTCCTATTTCCCATTTCTTTCTGGGAAGTCTTCATCCTTTTATGAGGTCGAATAGTTTTCCTTCAATTGCACTTCCTCCTAACCAATTCCCAAATTAATTTTCTTTTCAAGGTTTTTGTTTGTACTTCGTATTTTCATATTAACATTATTTTGCCTTTATTTTATGTTTATTTTATTACGCACGACGGCAATAGTTGGGCGTTTGTAGGGCAGTCAGTGGCGTCCGTTTATACAAGTGTGTGTGTGTGTGTGTGTGTGTGTGTGTGTGTGTGTGTGTGTGTGTGTGTGTCATATACAAAAAACTGTTGATAATAGAATCCCCATTACTTGATTTAAAGATGAGAATACATAGGTATTCAAAAATGTTCAACTAGAAAGTACAATAGTATGATCATAGTAAGAATACAAGTATACACAAGAACAAGTGCAGCTTAGTGATAATTGTTTTACATGTCACATTAGATTATCTCCATCAGACATTTCAGAATATTTGCATTGCTAATGTATGTTTGCATAGTCGGTGATTCGGTTGTGTAATGTACTGCTATTTATAATTGCAACTGTATTTGCCACTTGCAATTCAAATGGAAGTGTATTGTGTTTTCAATTATTTTTGGTTTCTCTTCAACAATTCTTTACATAAAATTGTCAGTTTAATCAGATGACGATTTATTTTATTTTAGTGCTACCATTAGTCGATTGAGTTTAAGTGAACTTAGAGATAGTCTAGCAATAAATATATATACAAATGTTCAAATATATATCTGACTCCTAGAGGTATTCGCTTAGTAACATAAAGTTATCTGAAGTAAAATATGCAACCTGATAATTAACATGCAAGCATTATATATTGAACTATTGCCTATATCTTTTTTTCTACCTTACCATAATGAAACCGAACGTACAGTCGTGAGTCATTTAAATATTTGAACTTGTGTAAAATAGTTGTTAGCATCGGAGATATATTAAGCATTGCATTGGTTTGTTTGGGATTGATGCATATTTAAATGAGTGGGTAGTTCTTATGGTTAACGACTAATTAATGGTATTTACGATGGGATAAACTTGTTACTAATTACATTATTATATTTTAGGTGACATAGTACTGCCATCTCAAACCATTAGGGGAGATGGGTCGTTTTTCTGGCCCCTTTCTTTCTCATGTATAGCCCAATTATGTTTTAGATTTTAAGATGTTTGCCCCATTAATTTGTTGATTTTAAAACCTTTCGCCCCATTTCTTTAACAATAGTAAGACCTTTCGTGTTATTTAGGTGTAGCTGTTTTTTCCTGGCGAACGAAAGTGAGCCTGACATTTTTTAAGAACCGGCCTTAGGCCGGGACATTTTTCTACCGGTTTTTTTTTTCAAATTGATCTAGAAGGGGGATCTAATGGATGTTTTTATAAAGTTTGATGGAAGTCTAGGGAAGAAACAAAAAACAAAATAAAATAAATAAAATATTATATGAAGTAATCGGTCAAAAAATATATAACTCCCCCCTTAAATAGCATAGGATATTTGTTACAGTGCCAAGCTATATCATGTTACTGTTTGTTTACAATGCATGCAAACCCGAAATGAGGAGAACACTCTTACTGACGTCTTTGCGTGTCTAGCTTTCTCAATTCAGTTTCGAGCTATATACAATGATCTTTAACCCAAATATTATAGTATATGGGATTGTGGTACGTGGCTAATTATATTGAACTAAACCTAATACACAATCGCCTAAATCACTATAGAAATATGTTGGTAATTATGAAGACTTGGCCTTTATATGATGCAGAGACATAGTCGTTTCCAATTATTCCATTACCTAACGAGAAAACAGCGACTAACTTACCCAATTTACCGCCAGCTGGTACACTATTTCATCATAAACTTGAAACAGAGACAGCCCTAACTCTGGGAACTTGCTCGAAGGAAAGTTTCTATAATATTACATCCGCGCGTCAGAATCGTTTAATAATTTGTGTACCGAATCAATATTTGCACCATGTGAGGAGGAGCACTTTATTTGCACCATGTGAGGAGGAGCACTTTATTTGCACCATGTGAGGAGGAGCACTTTATTTGCACCATGTGAGGAGGAGCACTTGATTTTGACAACGTTTATATTCACTCTGTCTACTTGTCACAGTATATTTTTATGAACGTGTGTACCACCTTTCACCGCAAGGAACTGTACTTATGTGCACTACAGACGTAATTTATGTTTTCCTCTTAATGTGGTTGTTTATAGATGTTTGGAGTCTGAATTTCTTAACCTCATGATGATTAGGACGCGTCTTCACAATTTATTCTGGCTATCATTGAACGATATTATACAGATTAAGGGGAGGTTTTCAGTTAGTTCGTTAGACCTCCATCAAGCTTAACATTACAGCCCCTAGACCCCCTTTCTAGATAAATTTGTACATTTTTCGGTAGAAAAATGTCCCGGCCGAAGGCCGGTTTCTCTTAAATTACAGGCTCGCTATCGCTCGCCACGAAAAAATCGACACCTAAATGGCACGAAAAGTCTTAAAATTGACAGAAATGGGGCGAAAGTTCTTAAAATCGCCAAACTAATGGGGCGAACGTCTTATAATATCAAAAGCAATGGGGCTAACCATGAGGGAGAAAGGGATCAAGACAAAAATCCCTCAAGTGGAAATCTCCCCTTAAGAATGATATGTGGGAATTAAAGGGGTAAAGAGTATCTCGATAAACCCTCTGACTTCCATATACCATTTTCAAGATCTGAATAAATGTGTGGAATGGTAGCCAGAATAAATGTGTGGAATGGTAGCCAGAATAAATGTGTGGAATGGTAGCCAGAATAAATGTGTGGAATGGTAGCCAGAATAAATGTGTGGAATGGTAGCCAGAATACAGTGTGGAATGGTAGCCAGAATAAATGTGTGGAATGGTAGCCAGAATAAATGTGTGGAATGGTAGCCAGAATAAATGTGTGGAATGGTAGCCAGAATAAATGTGTGGAATGGTAGCCAGAATAAATGTGTGGAATGGTAGCCAGAATAAATGTGTGGAATGGTAGCCAGAATAAACTGTCAGCATGCATCGTGAGCCTCGAGGGATGAATAGCCCGAAACTCGCCAGTGGTCAGTTAAGGGGAGATGGGCAGGTTTTCTGGTCCCCCTTCTCCGTCATGGTTACTCCCATTAGTTTTCAAATTATAAGACTTTCAGCTCATTAGTTTGGCGATTTGAATGCCTTTCGCCCAATTTCGTTGTCAATTCTAAGACCTTTAGTGCCATTTAGGTTTCGACTTTTTCCTGGCGATCGATAGCGACCCTGACATTTTTAGAATAACCGGCCTTTGGCCGGGAAATTTTTCCACCGAAAAATGTACAAATTTATCTTGAAGGGTGGTATAGGGATTGTTTTTCTAAGCTTAATGGAGGTCTACGGAGGAAACTAAAACATATATTAATACATACATTAATAGACCATAAAACCGGCCACTATCCCCTTAAGGACCAACAGAAATTCTAAGAGAAACTTTGTCAGTACAGTGCTCCTCCTCATATGTGGCTTACTTCCATTCAGGCATATATCGGATTTGTTATTAACTTTCTTTTCAGTCTCTCTTCCCCTCTCATTCTATTTTGGTTTATCTTCTCACCCTATCTCCTTCCTCCGCCCTCTCATGTTCAGCTGTAGTAGACAATTTAAGGCATGGCTGGTTCTCTCTCTCTCTCTCTCTCACATTTTAAAATTTACTCTCTGCTGTCCGCTCTCCAATTTTTAGTTTTTATCCCATATATCTCTCTTGCTTCTCTCTATCTCCATATCTATCTTTCGCTGGCTCTCGCTCTCACACTCTCTCTCATTCTCTCTGCATATATATATATATATATATATATATATATATATATATATATATGTAAAGTGTATATTGCATTTTGGATAGTCAGTAGAATTAGGGGAGAGATAAACAGCGCAGAAATATTTAGATTGAGAGTGACCAGAGAGTTGCGAATTCAGAAGAATCTAAATTGAGAACACGAGAGAAAGCAAGATTGTTGCGTACATAGACGCAACATCCACCTTTGGCTCGAAACTGAAGATAGAGATAGTAGTAGGATACAGAGAAGGGTTTGCTGTCAGTAGTCCCAGACAACTGTGTCTCGGTGAGAAAGAGAAGGTCAGGGTTGGTAGAGGAGAGGTGGTGTTACAGAGAGTGGAAATTAGAGGAAAGGCCACGAATGTTGCAGAAATGTATAGTTGTTGTTGTTGCTGTTGTTCCCTAAGCTGCCTGGCCGAACAGCCCCGAGTCCCTGAGAGAGGCCATGGCCGCGATCGGGCTTTCCCACAGAGCTCTCATTGAGTGTAGATTGTGTTGTTGGCGTAAGTGGTTGTGTGAAATGCAGTCTTCTATGATGTGTTTAATGGTATGGGGGTGCTGTGTTACATCCCGGGCAGGCGTCGACAACGGAGTCATCCAGTCTCTTCTGATAGCTCAGGAGAGCTGGATGGTGTCCGCATCTCAGCCTGGCCAGGTGGACTCTGTCCTCGCGAGGAAGGGAGGATTCGGAAGGATGGATTTCGGGAGGTCGTGCATGCAGCTGCGTGTTGTCTGTGAGTGAGTGGATGGATCGGTGAGAGATATGAGTATGGATGTGCTTCTGGAAGTTGGTTCGGGGTGGGCAGGGAGGGAGAGAGGACAATAATTGTGTGTGATACCGTGTGCTGGGTGTTGTTTTGATATTTCTTGGTGTCTGTGGGTGTGTTGCCATGTAGTTTAGTGGGTGGTCTTGGTTCGTGGAGGCTGCTGCCAGGAATATATATATGTATAGTAAGCGTAGAAGGTAGTGGTCCAGGGCATTTTGGTTAGTCATTGCCAGGGGTCAGTCGGATGGGGGCATTTCCGGGTCCCACCCCCCCACCCCTTGGGGACTGCGAGGCTGGTCGTGTATTTGTCAGCATTTTGTTTTTGTTTGTAAGAAAGGTAGTGTAGTATGTAAGGTGTTTGTAGTGTAACGTATTGATAGGGGGAGATAGTGTTTTAGAGGGCAGGCTGAGGTTGCCCTCAGTGTTGATGGGGCACAGAAAGGATCAGCTAGGGAGGCCAGGTGGTGAAACAGGAGTTCCAGCTGTCTTTATCAACCACCTAGCACTCCCCGGGAGTACTTCCCTGTTCGGCTGGTGCCTACAGCCTCCTCCTAACAATTCTGGAGGTGGGATATATATCTATCTATCTGTCTGTGTCTGTCTTGTGTCTGTCTGTCGTCTGTGTCTCTCTGTCTGTCTATGTGTGTGTGTGTGTATCTCTATCACTCTATATATCTATCTATCTATCTACCACACCCGTTCTTCCCCCTACACCACATTTCCATCCCTTTCTCGCAATCTTTGAAAAGGGTGACTATCCAGATGATTTAACTTTTCCCACCACCTCACAATGGTCGCTCTCGGGAAGTTTACTGAAAATGTGGGTGTGAAAGAGAGAGAGAGAGAGAGAGAGTGTGTGTGTGTGTGTCTGTGTCTGGCTATCATTGAACAATATTATACAGCTTAAGGGGAGGTTTTCAGTTAGTTCGTTAGACCTCCATCAAGCTTAACATTACAGTCCCTAGACCCCCTTTCAAGGTGTGTGTGTGTGTGTGTGTGTGTGTGTAAGGGGGGGGGTGGCGGCGAGGTGTCTGGATGTGTGTGTACTGTAGGCTGGTAGGTGGCTGTGTCTTTGTATACTGTATATGTGTGGGTGGAAGTGAGTGTGTGGGTAGGTGAGTGTATGTGCGTGGGTGGGCACGGGTGTGTGGTTGAGTGCGTGTTCAATAATAGCACTGACAAAATATGGATACATTATTGAAACCCTATGTATGTATACAACTAATAAACAGTTGCATGTAACATTGGATTGGAATGGTAAGGATTTAAAGCAAAGGCTGTAGGTGTAGTTTTAAAGGGAGATCTTCACTTGAGGGATTTTTTTCTTTACTCCTTTCTCCTTCATGTTTAGCCCCATTGCTTTTGATATTATAAAATGTTTGCCCCATTAGTTTAGCGATTTTAAGAACTTTCACCCCATATTAAGACCTTTCGTGCAATTCAGGTGTCGATGTTATCCTGGCGAGCGATAGCGAGCCTGTAATTTAAGAGGAAGCGGCCTCCGGCCGGGACCTTTTTCTACCGAAAAATGTACAAATTTATCTTGAAAGGGACTCAAGGGGATGTAATTTTAAGCTTGATGGAGGTCTAGGGAACAAACTAAATACCTCCCCTTAAATGTATGATATGTACAGCCTTATTCAATAGTTTGCTGACAACCTAAATGAGAACTATGACATATGGAGATGACTAGGTGTATCGTGACAGTCTTTACTTGTTTAGAGTCACTGTTTAAGAGTTTATTTTAGTTTGTTCCCTAGACCTCAACCAAGCTTAAAGAAACATCCCCATAGATCGACCTTTCAGATAAATGTATACATTTTTTCAGTAGAAACCATTCCTGTCTGAAGCGCGGTTCCTCCTAAATTACAGGCTCATTATCGCTCGCCAGGAAAAAAAATGACACCTTATTGGGAAGGAAAGTCTTAACATTAACAAAGAAGTGGGGTGAAAGGTCTTAACATTGCCAAACAAAAGGGGCGAACGTCTTAAAACCTCAAAACTAATGAGTCTGAATAAGAAGGGGATCTAGACAAAATAAAAACCTCTCCTTAAGGGGGGTGACCTGCTTTTTGTTATTTCTGTCCTTTTCTCTCTTTCTCTGGCTTGTATCCATTCGGCCCCATTCAGCCAACTATTTTAAGACGTTTATCCCCATCTAGGTGTCGATTTGTTCCCGGCGAGCGATAGCGAGCCAGCATTATATGAAGAAATCCGGCTTCACCGGAGACATTTTTCTATCGAAAAATTTACAAATTTAGCCTGCTGTCAAACAAAAATAAAAAATATGCTGGCTCGCTACCGCTCACCAGTAAAAAATTGACACCTGGATGGGGATAAACGTCTTAAAACAGTAGGCTGAATGGGGCCAAATGGATACAAGCCAGAGAAAGATAGAAAAGGACAGAACAAAAACAGGTCACCCCCCTTAACTGGTGTTCTTATTGTATCCTACTACACAGAGTATTACCTCATGAATGGATTTATTTCTGAAATTTAAACGATTTTTCATTAAGGTGTTAAGAAATGAGCAGTACAGACAATTTAACTTATTTATATAAATGACATTGACATAACAATGATAAATATGCTGTTTGTAGCATGACGTAAGCCAAAATTGCTGTTTGTAGCATGACGTAAGCCAAATATGCTGTTTGTAGCATGACGTAAGCCAAATATGCTGTTTGTAGCATGACGTAAGCCAAAATATGCTGTTTGTATTATGACGTAAGCCAAATATGCTGTTTGTAGCATGACGTAAGCCAAATATGCTGTTTGTAGCATGACGTAAGCCAAATATGCTGTTTGTAGCATGACGTAAGCCAAATTTACATTAACTGTTTAAAAGTCTTAACAATAAATTATCGGTACAGATATTTTAACTTATTTACTTGAGGATAATTATAAATTTCGTGTGCAGTGTTATCAGGTACGTAACCCTATCAGTTAGACGATTAATTTGTATATTACCCCTTTTAGTGGCTGTATTTTCCTTTTCATTTAGAGGTCATTGACTTATAAGGATAATATGTCGTAACCTAGATGAATTTGCTTAGATTACGACACTACAAACACCATCGTATTAACAGGTTGAAATTCATACTAAAGATCAAGGCACATTACTTAGCTTTGAAAGTGGTGGCATACTCGGAGTCAGTGGAATACTACCCGATGATTACTAGGGAATCCATATTGTATTCACTGTAGAACAATTATTATAAGGTCAGTTCAAAACAAATGCTTGCGTCATTACTATAACTCTATAAATGAAAAATATCTTTGAAAAATAACACAAGCTACCAGTTTCTATACGACAAAGGATATTAGGCCATGGTTGTGATAGTCTGAGTTAGCAGTATAGTATTCTACCTAAAATTCGAACATTAATATCTAATCAATATTATCTTCAGTTGGGAAGACCCATTTTCTGTCTGTCTTCAGGGTGCAGCCTATTGATTTGAATGCCTTGCAGTATTCTTAGCAATGTCTCTCCGGCTGATAACTAATTTGTTTAACAATAGAAGTAATAAACTTTTGTTAAATTAAAATTTAAAACTTGCAAACTAAACAAACCAAAACTGGGACAAAGACAATATAAAGTCAAATTAACTTATCAAAATCGCTATGTGGAAACAACGCTTATTAACCCTTTGAAGCTCTGACGCGTTTTAGCAGTTTGTTTTGGCTATCATTAGACGATTTTAGACAGCTAAGGGAGGATCTGTGGGTATTAAAAGGGTAAATACTATCTCGATCAACCCTTTGACTTCCATATACCGTTACTAATCTGAATAAAATCATCTAATAGTAGCCAGAAAACAGAACAGAAACGCGTATTGGAGCTTGAAAGGGTTACAATATATATTAAATTATGTTCTCTTGTGATAAGTGGCCGTCTATAGGAGGTTTATGTTTTACTTATTCGTTCATGGATCATTCAGGAACAAAGTTTACTATCCAATAGTATTCTAGTTCTCTGAGCCAAATATAATGGTTTCCTGGAGCTGGACTAGGTCGGAGCTTAACGGGAGACTGGCCGTTTGTTTGGTCTATTAATTCATTCATTCATATATATTCTTGTTTCTTCCCTAGACCTCCATCAAGCTTAGAAAAACACCCCCTAGGGCCTAGACCCTCTTTCAAGATAAATTTGTACATTTTTCGGTAGAAAAATGTCCTGGCCGAAGGCCGGTTCCTCTTAAAATTGCAGGCTCGCTATCGCTCGCCAGGAAATAATCGACACCTAAAAGGCACGAAAGGTCTTAAAATTGACAACGAAATGGGGCGAAAAGTGTTAAAATCGCCAAACTAATGGGCCGAACGTCTTATAATCTCAAAACTAGTGGGGCTAAGCATTAGGGAGAAGGGGGTCCAGAAAATCGGTCTGCCTCCCCTTAAATACTGCCTGCCCTGGCTCAGCGAATCCTTGGACAATGTGATCCCCAGATCTTTCTCTCACGATTTGGGAATTTAGTCAAGCTTGGCAATTATATTAGCTTGAATATGTCTCTAGCTGGAGTGGGCTGGGTGAATGGAAGCGCACACAATGCAATAATAAATATTGTATATACACACACAGTTCACCTAGTCTTCAGCTTTCTTCAGATGTAAAACATTTAACAACCTGTATTGTCGCGTCTTTACATTAAACATGTTTATCTTTTGTGGGTTAAAAATATTCGGGTGTTTGAATACCACAAGCTTTTTAGATCCTTCCTATTTCTCTTTATTTGTTTTGAAATTGTCGATGATTTACTTCAGTAGTTTCGTTATCACAGTATATTTTGCCTCCTTAGGGTGTGGATTTCTTACATACGAGCGAGCTTACAATGTGGTAGAACATTTTAGCTTGAAAGTGGCCTAGGGAGGTGGTAAATTATAGTCTTGGAGGTAAACTTACAATACATTGCTCGATAATGGTAGAAGCAATATTTTATTTAATCATAATTAGACAGAATATCATTATAACCCCCCAACAGTCGGATGAGGTATTCTTAAAATGCCACACACGAGTATCATATGTATTAATTAGGGCTCTCTTCTCCTAAGGTCGGTGTCATACGAGGAATGTTATCAGTGTTCTGTCTAGCCTTTGCACTCTAATGTATTATCAGTAAGAAAAAGGTAAATAAAAGTGTAGAGTACATAACAATGTTTTCATTTATTGGCTCATTAATGGTAATAAACCCATTTAATACAAGAATAGAATAATACATCATTATCATAATATGCAATTATCTTGTATACCTTATATACATTTCAATGCTCTGCTATACCATATTCCCTCTGCATACCCTTAATTGTGTATACAGTGTGCTATCGATTATGTAACTTAATCATAATTCTTCTATTTTTCCTTCAATACCCTGATTTATGGAAGATCAATAACAACTCCAGATACTTACTGAATACCAGAGTGATTTAATTGACCACCGTGACTGTCTTTAGTGTTTTTAGCCAAAATTGACTAGCCAATATCGGATATTGGCTTGTAAAAGCTACGGAAAAATGACACTTAATGCCGTCGTTATATGCATGCCACTCGCTCAGGATCAATGTACAGTTGTCTGCATAAGTAACTGGTACACTGTTGAAAGTATTTCGTTGTTTTCACAGTCATGGGATAGGCGGCACAATTACCAATAATATCCCGCAGTTTCAACGGATATACCCATAATAATCCATTGATATTCATGTTTTAGAATTTGTCTATTTTTTTTTTTTTTAAATAGGTACACACCCACACACACACACACACACACACACACACACACACACACACACACACACACACACACACACACACATACTGTATATATATATACTGTATGTATATATATATATATATATATATATATATATATATATATATATATATATACTGTATATATACAGTATATGATCATGTCTTTGCAATAACAAACTATTGTGTCACTATTGGTGTTGTATATGTCACACACATATAGCCCAGGATATAGTACACACTCATGGCTATATGTATACAGTATAATGTATACGTAGAACACACACACTCACAGTAGCTGTTACACTCTGATGTTCCTGTGTAAATAAACATATCTCGTCTTGCATAGTAGTTGCACATACTCATGTCACTATGCATACATATCAAGCACACTATCACTTAATATACTCACCGCACATACTTGTATTACTAAACATACTCACCACACACACACACACACACACACTAATGTCACTAAACAAACTCACCACACTCACTAGTGTCATTATAATTACTCCCAACACATTAATATTACTAAGCATACTCATACTCACCACACTCACTAAACATACTCACCACATATGCTGCACATATTCATCAAATCCATTAATATATCTAAACATACCCACACACACGTTCATGTCACTAAACACACACACTAATATCACCAAACATACTCACCACACTCACTAATGTCACTAACCATACTCACCACATATACTCATATACCTGAACATCTTCATCAAACCCATTCATATACCTAAACATACCCATCACACACGTTCATATACCTAAACATACCCACCACACACGTTCATGTCACTAAACATAATCACCACACACGCTAATGATACTAAACGTACTCATCACAGAAGCTCATGGCCGCCAAATCCTCACCACACACCCTTTTCTCCCTAAACCTGCATGTCTACACTCCACACACGTTCATGACTTTCACGTACACGCCCACGCACACACACACACACACACTGAAGGGCGTGCAACTCTCCCCCTGACAGTCACGTACGCCCCTCAGGCCAAGGTAAATTGCACACCCGTGTTCTTCTCCAATTTCCCTCCATCTCGTCATCATTATTCTTCAGTATTAGGACCCGCAGAGGACCGTTCAGAGTCAGTATATAATGGGTGGGAGTGTAGATGTGTATAATAAGATAGATTGTACATAACTTTGTCTCTGTCACCTTAATAATAATACAAAAAACAAATGTAGGTGTGTGGGAGTAGGATCAGGGTTGGATTTTTCTTTTTTCTTTTTGAGTGATTAGATTAGATGGGATCGAATTAGAATAGACTGGATTAGGTTGAATTGCATTGCATTGCATTAGAGTAGATTGGATTAGATTATATATATTTTAATTGGATTAGATTGGATTAAGATTGAATTATAATGTGGGAGGATGATTAGAATGGCTAAAAAGTGATTAGGTTAAGGGGGTCACCTTTTTTTTTGTTTTATCTTTCTCTCCTTTTCTCTCTTTCCCTGGCTTGTATCCATTCGGCCCCATTCAGCCAACTGTTTTAAGACGTTTATCCCCATACAGGTGTCGATTTCTTCCTGGCGAGCGATAGCGAGCCGGCATTGTATGGAGAAATCCGGCTTCGCCGGAGACATGTTTCTATCGAAAAATTTACAAATTTAGATTGCTGTCAAAACAAATATATATATATATATGTTAGCTCGCTACCGCTCGCCAGGAAAATATTGACACCTGGATGGTGGTAAACGTCTTAAAATAGTAGGCTGAATGGGGCCGAATGGATACAAGCCAAAGAGAGAGGGAGAGAAAGAGAAAAAAAGCGAGGTGAGCTCCCTTAATAAAAACTAAATTGCTCACCCGGGTTACTCTCCAATTTCCCTCCAACTAGTCGTCACCATTATTATTACGCTTGGCGGTGGAGAGACATTGGTGTGTATTGGGACCCGCAGAGGACTGCTTTTGGGTGTAATGGCTTGGGTGCTTATGATCTGGGTGTGGTGTCCCGAGTTCGAATCCCGAGAGGAGCATTATGCTTTCATTAATATATTCAAGTACATTGGGATTTGCACTGGAGGATTAATGTTAAAAATGGGGTGTTCTTTAATTAGTATGATATACGTGGGTGTGTGGGAGAAGACTCATAAATGGAATTTATTTGATTTAATTCGATTAAATTGGATTAGTCTGGAAGAGGATTGGAGTATATGTGGGAGGAGGATTATAATGGATAAACAGTGATTTAAATATAAATGTTGTACAGTACAGTCGCGCTAATAAGTCATGTCCCACCTGTCATTACGTTTGGCTTGCTCTGTGCTGTATTAATGTCTGTCAGATGTTGAATAGGGTGGGTAAGTGTAGGAACGTGTTTGTATATTTCACTCGATATGAAGAAATAAAGCTTAGATATGGCTGATACCAATTATTGATCAAAAACATACTTGGTGCCGGGACATCACTTATTAGCGCGACTGTACATTATATTGTAAATTACATACCCTTGTCTTTCTCGATTTACCATTCATCTTGTCATTATTATTATTCGTGCAGTGTCTGTCCTCAATGGTGACACACTGCAGAATATTAGGACCTCCTGAACACCAAGGGACAATTAAGGATTATATTGGGTGGATTTGGTATACACTGATTGAACAACTACTGCTGATAATAGGTAGTCATGTCTTGTGCAACTTATTAATGTCCTTGTTAATCCCAATATCATCGTATAACCGGATTAAACTGAAGGGGCTGTTCGGCCAGGCAGCTTGGGGAACAACAACAACAACAACAACTGAAGGGGAAAAATGCATCCGAATATTGAAACATTAAAGGACCTACGATGTACAACTTAACCCTCTAACGTTCTTGACGCAATTGTGAGCCTAATAGGGATACTTTAAAGCCTTTGTTACCATCAGGGGTATTTAGAAACCTTTAGTTTAGTTACTTCAACCTCTGCAGTTGTCTTTGAGTTAGCTGTGGGCAGAAAACTAATTTTGGAGAGGTAATTATAAGAGTGAGAGATCTCTATTTAGTATTGCTAATCTGGCAACCTCTGCGTCATATGGTCGTGAGAGGGTTAAGGGGAGGTATTTAGTTTGTTCCTTAGATTTCCATCAAGCTTAAAATTACACCCCCTAGACCCCCTTTCAAGATAAATTTGTACATTTTTCGGTAGAAAAATGTCCCGGCCGAAGGCCGCTTCCTCTTAAAATACAGGCTCGCTATCGCTCGCCAGGAAAAAATCGACACCTAAATGGCACGAAAGGTCTTAAAATTGACAGAAATGGGGCGAAGGTTCTTAAAATCACCTAACTAATTTGGCGAAATTCATAAAATCTCAAAAGCAATGGGGCTAAACATGAGGGAAAACGGGGTCCAGTAAAAAAATCCCTCCAGTGGAAATCTCCCCTTAACCTAATCTAACATTATCGGTTGATTCAATAATGAGAGTTACTGCTGCTTGCAACCGTTTTTATTCAGCTTAGGAAGAACCTTTAAGCATCAGAGGGGTGGAATTGAAGTTAATGAATTCTCAAACTCGGGCATGTCCCTCCCAAAGATAAAATGAAACAATCTGGAGGTAGCCATTTATAGCAGAACCTGGCGTCATATGATTAATGAGAGATGTTTGGGCTTTGTTTTTCTACCGAAAAATGTATAAATGTATCTATCTAGGGGTGTTTTTTAAAGCTTGATGGAGGTCTAGCAAGGAAATAAACAATTAAATAGATACATAAATAAATGGATCAACAAATAACTACTTCCCCCTTAAGGGAGCTCACCTCGATTGTTTTATCTTTCTCTCCCCCTCTCTTTTGGCCTGTATTCATCCGGCCCCATTCAGCCTACTGTTTTAAGACGTTTACCCCCATCAAGGTGTCTATATTTTCCTGGCGAGCGGTAGCGAGCCAGCACACACATGTTTTTGTTTTGTCAGCAAACTAAATTTGTACATTTTTCGATAGAAAAATGTCTGCGGCGAAGCAGGATTTCCCCATACAATGCTGGCTCGCTATCGCTCGCCAGGAAGAAATCGACACCTGGATGGGGATAAACGTTTTAAAACAGTTGGCTGAATGGGGCCGAATGGATACAAGCCAGGGAAAGGGAGAGAAAGATCAAAACAAAACGGTAACCCCCCTTAATCTGAGTAAGATAGACGACTTTGTTTATTACAGTAATTAAAGGAGTCCAAACTATCTCCATTGACTCGCTGAATCTCACAGGTCTTTCCTTGAGTATCTATCTATTATGCTATTCCATATCTAATTTTAATATTGGTTATCACTAGACAATTCCATGCAGGTTAGGAAGGATGTCTAGAAATCAAAACGGCTAAAACTAATACAAGAATATCATACTCCCACAGTTTCTTCCTAATCTTAAGGGGAGTCACCTGCCATTTTGTTCTCTTTCTCTCCCTCTCTCTTTGGCTTGTATCCATTCGGCCCCATTCAGCCTACTGCTTTAAGACGTTTCCCCCATCTAGGTGTCAATATTTTCCTGGCGAGCGGTAGCGAGCCAGCATATATATATATATATTTTTTTTTTTTACATCAAGCTAAATTTGTAAATTTTTCGATAGAAAAATGTCTCCGGCGAAGCCTGATTTCTTCATACAATGCTGGCTCGCTATCGCTCGCCAGGAAGAAATCGACACCTGGATGGGGATAAACGTCTTAAAACAGTTGGCTGAATGGGGCCGAATGGATACAAGCCAAAGAGAGAGGGAGAGAAAGAGAACAAAATGGCAGGTGACTCCCCTTAAGATTAGGAAGAAACTGTGGGAGTATGATATTCTTGTATTAGTTTTAGCCGTTTTGATTTCTAGACACCCTTCCTAAACTGCATGGAATTGTCTAGTGATAACCTCGTTCTGTGTCATATAGGCTCCTTCACTGTGTCCTCGTTCTCTGTCATATAGGCTCCTTCACTGTGTCCTCGTTCTGTGTTATATAGGCTCCTTCACTGTGTTGTCCTCGTTCTCTGTCATTATAGGCTCCTTCACTGTGTCCTCGTTCCTCGTTCTCTGTCATATAGGCTCCTTCACTGTGTCCTCGTTCTCTGTCATATAGGCTCCTTCACTGTGTCCTCGTTCTCTGTCATATAGGCTCCTTCACTGTGTCCTCGTTCTCTGTCATATAGGCTCCTTCCATGTGTCCTCGTTCTCTGTCATATAGGCTCCTTCACTGTGTCCTCGTTCTCTGTCATATAGGCTCCTTCACTGTGTCCTCGTTCTCTGTCATATAGGATCCTTCACTGTGGCCTCGTTCTCTGTCATATAGGCTCCTTCACTGTGTCCTCGTTCTGTCATATAGGCTCCTTCACTGTGTCCTCGTTCTCTGTCATATAGGCTCCTTCACTGTGTCCTCGTTCTCTGTCATATAGGCTCCTTCACTGTGTCCTCGTTCTCTGTCATATAGGCTCCTTCACTGTGTCCTCGTTCTCTGTCATATAGGCTCCTTCACTGTGTCCTCGTTCTCTGTCATATAGGCTCCTTCACTGTGTCCTCGTTCTCTGTCATATAGGCTCCTTCACTGTGTCCTCGTTCCTGTCATATAGGCTCCTTCACTGTGTCCTCGTTCTCTGTCATATAGGCTCCTTCACTGTGTCCTCGTTCTCTGTCATATAGGCTCCTTCACTGTGTCCTCGTTCTCTGTCATATAGGCTCCTTCACTGTGTCCTCGTTCTCTGTCATATAGGCTCCCTCACTGTGTCCTCGTTCTCTGTCATATAGGCTCCTTCACTGTGTCCTCGTTCTCTGTCATATAGGCTCCTTCACTGTGTCCTCGTTCTCTGTCATATAGGCTCCTTCACTGTGTCCTCGTTCTCTGTCATATAGGCTCCTTCACTGTGTCCTCGTTCTCTGTCATATAGGCTCCTTCACTGTGTCCTCGTTCTCTGTCATATAGGCTCCTTCACTGTGTCCTCGTTCTGTCATATAGGCCTCCTTCACTGTGTCCTCGTTCTCTGTCATATAGGCTCCTTCACTGTGTCCTCGTTCTCTGTCATATAGGCTCCTTCACTGTGTCCTCGTTCTCTGTCATAGGTTCCTTCACTGTGGCCTCGTTCTGTGTCATATAGGCTCCTTCACTGTGTCCTCGTTCTCTGTCATATAGGCTCCTTCACTGTGTCCTCGTTCTCTGTCATATAGGCTCCTTCACTGTGTCCTCGTTCTCTGTCATATAGGCTCCTTCACTGTGTCCTCGTTCTCTGTCATATAGGCTCCTTCACTGTGTCCTCGTTCTCTGTCATATAGGCTCCTTCACTGTGGCCTCGTTCTCTGTCATATAGGCTCCGCACTGTGTCCTCGTTCTGTCATATAGGCTCCTTCACTGTGTCCTCGTTCTCTGTCATATAGGCTCCTTCACTGTGTCCTCGTTCTGTCATATAGGCTCCTTCACTGTGTCCTCGTTCTCTGTCATATAGGCTCCTTCACTGTGTCCTCGTTCTCTGTCATATAGGCTCCTTCACTGTGTCCTCGTTCTCTGTCATATAGGCTCCTTCACTGTGGCCTCGTTCTCTGTCATATAGGCTCCTTCACTGTGTCCTCGTTCTGTCATATAGGCTCCTTCACTGTGTCCTCGTTCTCTGTCATATAGGCTCCTTCACTGTGTCCTCGTTCTGTCATATAGGCTCCTTCACTGTGTCCTCGTTCTGTCATATAGGCTCCTTCACTGTGTCCTCGTTCTCTGTCATATAGGCTCCTTCACTGTGTCCTCGTTCTCTGTCATATAGGCTCCTTCACTGTGTCCTCGTTCTCTGTCATATAGGCTCCTTCACTGTGTCCTCGTTCTCTGTCATATAGGCTCCTTCACTGTGGCCTCGTTCTGTCATATAGGCTCCTTCACTGTGTCCTCGTTCTCTGTCATATAGGCTCCTTCACTGTGTCCTCGTTCTCTGTCATATAGGCTCCTTCACTGTGTCCTCGTTCTCTGTCATATAGGCTCCTTCACTGTGGCCTCGTTCTCTGTCATATAGGCTCCTTCACTGTGTCCTCGTTCTCTGTCATATAGGCTCCTTCACTGTGGCCTCGTTCTGTCATATAGGCTCCTTCACTGTGTCCTCGTTCTCTGTCATATAGGTTCCTTCACTGTGGCCTCGTTCTCTGTCATATAGGCTCCTTCACTGTGGCCTCGTTCTCTGTCATATAGGCTCCTTCACTGTGGCCTCGTTTTGTCATAATAGGCTCCTTCACTGTGTCCTCGTTCTCTGTCATATAGGCTCCTTCATTGTGGCCTCGTTCTCTGTCATATAGGCTCCTTCACTGTGGCCTCGTTCTGTCATATAGGCTCCTTTACTGTGGCCTCGTTCTGTCATATAGGCTCCTTCACTGTGTCCTCATTCTCTGTCATATAGGCTCCTTCACTGTGTCCTCGTTCTCTGTCATATAGGCTCCTTCACTGTGTCCTCGTTCTCTGTCATATAGGCTCCTTCACTCTCCTTCACTGTGTCCTTGTTCTCTGTCATATAGGCTCCTTCACTGTGTCCTCGTTCTCTGTCATATAGGTTCCTTCACTGTGTCCTCGTTCTCTGTCATAGTCTCCTTCACTGTGACCTCGTTCTCTGTCATAGTCTCCTTCACTGTGTCCTCGTTCTCTGTCAAGGTTCCTTCACTGTGTCCTCGTTCTCTGTCATAGGTTCCTTCACTGTGTCCTCGTTCTCTGTCATAGGTTCCTTCACTGTGTCCTCGTTCTGTGTCATATAGGCTCCTTCACTGTGTCCTCGTTCTCTGTCATATAGGCTCCTTCACTGTGTCCTCGTTCTCTGTCATAGTCTCCTTCACTGTGTCCTCGTTCTCTGTCATATAGGTTCCTTCACTGTGTCCTCGTTCTCTGTCATATAGGTTCCTTCACTTTGTCCTCGTTCTCTGTCATGTAGGTTCCTTCACTGTGTCCTCGTTCTCTGTCATAGTCTCCTTCACTGTGTCGTCGTTCTCTGTCATAGTCTCCTTCACTGTGTCCTCGTTCTCTGTCATAGGCTTCTTCACTGTGTTTTCGTGTCATTTAGGTGTCGATTTGTTCCTGGCGAGCGATAGCGAACCTTTAATTTAGGAAGAACCGGCCTTCGGCCAGAATTTTTTTATTTGGAAAAATGTACAAATATATCTTGAAGGCGAATCCTGGAGTTGTTTTTGGAAGTTTAATGGAGGTCTAGGAAGGAAACAAAAAATATGATTAATGCATTAAATAATCGACCAAAAAATTAAGCATCCCCTCTTAATGTGGTATAAACTATCTCAGTTATCCATTCTATTCTCACAGGTCTTTCCTAAGCTGCTAACATTGTCTAGCGAAGTCCAGCGCATGAACAAGTAACGCAGAGTAACACGGTGAGCACAGGGGTTTGTCTGAACAGGATATTATTGGACTAAAAGGACTTTATGACGATTTTCCTGCACTTAGCTGAATATCCTGACTAAATTCACCCCCCCCCCTCCCCGCCCCCTTCCCTCATTTCCGTTTTCAGCTTTACTCTTATGCTGGAAATAATTAAGGGGAGATGCATCGTTTTTCTGGTCCCCCTTCTTCCTCATGTTTAGCCTCAATAGTTTTCAGATATTTTTTCGGACCATTTCTTTGGCGATTTTTAAGCCTTTAGCCCCACTTTGTTGTCAATATTTAAGACTTGTTCGTGCCATTTAGCTGTCGATTCTCTTCTGGCGAGCGATAGCTAGCCTGTAATATAAGATGAACCGGTCTTTTTTGTATCGAATATGTACCAATTTATCTTAATTTAAGGAGGAGGGTCTTGGGCCAGTATTTTTTTTTAAGTTTGATGGAGTTCTAGGGAGCAAAAACTAAAATCATAATAAAAAAATCTATAAATGAGAAAACAAATACGCCATCTCCCCCCACCCCCGCCTTGAGCTATTTAGTGTTGCTTAGGAAGGATCTCTGGACAACATCAATAGGATATAAAGTATCTCCAGTAATCCTCCAAGTACCACAGACCTATAATATCATTTAACTGCTGAAAAGAGTGTAATAAAACAGAATATACTGTAATTATTTTAAGGGGTAGTGCTTGTTTTTTTGGTCTGTGTATTTACTTATCTATTTTTGTTTTTCTGTAAGTTTCCTCGTTTGACCTCTATCAAGCTTGAAATATCACCCCCTAGACCCCCTTTCAAGATAAATCTGTACATTTTTCGGTAGAAAAATGTTCCGGCCGAAGGCCGGTTACTTCTAAAACTATAGACTCACTATCGCTCGCCAGGAAAACATTGACACGTAATAATATTGAACGAAAGGTCTTAATATTGACAAAAAAATGGGGTGAAAGGTCTCAAAATCGCCAAACTAATGGAACGAACGTCATCAAATCTCAAAATTAATATACGCTAAACGTGAGGAAGAAGGGGGACCAGAAAAATTACCCATCTCCCTTTAAACGGCTGAACAAAGCAGTATAATACTGTTATTACTTTGAGGGTATAAGTACAGTAGCCTATATTGTGCAGGGTCACCAGATCGGCACACTAAGTGATCTCTGATAAGGATACTAATGGTTTACCAAGGCTGGAGACAAGCTTCATGCCTTAGCCTAGAATATTGCAACTGCCTGCATCCCGTCTTTCCTAGCCACCGATGCCTTATTATTCGGACTAACATTACACGGTTGGGCTCGATGGAGGTCTTGGGAGGAAACTAAAAAAAAAAAAAAAAATATCATATATATATATATATATATATATATAATATATATATATATATATATATATATTATACGGTATATATATATATATATATATATATATATATATATATATATATATATATACAAATGAGCAAATAAAAACGCCCATCCCCAATTAAAGGGGTATCATCTATCTTACCCACAGGTCTATCTTAACCCTTTCAACCTCCAATACGCGTTTCTGTTCTGTTTCTGGCTACTATTAGACGATTTTTATTAAGATTAGTAAAGGTATACGGAAGTCAAAGGGTTGATTGAGATAGCCTTTACCCTTTTAATACCCACAGATACTTCCTAAGCTACATATAATCGTCTAATGATAGCCAAAATAAACTTCTAAAACGCGTCAGAGCTTCAAAGGGTTGGGTTAATCTCCCTCTTAATTAGCAGGGTAGTGGCTAGTTTTGGTCGATGTATTTATTTAGGCCTATTTATTTAATTGATAGTTTCCTCACTAGACCTCCATCAAACTTAAAAACGCCCCCTAGACCCCCTTTCAAGATTATATTTGTAAATTTTTCGGTAGAAGAATGTCCCGGCCAAAGGCCAGCCCCTCCAAAAATTACAGGCTAGCTATCGCTCGCCAGGAAAAGATCGACACCTAAATCGCCAGGAAAAGATCGACACCTAAATGTTACGAAAGGTATGATAAATGGGGCGAAAGGTCTTAAAATCGCCAAATTAATGGAACGAACGTCTTAAAATCTCAAAGCTAGTGGGACTAAAGATGAGGGAGAAAAAACAGCTACCTCCCACTTAACAGCTACCTCCCACTTAACAGCTACCTCCCACTTAACAGCTACCTCCCACTTAACAACCAGCCCTTCTAGGGTTAAACTGCTTAAAATCGTCTAACGAGGAACAAAATATTTTTAAGTCACTCCGAGTTATCAGATCGAAGTAATTGATCTCAGAAGAGGATATCCCTGGTCTGCAAGGGCTGGAGACGAGGTTCCTGCAATTGGCTGAGTTCCGCGTTCCGCCTCGCTGGCTGCTTTAACTCAATCAATCTCTTTTCCTCCACTGCCCTTCATTGGGAGAGTTTCGGTACCTTTATTGTCACAGGTGCCATGTTGGGTACCTTGCACTGTGCTGTATATATGATACATTTAAATTAGGAGTAGTATTTGGCAATTCCAACCCCGTTTTTCATGGTTACTGACCACCAAAAATATGTCTGATTTCAAAGTGTTCTATAGTTGAGTAAAGACATTTTCTCACTCATGTGCTCAAGTTAACAGGCCTGTAATGTGTATCCGTTTTGTTGTAGTTTGTATGATTAGTACGGTATATCCCTACCATCGTAGTCAGGAACAACTGTACAATATTTGGAGGAACATTAATATACAATGGCGAGATATTCTGAAAATTAATTGAACCCCTTTGATAATTTGTGTTCTACAGTATGTGTATGAAAGAGACAAAAGGCAAAGCTGCCTGTACCAAGCGTCTCACCCAAAGTCGAGTGATAGTGGCTATTTTAAGCGTTGTGTGTGTGTGTGTGTTGGAATTAAGTGTGGTGTGCTTGTATAGTGCAGTAAAATTTATAAGAGGTAGAGGTATTTGTGTGAGCAAGTTGGCTTACTTTGTGTAGGTAAGGGACAAACAGAAACAGTGAAGGAAACCAGATGACTGAAACAGGAGTTCCAGCAACTCTTAATCACATCCCCTGGGTATTGCCCTGCTCGATTACTGTTTACAATTTCCTCAAATATTAGTTTCGTTCTGATCAATACTCGTCTCGTGTATTCCATAAAATAGCGTTCAAGTGTTCATAACCACGACATATGCTGTGTATCAGAGTTTGTTGTTATCTACCAATTTTGTTTAACTCATACTCATCCTTTAGCCAAGATCGGTGACAAGACAGATTCATCCTTTTTCCTTTTCCATTTTTTTCTCCTCCATCGATCTTTTTATATATATATATATTTTTTTTTTTCGGCTCTTTATTATCATCAAATTACTCCTTTCTATCCTCTTAATCTGTTTTTCCTGGACCTCTTTTTCCTCTTCCATCATTAGTCCAGTAAAATCAAGTATGACCCCAAACAAATTGCAAGAGTTCGTTTTATGGTTGGAAGTTGTTGTATGAGTATCAAGGAACATCCCACCCAAAATCCCCCAAAATCCAACGACGGAAAATTACGTAATCAGCATAAATCCAAATTGGCCGCCTAATTATTTTTAAATGCTCCGATTCTTCTAAACAGTTGGTTTTAGGGTCTATAAATATATTACAGATGTATATCAATGTGGTACCAAAGAATTTATTAAGCACAACAAAAGCAGTAAGTGACGTAGCTATGTCATAGTAATGATATCATAGTGTTATGTCATACAAATATGACGTCATTGCTATGAAGTACACCCAAATTCACCATGGGTTTGTCTGTTTGAACACTATTTGTATAATAAAACTAGAACGAAGAGCACTGATAACCTACTACTGTTTACAATGAGTCCAAATCCTCTGTGTCCATCATGTCAACTTCAATGTTACTGCACGTGCCTTCTTGACAATCCCCACAAGCACTAGTACATTCAAGTCCCTGTTTTCGGCAGCTACATCGGTTGTTGTCGCACTGTCCCTTGCATTGACACCGTATTACCTTCATGAGTGTTTCTGGTGCAGGTGACAAGTCCATTGTCGTAGGATGAAACATGCCCTTCTTCACTGTCCATTCCCATTCCTCTGCTTAAAAATCATTTCCTCGTCCCATCCATGTTTGAACTTGGTGGTAAACACGGAATGAATGGTATTTTGCAGAGTCAGATGTTGGGGGTAGGTTACGAACATCAACACTAGTTATCCTACTGGCCACTTTGCTTGTGAACTGCTTCTTTCGCAACAAATCAAGTGTATCTCCCTTCCCACCACCATAAAGGGAGACGAGTACCTTTTTCCCTGCATCTTCAACTTCCCCAGCCTTTGCCACTGACAAGAACACCTGTGCAAGATTCAGAAAATCCTTGTCATTCTGTGCCATTTTAAGGGCTACACCTTTCCCGATACCAAAGAGCCGAGAAGTTGTGTCACACCCAGACATAGCATGAATGAAAGGAAGGGTCTGGCAAATCTGTGGTCCAAGTTTGTCTTTAAGGAGGCAAATATTCAACACAGGGAACCTTGAGGTCACTTTCTCAGATATGAGGTAAAGGCCCTTGGTGTCTGGCTTTGAATGGTGGTACAGGAGAATGAGTAGGTCAGTATCTTCTCCAATAACATGGGTCATTCCTTTCATTGAATATTCAACTCCTGTTTTTGCAATCACGTAATCAGCATCTCCCTCCGCATGGATGGTTATCACACCACTCGATGTTAACCTACTGCTTAACAAGGTAATGAAATCCTGCTTGTTCTTAGTGTTCGAAAGGAATACGTCCTTCTTTGAATGAAGACGGGTCTTAGGGTTGAAGTGTACCCTTGGGCCAGTTATTCTTTTTGATCTACGCAAATGAGTAAAATCTTTGGTTGAAGGATTGGCATATCCATCAAACACTACAACTGGATTGGTTAACTGTTTCAAGTGAGAGACATACTTCCCAACTATTTCTTGGAAACTCTCCCCCCTGCTCCATGGCAGCCTCTGCAGAAGTGAGCCCCCATCAACAATGGAGAATAAAGCATCTTGTGGAGGACGTGAAAGTTCTTCTTTGGTTATCATCTTGGCCAATGCTTCAGTCAGCTGAGGTTTATTGGGCTCATGTAACATGCCTGATTTGTCGAAGAGAGCAGGGGGATGGGGAGATAGTTCATATTTAAATACATCAGCAAGGTTTGTGTCTGAGTTGTTGGCAATAATAACCAGTCTCTGAACGAGCAGCTGTGGGTCTACAGATACTTTTTCACATGCAGAAATAGAGACTTTCTGCCCAAGTGTCTCTATCTGATCTCGTCTTCGGAAACTGTACTTTAATGCATCCTGGCCTTCCATCCTTGCTATGATTTATTTCCCCACGTCTTCAGCATCATGTGGATTAGCTGTCTTTGTGCTGCCCACTCCAGTCGCAATATCATAGAGGTCTTCTAGGTCTCCAAATGGACTGTGATGTTCAAAGAATTCAAGTATTGTGCCAGTGTCCTTTCTATCTCTTTTCTGCCTAGCTTCTGACAGGTCCTTATGTGTGTTTTGCTCTCCAGTGGAGTGGTATGTTTCTGTCAGTTCCTGCATCGTTTGGCTTACTTCCACACAGGCAGGCATCGCCAGTAGCCAACGCGTCCGCTTTTCCTCATCCATACCTCTACCATGTGTAAGTCCTCCTGAAGTCTTCAATGCCCGCATCAGCACTTGTTCAATAACTAAATCAGTTGGCAGTCCAGCCCAGAATCGATCTGTCCTGCGGACTACAATAGGCCTGCCAAGTAGCTGTTGAATACTTCTGGGTTAGTCTCCTTGAGGGCAAGCATATCCTGAAGGTATATGTGAACTGACTTGGTGTAGTGATTGTGACCAGTGGCAGCAAAGAAGGGTAGCATCTGTTGCAGTGTCTTCAAGTATAACATAAAGTTACCAGTGCGCTGTGCTTTCAGGACCATTCGGAGTAGGTCCACCATCTTCATGTAGAGTATCCATAACTTTCCTGTAGGAGTGCCCCTCAGTTTCTCCTTCTCTATCTCAATATGGTTGGAGACCTTGGTGATGGTTTCATTATCGTTGATGGTTCTTTCATCTTGAGACTCCAGAAGACGGTCAAAGGTGTCGATGAGATCTTTGAGTTCACTGCATATATTATTCTCTTCTTCCTCAATGGGGATGGTTGGCAGATCATAAGCTCTTTGGATGACTAGGGCATTCAGAACTGTATCTACTAGAAGTGACTTCATATTGCTCTAGCATATGCTTTTCCAGAGAGCATGTGATGAACAGCATTTTCAGCATAGACAAGTTCCAACACATCCTTAAGCCCTGTTGCCGTCATCACATGACCGATGCTTCCAAGGTAGCTCATGATTGTGTGAAATCCTCCGAGGTTAAGGACTATCTTCCTCAGATCACTGTCAGCCTTTTCCCTGATGATAATGGTCTTGGACTTCCACCAAAGTGGCTGATCAAATGTGATGATTGGGGTGGCTCCATTGTGCTTACACTCCTTGGCAATGAAGTGGAGAGTCGAGTAGATGCAGGTGAGGTCATTTGGATTCATGTCAATCATGGGAAGGAGATGGAAGGATGCTTTTCCTGGATGAGGACCATTTGTTACTGCCTGCAGCAGCCCAGACCATGCAGGGCGCTGGGGTCTGAAACTCCACGCCGACTTCCATAGGACATCTATCTGCCAGCGTTCATCACTTGCACATATGTCTGGCAGCTTCTGGTAAAATATTTTCTCACAACTGCCAGTCAAACATTTGTAGTACTGGATGTTGATCTTTGCATCATGAAGGCTGCAGTCTGCGGTGGACATCCTTGGGATGTTCTCATGTGAAACCAATCCTGGTGTTGAAGTAGACATGATCCCCATTCCATGAAACGTACCATGGCCATCGAGAGTTTGAATATTATGATCCACGTTATTGGCAATGAAGTGGGTAAAGTGTCCTGACGTGACCATGTTGGTGACATAGAATTTTGATGCAGCAGCTTTTGAAAAACGAAGCATTTCTGAATATGATAGACAGTATCCATGGCTATTTAAAATGTCAATTAGAAAGCGAGACCCAAACTGATGGTACATTTGCACTGCCAAACCATACTGCAGTGGTGCAAGTAAAGTCCTTGGTCTTGTTTGCTGCATAATACTCTGACCTATTGATCCCATTTCAAGATCCCTGGTGTCACTTTTGAAAATTTCACTCAGCAATATTCTAAGAGTCTGTGGTAAGTATGAAATATTTCCTTTTACAGATTTTAAATCCTCTACTTTTGGATAGAAATCCAAGTTATCCTTCACATTCTTGATGTCTGACCTAATCAATGCTGCTGCTGCTCTAACAATTTTCCTTTTTTCTGCCTCCTCGTCATCTGCCTTTGGAGAGTCATAGAATTCCTGCAAGATCTTTGCAGCACTTGGTCGAATGGTGATAACATTGTCCCTGCCATTTACATTAGTGATTATTACATCTTGACCAAGCTGCTTCTCGATTTTCTGACGCATGTAAACAGAGCTATAAGGTTCAGGACATATTTGTGACATTCTCTCTACCAAATCATTCACTGTTGTTTGTTCATTGTAATCTTCAATAAACTCATCTATCACACATAAAAATGCTTCCTCCCGTGATGCATTAACATTCCGACCAAGATGTTGTTTCTTTTTCACATGAATAGGTCCACGTTGCTCAAATTTACTCTCGTCTTGCTTCACATACTTACTGGGAACTTTCTTTCCAGTGAGAAAGTTGACACTACACACCTTATGATAAACAGCATCAACTGCAGGAAGGTCTCTTGCAACTGTGATACGTCTAGACACTGTCCCTCCCCACTCATCATCATGGCCCCTGCCCTTACAAGCTTACACTATCGATTTCTGGAAGTCCCACGTTCTTGCACTAAACACTTCCTCACCATGGTGCCGATCATCATTCACTTTACGAGTTCCACAGAGAAAGCAACAATCCTTGAAAGAGAACTCCGGAACCTGAGAGCGGAGAATAGGTCTTGTGTCATCCTCATGTTTCCTTTTCGAGGACTTTGAACGCTCTCTGTCCCGTTTCCTTGTATAAGTCTTTCGGCACTCAACATGCACAATTTGTCCAGCTGAGACAATGATAGATTGGGTGCCCCTCTCATCACTGGCTGCATTAATCCCTGCTGCTCCTTTCTCTTTTGAGACAGACGGTTTCCATTCCATCAGTTATTATGTTCCTTCATTATTATGATAAGCATCCCTTGCAAATTGCGCAAAGCCATTGGTTTACTGGTCGATCATCTTGGTTGGGTGCAGCCGGATTGTCAGACATGACTAACCTGAAAGCAAACAAAAGTATTAGTTGCCATGCTGCTGTGTTATGCAAGGGAATCACCTGAATATCATTAATGTATGTCATGTCACATCATGACGTTATAACTACATCCCTCAGCACTTTGATTGGCTAATTAAATTTGTCGGTATCACATTGATATACCTCTGTAATACATTTATAGGCCCTAAAACCAACTGTTTAGGAGAATCGGGCATTTAAAAATAATTAGGCGGCCATTTTGGATTTATGCTGATTACGTAATTTCCCGTGGTTGGATTTTTGGGGATTTTGGGTGGGATGTTCCTTGATACCCATACAACAACTTCCAACCATAAAACAAACTCTTGCAATTTATTTTTACTGGACTCTTAATCCTTTCAAGATACAATGGCGCATTTCTTTTCTGTTTGTAGATAAGGATTGTAGTCAGAGGGTTAATGGAGATACTCTTTATTCTTATAATGCCCACATATCCTTTCTAAACTGCATACAATCGTCTAATGATAATCAAAATGTACTGCCAAAATGTGTCGTACTCTTATAAGGGTTAATATAATACTACCCATGGGTCCACACACTCGACACCTTCATATTAGTCCTCATTTCCCTATTCCCTCTCTTCTCTCTTCCTCACCCACCTCCTCCTCACTCCCTCCTATTCTCATTCCTCCTACGCATTCGCTCCTCTTTATCTTCTTCCGCCTCCTCTTCACCCACTCCCTTCTCACCCCCTCCTCCTCCTCCTCTTCTCTTAACCTCCTACTCACCCCCTCCTCTTTCTCTTCTTCCCCCTTCTTTTCACCCACCTCCTCCTCCTGACCCTATCTTTTCTCCTCTTTCTCTTCTTCCGTCTCCTCCTCCTGCACCTCTCCCCTTCCTCCTATTCTCTCCTCACCCTCCCACCTCCTCCTAACCCCTACTCCACCTACTCTCTGCCTTCCAGGGAGGATGGAAACATAGCAAGTCAATTATTGGCAGACTCGGCAGATAGATCAGTACCGTAGGAACTACAATATATATATATATATATATATATATATATATATATATATATATATATATATATATATATATATATATATATATATATATATATATATACAGTATATATATATATATATTTCTTTTTTCCAGCTGACAGTAAACTGAATCCCTTTAGCACCTGACTTCTTGATTCTTACTGGAAACCTATGATGCTGCTACGTCTGTGCGTCATATAATTGCCAAGTTTTCATAATGAGCAACATATCTCTCTACTAAATCAAGGTAATAGCGTAGTAATCAGGATGGAGAGATAGCACATTACCCTCAGCTGGAAAACAGAGTATAGGGTATTGCCGTCCAGGAGCTATACCCCGTGCCAATGATGTAGGCCAGGAATCGTGAACCTTAAGGGGATGGGCCGGTTTTTCTGCCCCCCCCCCCCCCCCTCCCCCAATGGGGTTCGTGACGAAGGAGAGGGGGGTGGGCGCTCAATAGGCAATTTCCTTTTAATCAGTAAAGAATTTTAGAAGTCAGAGGGTCATTTGACATATACTTTACCCCCATTGATTCCAAGTGGGTCTTCTAAAGCTGAATTTAAGTATCTAATGATAGCCAGAAAATATTGAAAAGTAAGTGTCATAATATTTAAAGATGAACTCTTTGAAGAATATGACGCATATTGCAGTTTATTCTGGCTATCATTTGACGCATTTATACAGTTTAGGAATGACCTGTGGGAATTGTGAGGGCAAAGGCTATCTCAATTAACCCTCTGACATCCATATACCCTTCCGAATCTGAATAATATCGTCTAATAATAGCCAGAAAGCAGAAAACCATTACTAAACAAATGCTAAATCACATTCCTGAGTTTCCCTTCCACCCTATTCAACTCGTATATAATCATCTATCGGAAAGTCCAGGTAATATCATAACATCTTCATGTTTCACACTCACGAATTCCTAAGCAGGTAACATAATACATGTGTTCACAACTTGGATTATTTAAGGGGGTGGACGTATTATTTAAAGGGGGTGGACGTATTTATTTAAGGGGGGTGGACGTATTTATTTAAGGGGGGTGGACGTATTTATTTAAGGGGGGTGGACGTATTTATTTAAGGGGGGTGGACGTATTTATTTGTGCATTTGTATATATTTGTATCATTTTTGTTTTTAGTTTCTTTCCTAGAACTCCATCAAACTTAGATTAAATCACCCACCAAGATCCTCCTTCAACATAAATTTGTACATTTTTCGATAGAAAAATGTCCCGTATATTACAGGCTCGCTATCGCTCGCCAGAACAAAATCGACACCTATATGACACGAAAAGTCTTATTATTAACAAAGAAATGGGGCGAAAGGTCTTAAAATCGCCAAACTAATGAGCCGAACGTCATAAAATCGCCAAACTAATGGGACTAAACATAAGAAAGAAGGGGGACCAGAAAAACAACCCATCTCCCCTTAACCCGCATAGCATACTGTAATATTACTATGGCTAGTATTAAACTATTTATCTAAACTTAGGAAGGAGCTGTTGGAATTGGAATGTTATTTTAGACCGATGCCATCCCTTTCATTACTAGGGGTCATTTCAAAGCTGTATAATACCACACTTCTGTCTAATGCACGTACACTCACTCACTCATTCACTCACTCACTCACTCACTCACTCACTCACTCACTCACTCACTCACTCACTCACTCACTCACTCACTCACTCACACACACACATACACACATACACACACACACACACATACATACATACATACATACATACATACATACATACATACATACATACACACACACACACACACACACACACACACACACACACACACACACACACACACACACACACATACACACGTACGTGTAGAAATGACGCTCTGTAACTCTTTTAACTTTGTGTGGACATTTGTTTCAGGCAGCTTTACCTTTTGTCTCCTTCATACACATATATTAAAAATAGGATTTGTAAAAGGCTCCTGAATAGTGAAACGTTAACAAATATATATATATAATATTTGAAAACACGTTGACAATCCTTATATTATATAGCCAGCAAGATTACACGATATCCTCACTTCATTGAAGTCGGCAGAAACTATTCCAGAACATCTACGGTAACTAAGGCAAATGCATCAGCCAGCCAGACGAATAGTTGATTTCACATGATTAAATCACGTTCTTCGGCCGCTCCTTGTCTCGGGTCAGGAAAATCGTAATTATGTCGCTGCGTTTACGAAACAATAGCAGGATATATTAGTTGCCAGGGACTGACTACGATATATAGATATATATATACTAACCCCTTGAGGATGCGGGGACGCGTTTAGTTCGTCATATTCTGGCTATTACTAGACAATTTTAGTAGCTTAGCAAGGATCTCTACGAATCAAGGGGGTACACACTACATCAATCAAGGGGGTACACACTACATCAATCAAGGGGGTACACACTACATCAATCAAGGGGGTACACACTACATCAATCAAGGGGGTACACACTACATCAATTAAGGGGGTACACACTACATCAATCAAGGGGGTACACACTACATCAATTAAGGGGGTACACACTACATCAATCAAGGGGGTACACACTACATCAATTAACCTTCGGACTCCTAAACAAATCAAATCGTCTACTTATTACCAGATTATCATCAAAAATTGATTCCGGGTGGATGAGACTCTTTAACCTTGGTCGGCAATCCATCCATCTAGGGGAGACAACCTTATACAAATCCAGGTGGATGAGACTCGTTAACCTTGGTCGGCAACCTGTCTATGGGAGTAAACGTTACACAAATCCTTACTAATTACCTTTGGGTGAAGCAGGTTAGTGGATGAACTAACCGCACACCACTGTAGAACAATAGTGCTAAGAAGGTACAGTCGAGGTTAATAAGTGTTGTCAGATATTTCAGAAAGTTTCGGACACTGACTTAATACTCTGAGGGATAAGCACTTTTCCCAGTAACTATAAAGATACCGATAACACTTTTTGAGCGAACACCACTGGAATCTATGACAACACTTAATACCCCCGATTGTACATAGAGGGCCTCGGAGTAGGACGGACCCTAATTGGCGAGTGGTCAATCCTGTAAGTCCTTCATGGCACAGGTTGTCCTTCTCACAGGGGATAGGCCAGTGGTTTGAAAGGGTTGATGGAGATTTATATGTCATCTGGCAGCCGTAAATCCTCCCTAATCTGGATCAAATCGCTTGGCCCTCACTGGATAGTAATGGAATCGGCCATCGGTCTGCAATTGTTACTCGACATATTTTCCCTTACCCCTTGACTGTAAGAGATTCTTAATAAGCATAATATAATCGGTTACTGTTAGCTTGGATGAATATGACAACCGCATTCTCCAAGGATATTATTAGCGAGATAATGCTTGATATTTCGCTTTAGCTTTCCCAACTTTATATTGTGAATAAAATAAGCATTGAGGAAAATAACAAAATACATGAATATCATACAAACATTGAACGTATTTCATTTAGACTTGCGTACCTCAGCACAGACTTTTTGAATTACTATATTAATTAACATATTCATTCAACATGTGTATGGCCTCATTAATAATGCTCATCATCCTTACAGGCATTGTGTACATTAGATGTAAACTTGTGCAAAATTAATTGGGTGTTTCACATTTTGCCAGTTTTGCTTGAATGGTTACAATTAATGATATATTAGGCTAATATAAGTAATGTAATGTCACGTTCGAATTATTTTCTTAATGTGTGTGTGTGTGTGTGTGTGTGTGTGTGTGTGTGTGTGTGTGTGTGTGTGTGTGTGTGTGTCCGTCCGTCCGTCCGTCCGTCCGTCCGTCCGTCCGTCCGTCCGTCCGTCCGTCCGTCCGTCCGTCCGTCCGTCCGTCCGTCCGTCCGTCCGTCCGTCCGTCCGTCCGTCCGTCCGTCCGTGCGTGCGTGCGTGCGTGCGTGCGTGCGTGCTCTATCTAATAATAAAAGAAAATACCTAATGTTTAACTTAAACAATTACGAATGACACTCGCAATTATTGTTCCCATCTCGGTCCGGACGCTCGCCTGTGTGTACGATTTTGTATGTGCGTATCGGCCAGTGTTCATGTGCGTATTGGCCCATGTGCGTGTGTGCTAACGTGTGCACGAAAGACAGGCCCAGCGAAAACGTCCAACTTTCCTCATTCTCGCCTTTTTACGTTCCCGCTGATATAAGTTTAAGGGAGCCCACCTCGCCTTTTTTCTCTTTCTCTCCCTCTCTTTTTGGTTTGTATTCATTCGGCCCCATTCAGCCTACTGTTTTAAGACGTTTACCCCCATCCAGGTGTCAATATATTCCTGGCGAGCGGTAGCGAGCCAACATGTATGTATTTTTGTTTTGACAGCAAGCTAAATTTGTACATTTTTCGATAGAAAAATGTGTCCGGCAAAGCCGGATTTCTCCATTCAATGCTGGCTCGCTATCGCTCGCCAGGAAGATATCGACACCTAGATGGGGATAAACGTCTTACAACAGTTGGTTGAATGGGGCCGAATGGATACAAGCCAGGAAAGAGAGAAAAGGAGAGAAAGATAAAACAAAACAAAAAACAGTGACCTCCCTAAGTTGGTTCGGGAACTTTACAATTTTCCGCTGAGTAAAACGTGAATGGAGACTCATAAAACGGTGGCGGAGAAATGCTTGGAGTACAATCACTTCCTGCCTGGCCTGTCAAGAAAAGGGGACCATAGAATTCATTAAGAGGAGATGTGTCGTTTTACTGGTCCCCTTTCTCCCTCGCCCCATTTCGTTATCAATTTTAAGACCTTTCGTGCTATTTAGGGGATGACTTTTTCCTAGCGAGCGATAGCGAGCCTGACATTTTAAGAGGAATCGGCCTTCGGCCGGACATTTTTCTACCGAAAACTTTACAAATATATCTTGAAGGGGGGTCTAGGGGGTGTTTTTCTAAGCTTGATGGAGGTCTAGCGAGGAAACTAAGAAATATAGGAATAAATTAATTAATAGACCAAAAAACGGCCCATCTCCCCTTAATATAATGTAATGTCAATAAAAGAGATATGTTTGTCAAGGTGGTTAATATGGGGATTAGGAATATGGCTGTTGATGCTGACTTTCAGTATACGATGGCGTCATATTAATTAAATGTTGGCTAACAATAGACGATTACATTCAGCTTCAGAAGAACCTCTAGAGGTCCATGGGCTACAAATTATTTTTGCTGACCATTATACTCCCATAGGTCTTTCCCAAACTGAGAAAGCCTTCTAACAATTATCACAAAACAATAAAGAACATCATCGGATTGAATGGGTTATATATATATATATATATATATATATATATATATATATATATATATACTGTATATATATATATATCCACGTGTGTCTGTCCATCTATCTAGCTCTATGTCAATATTTATTGGCCTTTACAATCTTCCGCCACATAAAACGTGAATGGCTGCTCATAAAACGGAGGTGGAATTATGTTTTGAGGACAATCATCCTTCCTGTATTTCCATAATAGAATAACTGTGGTGGCCAGCTGCTTGTGGTATATTTGGTTTATATGGTTTATTTATATATGGGACTAAGTAGTGTGAATAGAAACGATATTATTTATGCCTTTCAATATTCTATCAATGGTAGTTTATGAAATACTTCTCGTGTGTATCAATACACATGCAATATATAATTTCAAAATTCAATTAAGGGGGAATGGGTCGTTTTTCTGGCCCCCTTTCTTCTTCGTGTTTAGTCCCATTTTATTTCAGAGTTTAAGATGTTCGCCCCATTAGTTAGGGGTAGGGTTTAATCATTTAATTATTTATTTATTTATTTATTTATTTATTTGTGATTATTCTAGTTTCCTCTCTACCCCTTCATCAAGTTTAGAAGAAAAGAAAATCTCCATTAATCCTCTTCGAGAAAAATGTGTACAATTGTCGGTAGGAAAATTTCCCGGCCTTCGTTTCTTCTAAAATCACAGGCTCGCTATCGCTCGCTAGGAAATAAGCGACACCTAAATGGCACGGTAGGTCATAATATTTACAAAGAAATGGTGCCAAAGGTCATAAGAACGACAAACTAATAGGGGGAACGTCTTAAAATATCACAACTAATGGGGCTAAACATAATGGAATAGGGGTCTAGAAAAATCAAATACCGGTACCTCGCCTTAGGCCTTAAAGGGACATGGACCGGTACCTCGCCTTAAGGGGACATGGACCGGTACCTCGCCTTAAGGGGACATGGACCGGTACCTCGCCTTAAGGGGACATGGACCGTTACCTCGCCTTAAGGGGACATGGACCGGTACCTCGCCTTAAGGGGACATGGACCGGTACCTCGCCTTAAGCCTTAAGGGGACATGGACCGGTACCTCGCCTTAAGGGGACATGGACCGTTACCTCGCCTTAAGCCTTAAGGGGACATGGACCGGTACCTCGCCTTAAGGGGACATGGACCGGTACCTCGCCTTAAGGGGACATGGACCGGTACCTCGCCTTAAGGGGACATGGACCGTTACCTCGCCTTAAGGGGACATGGACCGGTACCTCGCCTTAAGGGGACATGGACCGTTTGTTTGGGCTATTAATTCATGAATTCCTTTAGTTCTTAGTTTCCTCGCTACACCTCCGTCAAGCTAAGAAAAAAAAACCGTAAACCCCCTTTCAAGATAAATTTTTACATTTTTCGGTAGAAAAATTTCTCGGCCGAATTAAAATTTCAGTCGCTGTCGCTCGCCAGGAAAAAACGACACCTAAATGGCACGAAAGGTCTTAAAATTGACAACTAAATTGGGCGAAAGGTGTTAAAATCGCCAAACTAATGCACCGAACGTTTTATAATCTCAATACAAATGGGGCTTAACACGAGGGAGAAAGGGGACCAGAAAAACGGCCCCTCTCCCCTTAAATGGTGGTATTCATCAAATCCACAAGTTAATCGTATGGGGTCATATTCCAAACATAATTAACGTTAAAATATTTATATAAACACATTAGAGATGAAGCAAGTTATTATTTGAAGTATTTTTGTAGACAGCTGTAATTACATCGATTATTCATTAAAATCAAGTAGAGGCAATGACGACTTAAGGGAGGATGGTTCACTTTTTGGGCGATTTTTGCATGTATTCATTATTTTTCTAGTTTCCTCCCTAGACCTCCATCAAATTTAAAAAAAAAAACATCCATTAGATCCCCCTTCTAGATTAATTTGTACATTTTTCGGTAAAAAAAAAATCCCGGCCGAAGGCCGGTTCTTCCTACATTGCAGGCTCACTATCGTTCGCCAGGGAAAAAATACGACACCTAAATAGCACGAAAGGTCTAAATATTGACGAAGAAAAGGGGCCAAAGGTCTTAAATTCGACTAACTAACGGGGCAAACATCTTAACATCTGAAAACTAATGGGGCTAAACATGAGGGAGAAAGTGGTCGAGAAAACCGGCCCATGTCCCCTTAACATGTAATAAATAATACACTGTAAATGGTGTTATGTACGAGCCCCGAAATATGTAGAATCTGTCTGTAAACATGTATGTCTGATAAAATGCCCAACTGCCAGGGAAGTTTATATATATAATGGAATGGGTAGTGATGGTGCAGCGAATTGTGAGTAATAATGCACAGTTGTATCGGTATATATACTTATCTAAATGTGTATATCTATATATGTGTTCAAATGCTACGAATTTTCTTCCCATGTTGTTCGATTTCGTCTGTATGTCTCTGTATCTATGTTTCTGCCTATACCTAGCTATCTCTATATGTATACATATATCTATATGTTATGTGTATATTTCCCTCTTTGTCTGTTCGTCTGTTGTATATTCAGCCAACCTGTTAAAATACTATGATATTCGAACATATATATGTTTGCCTTACTAATTCATTGCTAAACTGATAAAGAATAGAGATCAAAATCCGTATATATTATTGAACATAAAATATACATATATTATACATAAATAACCGTATATTCAATGAACCATATTTATATTCATTTGCCGCATATATCTGCCTGTCAGCGCTATATTCACAGTTTTGCTTTGAAATATGTGAAATTGAAAATATACATTATATTACCAAGCATATTTTGACTAGTGCTCTGAATTTCAACGCAGTGATGTTGCTTTCAAATACTATGTACGTACATATATTATGATAATGACAGACCATACTTTAGATCTATTGGCAACTATATATCTCACCCTAAAGTAAATCAACAAAAGAAAAAACCCTTGAAGCTCTGACGCATTTTAGCAGTTTATTTTGGCTGTCAGTAGACGATTTTATGCAGCTTAGGAAGGATATGTGGGTATTAAAAGGGTAAATACTATCTCAATCAACCCTTTGACTTCCGTATACCGTTACTAATCTGAATAAAGTTGTCTAATAGTAGCCAGAAAACAGAACAGAAATGCGTATTGGAGCTTGAAAGGGTTAAGGGGAGGTTATTAGTGTGTTCCCTAATCCTGCCACGGACATTTGTCCCAGGGCAGTCTTCCCTGTCCATTTTTCCCTTACTCACTCTAAACCACTGTTTGGACACTTGACCATCAGTGTTTTGGAGGGGACGCAGCCTTGAGGGATCGCTGGATATGTTGTTGCTTGATTTCCTGTGTACGCCTTTGTACCTTCATCAAGCTTAAAATTACACCCCCTATACTCCATTTCAAGATAATTTTGTACATTTGTAATAGAAAAATGGCCCGGCCGAAGGCCGGTTCCTCTTAAATTACAGGTTCGCTATCGCTCGCCAGGGAATAATCAACACCTAGATTTAAAAATTGACAGACATAGAGCGAAAGTTCTTAAAATCGCCAAACTAATGGGGCGAATGTCTTAAAATCTCATAAGCAATGGGGCTAAATAAAAGGGAGAAAGGGGTCCAGAAAAAATCCCTCAAGTGGAATTATCCCCGTATGAGCTTGACTATATGAATAAACTCTACGGGAATAACAACCACCCGTAGCGCCGATCCTATTCATATATAAATATTATTTATGTAAATATTTAATCTGGGACTCCCTGTGTGCCTCAATCAAATGTCATCTATAAAAAATCGAGTGTTTGGGGGTTTACAGGGATACATGCAGACATAAATACTCTCCATATATGTATACAGTATATATGTTAACTAAAATGATATCCCACTTTGCCCTAATACCGTAACCTATCAATGTTTAAGAGCTTCGTTTATATTTTACCCGAGACAGGAAACGAGGAACCTTTCATTATCTCACGGGAAATGTATAGGCTAGGTCGGCTATGTTTGTGTCAATATGTTCAATTATATATACTTGTCTTTGACATTGGATATTCTATGAACCAATATACCTGTGTTCTGTTGGCGTCCCCTGAATTATTGTATGAACCAATATACCTGTGTTCTGTTGGCGTCCCCTGAATTACTGTATGAACCAATATACCTGTGTTCTGTTGGCGTCCCCTGAATTATTGTATGAACCAATATACCTGTGTTCTGTTGGCGTCCCCTGAATTATTCTATGAACCAATATACCTGTGTTCTGTTGGCGTCCCCTGAATTATTGTATGAACCAATATACCTGTGTTCTGTTGGCGTCCCCTGAATTATTGTATGAACCAATATACCTGTGTTCTGTTGGCGTCCCCTGAATTGCATGTGCCTTGTTGAATAATTTAAGGGGAGAGCTGTATTTATTAAGGCGAGATTTCCACTTGAAGGACTTTTTTTCTTGACCCCTTTCTCCCTCATGTCTAGCTCCATTGCTTTTGAGATTTTAAGACTTTCGCCCCATTAGTTTGGCTATTTTATGAATGTACGCTCCATTCTGTCAATTTTAAGACCTTTCGTGCCATTTAGGTGTCGATTTTATCCTGGCGAGCGATAGCCAGCCTGTAATTTAAGAGAAACGGCCTTCGGCCTGGACATTTTTCTACCGAAAAATGTACAAATTCATCTTGAAAGGGGGTCAAGGGGGTGAAATGTTTAGATTGCTGGAGGAGTAGGAAACAAACTAAAAACCTCCCCTTAATGTATTTTTATTTCTTTTAGTTTTCTTCCTAGATCTCCATCAAGCTTAAAAAACATACCCCCAAGACCTCTCTTTGGGATAAATTTGTGCATTTTTCGGTAGATTCATTTTTGTCTGTGTGTATGAAGGAGACAAAAGGCAAAGCTGCCTGTAACAAGCGTCTCCCCAAAAGTTGGAAGAGTGATTGAGCGCCAGATTTAACGTACGTTCTAGTCAAAATGTCTGGACACACGGAGCTTGAAGCAGTTTAAGTCATAGGATGAGGGAAAGACTGATTGAAGGAAAAAATTCCAAAGCCATACTTGTTGAGTAGAAAAGAAGAAAAAAAAGACTACGAATTTGTGCCGGCCTTCTAAATTGAAAACTCGCCATCGCTCGCCAGAAATAAATCGACACCAAACTGGCACGAATGGTCATAACATTGACACATACATGAGGGCGAAAGGTCTTAAAATCGCCAAACTAATGGAGTGAACGTCTTAAGATCTCAAACCATGAGGAAAAAGAAGGTCCAGAAAAAAACACAAACCTCCCCTAACTTAAGGGGAGGCAGACCGTTTTTCTGGACCCCCTTCTCCCTAATGTTTAGCCCCACTAGGAAAGATGTCTACTCAATAAAAGGCTACAGACGGTCTCATTTCATCTTTTTAGCTACCATATATCCTTCCTAAGCTTCATAAAATCGTCTAAATGTAACTGAAATCAGTTAAGAAAGACGTCGCCGGCACATAAGGGGTTAAGGGAAGATGGGCTTATTTATTTGCGAATTGTTTTATCTTGTTACTATTTTTTTTAGTTTACTCCCTAGACTTCCATCAACCTGTAAAATAAAAACCTAGACCCCGCATTCAAGATTAATTTGTATGTTTTCGGGAGAAGGGGGTCAGAACAAAAACCCAGCCTATCCCCGCTTAATTACAATAAGATTTTTCACGATTGTACCGCACTTCCAAATATTCACTTGGGAAAAGAAGGTTATAGTGGATTCATTACAGGTAGGCCAGAACAGAAGGTTATAGTGGATTCAGTACAGGTAGGACAGAACAGAAGGTTATAGTGGATTCATTACAAGTAGGCCAGAACAGAAGGTTATAGTGGATTCATTACAGGTAGGCCAGAACAGAAGGTTATAGTGGATTCAGTACAGGTAGGCCAGAACAGAAGGTTATAGTGGATTCAGTACAGGTAGGCCAGAACAGAAGGTTATAGTGGATTCAGTACAGGTAGGCCAGAACAGAAGGTTATAGTGGATTCAGTACAGGTAGGCCAGAACAGAAGGTTATAGTGGATTCAGTACAGGTAGGCCAGAACAGAAGGTTATAGTGGATTCAGTACAGGTAGGCCAGAACAGAAGGTTATAGTCGATTCAGTACAGGTAGGCCAGAAAAGGAGGTTTTAGTGGATTCAGTACAGGTAGGCCAGAACAGAAGGTTATAGTCGATTCATCACAGGTAGGCCAGAATTACTGACCCCTAACCCCTGTAGCTTGAAATGGGTTAGAGCTGTACATTTCCACACCTATTCCCTGGCTGACTCTTCCTAAATGGCGAAAATGTGAGCGCGATTACTCTCGCCGTTTTTTAAGGGGAGATGGGTCGCTTTTCTGGTCCCTCTTCTTTCTCATGTTTAGCCCCATTGGTTTTCAGATTTTAAGACGTTTAGCCCATTAGTTTGGCGACTTTAAGACCTTTCGCCCCATTACTTTGTCAATAATAAGACTTCGTGTCATGTAGGTGTCGTTTTTTTCTGGCGAGCGATAGCGAGCCTGTAATTTAAGAGCAACTGGCCTCTGGCCGGGAAATTTTTCCATCGAAAAATGTACAAATTTATCTTGAAGGGGGGTCTTGGGGGCGTCTTTTTAAACTTGATGGAGGTCTAGGGAGGAAACTAAAACAAATTATAGAAAAATTAATAATCAAACAAATAATTGAACCCATCCCCCCTTAAAAGTTATAGAGGTTAATGTTGAAGAGTTTTAGCCAACCTACAATGGATGGACTATAGTTGTGGTGTGCTTGATGCTTTGATGTATGGAGGTCATTCCTAAGCTTAACACAATCATACGTTGGAAACAACACAAATTACCAGCATCAGATTGAAAGGGTTAAATCACCCGACTATCAAAGGTCTTTCCTAAGCTTAGTAAAGTTGTGTAAGGTTAGCCAGCATAAAGTAACGTTCGCGTGTTGTAACGAACGGGTTAATATATATTAATTGTATGGTTATTTTTATTTTTTATTTGTTGTTATGAAGGACACAAACATCAAGGCAGCCAAATTCAAGGCACGGGAGAGTCAACATGTCTGGATACACGGAGAATGAAACAATTTAAGTCATAGGATGAGGGAAAGATAGATTGAGGGAGAGAGTTCTAGAGTTCACTTCATAGAAGAAAGACTGGGAAATTTGGTTCACTCTTGGGTAGAGAGTTGGACAGAACATGGATGGTATGAAGCTGAAAGGTGGGTGCCATCCACTCTCCATAAGGAAGGAGGTATACACTGAGGTCTGAATGTTACGACCGCCGGGACTCGTATAAAACAAGGGCTCTTAATTATTGGACTAGAAAGGCACACAGCCACAACGGTAACACTAGATCCAACCCTCTGCCGGCGCACAAAAACACCTATACCCTCCAGAGTTAAATCTGCGATAACGGGGTATCCTATAACTCGGTATAAATGCACTACTACTACAGGCTGAAGATATCTGATACAGCCTGATCACAACAACATACAATTACGTTAATAAGGTATACAAGGAAAAAGATAGAGAGCTTAATTAAATCACTGAAATGATTTAATGCAAACAAGAAGAAGGTATAATTAAAGTTACTCTAAACAATAATAAACTGTCACTCCTATATTAAAGAAAGTGAATGAAAGTCCTAAAGCATCGAACAGGAATCTTCTGAAGAAAGTCTGATGCTGCTTAAGATGATCGAATCGGATTTTGAACTGTTATATAAAGCAGGAACAAGATATGCCAAGTGTAGGGACATACAGTGTTAACTGGCACGGGAATAACGATAAATGCGCAATAGTATTATCTCCAACAACAAAAGAAGTACTTCCTCAGGCAACGCAAAAGCCTGCTCGGGTTGTGCAACTCAACAACAACCAAGGCTTACAATCAATGTAAATAAAAATGCTGCATACATAACATAGGATCTTATAATCCTAATCGGGTGTCTGCTAGGCGAATAAAGTCTAGCTGGGATGTAGTAGGCTAGGAAACAATGGCTCTGAAGCAAGTGGCTCGTAGCCTAGCGAGGTCCTTAAGACTGTACGGCCAAATTACGTAAATGACGGGGGTGCTCCCTTGAGAGATCCAGATAGCTAGTATCTGGTTCTCTCCTGGCGACCCTCTCAAAGTCAAAGCAAAACGAGTTAGCACAGTGTTGGGTGGCAGAGGCAAAAGCCCTCACTCGCAACACAGTGCTAAACTCACAAGGTACACAGTCAGAAAGACAACCTAGACTTCCCACGTATCCGTTGCGATTGTACAAGTTCAACAAAACCTGGTACACATCGGAAATCACAACATCAATAGCCTTACCCCAGTCTAGCATTAAATAGCCCAGCAGATAACCAAGAAATAGGTAGGGAGACACCGCGAGTGTGTCGAACCTCTACAGACAAAATGTTAACCCCTCCAAAATGTCTAACTAAACATGGAATATCTGAGAGCTTCAGCATATAATACGATGGTCGATATATGAAATCGTGCAGAACCAAAGGCGAGTTATGATATTAAATAGATTGAAAGAATGAGAGGTAAGAAGTTGAGAGAGAGAGAGAAAGTGTTCTATAGGTAGAAGTCGGGGACAGGTGGCAACGGAGGTGTGAAGGGTATGCTGGTCAGGCAAGCTCTGAGCAAGGAAGACACAAAGGCCGCAGGGAGTGCGGGGGGGGACCACTTCCTGACGCGGCAGGAGGGTGGTAAGGCGGCCAGCCACTCAGAATGCCCGGCCGTGGCATGACGTCACCGAGACAACGTGTAACACTACGCGTTCTACCCTCTGCCTCCTGCACTTACTCACTCACACTCTCTAGCTGTATCATTCAGTCTTATACATTAAACTTATAACTGATGATATAAAATATAATGCATTGTCACAGGCGAAAATAAAGACCACTTCTGTACTGCCTGTGACATGACGATTCACAAGAAAGAAAGTACAACATTGTAGATAGACTGTAGCCAAATTCATTGCCCTGGCGAGTGTTAGCGAGTGGCCTAGCAAGTGGCTGAGCCCACGTGGCGTTCTGCTAAGCTGCAGGCGTCACATGAAGAACACTGATTATTGTAATAGCGGTAGAAGAGTGAGAGAGATGCAACATTGCAGCGTGTAAAGAGAAGTTGTTGGGATTTAGTAAGAGGAGGTGAGTTGATGAGATGAAACACTTTTGATTCTAGCCTTTAGAGAAGTGTGGTATGGGTAGAACCTCCCCACACATGCGAACAGTCCTCGATACATGGAAGCAATGTACCCCTATACAGAGATAGAAACTGTGCAGGGGTAAAGAACACATGGGGACGGGTTAAGCCAAGTTAAACCCTTGAGGATTATGACGCATTTTGACAGTTTATTGCGGCTGTCATTAGACGATTATATTCAGAGTAGGAAGGGTATATGGAAGTCAGAAGAGTTAGTGGAGATATTGAGAATAAACTGACCAAATACGTCATGATCCTGAGAGGGTTAAGCTAAGAATGTCAGTATCTACAGTATTTGAATGTAGAAATAAATACACAGATAATTATAAAGAAAGAATAGAAGAAAACAAATTCTGGTGAACAAAATACCATCCAAGTAAACAAAAAACGATAACCTGAGATAAAAGAATCATGTGGTGAAAGTTTGCATTGTTGATAAGATACGTGAGTGTCCTGTCTGGACCGGTGTGAACTCTCAATTCCGAGTCCCTTGTTCGAACCACCAGCTCAAACTGTGGGGCATAGTATCTTTTATCCGTATTATCATTATTATTATTATTATTATTGTTATTATTATTGTTATTATTAAACATTATTATTATTATTATTACTATTATTATTATTTTTGTTGTTGTTATTATTATTAACAATTATTATTATTATTATTATTATTATTAGTAAAGTAAGGGTAGCTAAATTTAAGAATCGATAGGAATCACATTTAAAACCCATATATAATCTTATTATAGTAGTCATTTTCAGTAATAAATGGCAGTAGTTTCGGAAATGACATTGTGTTGAAACTAATATTTGTAAAATGTGCACCATTTTTTTGTTTGAGACTGTTCTATTATGGTCACAACATTTTACTACACGTTTTACTGTCACCAATATCATCATGGATTATTTTGTTGGAGTGGATACATTGTGGAATAATTTGGCTAGCTTTGTGATAGAGTGCGACACAGTCGCAAAAGTGAAATAATTTTCCCTTCTACACAATAAGTAGACTCTGGAGCTCTCTCCCGTAATCTATGTTTCCCTCATCCTATGATTTAAACTGCTTCAAGTTCCGTGTGTCCATATATTGTGACTCTAACGTACCTTGAATTTGGCTCCCTATTTCTCTTTCAACTTTGGTAGAGACACTTGTCATAGCCAACATTGCCTTTTGTGTCCTTCATACACATAGAACAAATATATACAAACATATTACTTTTGTTGAAATCGGAGACTAACTCTCACAATATTTTCACAGGGAATCTCTGGGATATGTTAATTCAGCCTATCACTCCATCTATATAATGCTAGTTGTTTACTATACAGGTACAGTGTGTGAGGTGCATGTTATATGTTACTGTAATGTTGGAAAGGCTGTTGTTATGAGTGTTGTCTGTAACTAATTAAACCAGCTCTCTCATCCTGAGCATGTGATAATATTCACATATAAGTGCAACACTGGTCTATTGCACCTCTGACGTCTGCCATTGCAGGGAGGGGTTGAGGGACCATGGGGATAAGTGGCAAACACATTCAACATTTATTGTACAAAAGTTAAAAAGTTAGAATATGATGAACAGCAAACCTGTGGTAAATGTTAATATTGGTAACAGTAACATGTGTAGTATAATGTGTAGTGTGTAGTATAATGTGTAATGTGTAGTATAATGTGTAGTATAATGTGTAGTATAATGTGTAGTATAATGTGTAGTATAATGTGTAGTATAATGTGTAGTATAATGTGTAGTATAATGTGTAGTATAATGTGTAGTATAATGTTGTGACCATAATAGAACACAGTCTACAACAACATTGGTGCACATTTTACAAGTTTCAACACTTAGTTACATTTCCGGAACTATTGACATTCACTACTTAAAGATACGACTATAATTAGACCATAAAGGTGTTTTAAATACGACTATAATCTATTCTTAATTTTAGCCAATCATCAAGTTATTATGATAGCCAGAACAAATTGTACAAGCAGACAGTATATATTTAGTTAGGCAATACTTGTTTTTAATAAATGGTCATAAGTTATACTTTGTGTTCATAGTTTTGTTATAATAACATTAAGCAGTATATAAATGTTAAGCTTAAACATTATATCTTCTCTCAGCAACTAACTAATATTATATTTACTTCAAGAAGGATTTTAGGCTTTTCAATATACTGTACACAAATGTTGTCAATCTTTAAACTCGTTGATAAACTAAGTAACATAGATACAATTGTCTGGCGGAAAAGCGATTTAACAAAATTTATTATAAACGAAAGAAAAAGAATCATGTGTTAAACTATCGTGTTGTTGATATTAATATACTGGACTGTCTTGTGTGGAGCGGTGTGAACTCTATAGCCCGAGTCACGCGTTCAAACCAACAATTCTAGAAAAAACCCGGCCTACATTATTAATATTAATAGTATTATTATTTTTACTATTATTATTATTATTATTATTATTATTATTATTATTAGTATTATTATTGTTATTAAATCCCTGGAAGCCAGATCTAGTTTACATAAACATGGTGTTTTTCCTTCAAGCAAACCCTATATAATTGGATTTAACCCCTTCTGTACCGGCGACGTATTATTATTTTTTATTCCAGCTTATTGAGACGATTCTGTGTGGTTTAACCCCTTCACCACCATTACGTAATTTTCATCATATTCTGGTTACAATTAGACGATTTTCTTTAGTTTGTAATCTACCTATACGACTCAAATGGGTAAATACGATCTCAATAAACCCTCTTAGTAACATAGATCCTTCTTAAACTGCTTAACATCATCTCATTTTAGCCATAATCAAAGGTAACAAGGAGTCATGGTGCTAAGGGGTTAATAAGGATCTGTGGTAGTGGAAAGTGTTGTGTAAGATAGTTTGAAGCCTGTTAATTGCGGGATGACCCTTTAAACTGAATAAAATCGTCTAATAGAAGCCAGAATAAAATGTATAAGACGTTGCCGGTACAGAAGGGGTTAAGCTGTTGTGGATTGAAAGATGGAGGGAATGTACTCTGAGGAAGGGAGTTTCAGAGAGATGAGGATCGGGGTATACATTAATTTTGATAAGCATAACTTCTGCAATGTGAAGGAGGGATTGTTAAGTCATGCGCGCTGACAGATGATCTTGGGAAGATATAGTATTAATAACATGGAAATACTCTTTGTATTCCTTGCAAATATATAGGACACGGAACAGAAATATTTACGATTTAAAGGTATTTCCTGCGTTATATGTTATTATAATATATTGTTATCCAGATATGTATTGCTGCAACCTGTTATGCTTACTAGTAATATATCATTTTAATATAATACTGAAAAGGCACGTTGTTATGTGTGCGATTAGTTTGCTTGGGAAACAGATTAACTTGCCCATGTAGTGATGTACTCCCTATGTGGTGGATTGTGTTCTATTATTTCATAATTGTATTTTGCTTAAGCGTTTTTTCCACATAGCTATTTTGATTAATTCTTTTGCCTTTATATTGTCTTTGTCCTAGTTTTGGTTTGTATATTTTGCAAGTTTTACAACATAATTTATATATTGATGAATACATTAATAAACCGTAATATCAAACATAACCTGTACACATATATAACTATAAAAAACAAGAGTACCTAAGAACAATTATACTCAAAACAGATAATCCATAATATAATTGTTAATAATATTATTATTATAATAATTTATGCCAACTGACAGAGATACGTGGATGAGATTCATTAGCGGCCACCCCCTCGGGGATCAGTCCGTCTGGCAATAGATAAACAGATAAGTAATCATAATAACAACAAAGTATGCTTAAATAGACCCATTAACGTTTATAATATCAGCCAGTTAACGCTAGCGTGTTGAGTAGAACTACCATCTCTCACCGCTAGGTCTGTAGTTCGAGCCTCTACTCCCTCCACGTTGAGGGAGCTGGACGGAGCGTCTACAATAATTAGACATGTTAACTGGTTAGGTTATTACCGAATTCTGACCCGGACTAATCATCCGGTGATTAACAAATTCAGTTGTTGCCCTTATCTGGGTGATGACTGGTGTCCCTTGCTAACCTGGAGTGATCACCAGGTGGGACTGGGTGACCAACCACAAGTTAAATTAAATGAGAGAGGCAACCCTCCCCTCTCTCTCCAACTTTCCCCCTCCCTCTCCCCTCCCTCTACCCTATATGTCACGAACTGTGACATAGTCAGTAAAGCGTCAGCTGCTTGGCCAAAGGGCAAGGAGGTGTGTGAGAGAGAGTCTGAGGCTAACCCTCCATCCCTCTCCAACTTTCCCCCTCGCTAACTTTCTCCTTCCTCCTTAACCTTCGCTTCTCTTGTCTAACTGGGTTAACATTCCACACTGATATTTGGTATTGATAAATACGTTCAATGTAATAATGTATTATAAATTTACATTGAACGTATTTATCAATACCAAATATCAGTGTGGAATGTTAACCCGGCGGGTGCCCAACCCCGAAAAGGGTTGAAATAGGGGAGCTATCCCCCCGCCAAAGGCGGCTTTCTAGGGCCTTTCCTAGCTGATGCTGAGAGGATTGGGTTCTAGTCATGTGGTGATGGGCTGGTCTATCAGAGTGAGAACTGAGCGATCTCTGCCATACCCATAGCTTACTCTGACTGTTCCTTTTACCTATATATTTCTAGATCTCAAGTGACGGCATCTCTAACGTGGATTGACCTCCCAATCTACCAAGATTGGAAGCCAAAGCGTCACAATTTTCCCTTGCCCCTCAACTTTCTCTTCATAATTGCTGAGGGACACAGGGCCCTGGGTGGGGCTTTGGTTTCCCGGGCATTTCTGCACCCTCCTCAGCTCCCCGCCATGGAGTGGCTTCGGTCACCCAGGCTTTATTGTGGTCGGCGGGGAGGGTTCTGTGGGGGCGCTCGGTTATGGCCTTGCTCGGGGCCTTGCAGCTGTTCGGCCAGGCAGCTTGGGGAACAACAACAACAACAACAACTTCTTCCCTCCTTCCCTCCCCTTCTTTTCCAATTTCCTCCTTCTCAACCCCTCCTTAACTTTCCCTCCAGTAATTTTGTAAGAACTGGCTTGCCGGAACATTTGCTACCGAAAAAATATACCCATTAATCTAGAAGGGGGATCTAATGGATGTTAATTTTTAGGTTTGATGAAGGTCTAGGGAGGAAACTAAACACATAGATAATGAATATATGAAATAATCGACCAAAATAGAAACATATTTCTATTTATTATGTTTCTCCACCAACCAACTTTACTCCTCAACTCAATTAATGAAATTAACAAACACATGTGGGCAGTCCGGGGATTCGAACCTAGGATGTTCACACCGAAAATGAACACACTTATGCATTGCACCACGAAGACAGTTTTTAGAAACCTTGATAATATTTAATGTATATATAGCTAAGCAGACGAACTATGAGCAGATGAGATACGGTTTTAAGGGGGGTCACCTGCTTTGTGTCTCTTTATCTCCTTTTCTTTCTTGCTCTGGCTTGTATTCATTCGGCCCCATTCAGCCAACTGTTTTAAGACGTTTAACCCCATCCAGGTGTCGATTTCTTCCTGGCGAGCGATAGCGAGCCTGCATTGTATGGAGAAATGCGGCTTTGCCGGAGACATTTTTCTTTCGAAAAATTTACAAATTTAGCTTGCTGTCAAAACAAAAAAATATATATGGTGGGGCCCGCTACCGCTCACCAGGAAAATATGGACACCTGGATGGGGATAAACATCTTAAAACAGTAGGCTAAATGGGGCCGAATGGATACAAGTTAAAGAGAGAGGGAGAGAAAGAGAAAAAAGCGAGGTGGGCCCCCTTAATAACACTGAATAAGGAAGGAAGGAAGGAAAAACTCCATATAGAAAGAAAACAAGCTGCTAGGTATTACTTCACATCTCTAGTCCATATTAATAGTGAGTTAGAAGCTATACAAACCGTAAATATAAAAGCTTAACCCTTTCAAGCTCCAATACGCGTTTCTGTTTTCTTTCTGGCTACTATTATACGATTTTATTCAGATTAGGAAGGGTATATGGAAGTCAGAGCGTCGATCAAGATAGTATTTAACCTTTTAATACCCACAGATCCTTCCTAAGCTGCACAAAATCGTCTAATGATGGCCAAAATAAAACTGCTAAAACGCGTCAGAGCTTCAAGGGGTTAATAGTGAGTAGAAGCTATACAAACCATACATGTAACAGCTTAAAGTAAAATAGAAGTCGAAAAAGCAAAATTCAAACATGCATAGCCCTCTGAAACAATTATAGGGAGGTTTATTATAGAAAAAAACTCAATATAAAGAGAAAACGAACTGCTAGAATTATTTTTATCTTTCTATTTCATGTTTATAGTGACTAGAAGATGAACACACATTAAGGAGAGGTGTTTAGTTTGTTCCCTACGTTTTCATCAAGCTCAAAATTACACCCCGTAGACCCCCTTTCAAGATAAATTGAAAACTCGCCATCGCTCGCCAGAAATAAATCGACACCAAACTGGCACGAATGGTCATAACATTGACACATACATGAGGGCGAACGGTCTTAAAATCGCCAAACTAATGGAGTCAACGTCTTAAGATCTCAAACCATGAGGAAAAAGAAGGTCCAGAAAAAAACACAAACCTCCCCTAACTTAAGGGGAGGCAGACCGTTTTTCTGGACCCCCTTCTCCCTAATGTTTAGCCCCACTAGTTTTGAGATTATAAGACGTTCGGCCCATTATGTTGGCGATTTTAACTCCTTTCGCCCCATTTTGTTCTCAATTTTAAGACCTTTTGTGCCTTTTATGTGTAGATTATTTCCTGGCGAGCGTCAGCGAGCCTGCAATTTTAAGAGGAATCGACCTTCGGCCGGGACATTTTCCTACCGAAAAATTTACAAATTTATTAGTCTAGGAGGTATTTTTCTAAGCTTGATGGGGGTCTAGGAAGGAAACTATAAAAATATATGAATAAATTAATTAATAGACCAAACAAACGGTCTGCCTCCCCTTAAAGGTAATGAAGAGACAAGCAAGAAATAACAGAATCATGTGGTAATAGTTTGCATTGTTGATATTAAGATCCAGGAAAAAACACAAACCTCCCCTAACTTATGAAAAACACACCCTAGACCCTCCTTCAAGATATATTTGTAAATTTTTCTGTAGAAAAATGTCCCAGCCGAAGGCCGGTATCTCCTAAAATTGGAGGCTCGCTATTGCTCGCCAGGAAATATTCGACACCCAAATGGCACGAAAGTTCTTAAAATTGACAACAAAATGGGGCGAAAGGTGTTAAAATCGCCAAACTAATGTGCCTAACGTCTTATAATCTCAAAACTATTGGGGCTAAACATTAGGGAGAAGGGGGTCCAGAAAAACGGTCTGCCTCCCCCTAAAGGTAAGGAAGAAACATTAAGCAAGAATAATGGAATCATGTGGTCAAAGTTTGCATTGTTGATAATAAGATGCGCGAGTGTCCTGTCTGGAGCGGTGTGAACTATCAACTCCGAGTCCCTTGTTCGAACCACCTGCTCAGTATGTATAGGGAAATCGGCATCTTTTATTATTATTATTATTATTATTATTTATATTATTATTATTATTATATTATTATTAGTATTATTTTAATTATCTTATTATAATTAATGATATTGAATTGTACATTAATCAGTGGTTCTTTTTTTTTTTTTTTTTTTTCTATGTGATTGAGGGAGGCAAAAGGCATAACTGCCTATAGCGAGTGCCTCCCCCATAGTTGAAAGAGTGACAGGGCCAAAATCAAGGGACGTTCGAGCCAAAATGCCTGGACACACAGAGTTTGAAGCAATTTAAGTCATTAAATAACACTGATTAAATAACACTGTATGAATATTCCCATATTCAAAATATGTTACAGGGGGACAATGCCTAGTGAGTTCACTGCTCAATAGGTGGCGTTCTGAGAGTGAGGGTCTGAGCCTGGAGGGTGAGACGGTGAAGCACTTGAGCGAAGCAACCAGCCGCTTCAGAGATGGAGCTGCTTCGAGCCATGATGGATGCTTCGCATGTCTCACTCCCCAGGCTGGAACAAAACCTCACGGGCTTCACCGTGTTGAGCGGTGGAATGTACAGGCTCTCAGCCTATGCCCGAGAGGGAGTAGTTGGAATATAGAAGAAAAAAAATAGGAAGAGGGAAAGACTGATTCTGGGAGAGAGTTCCAGAGCTCAGCTGTTGAGTAGAAGAAAGTTTGAGAGTAACGTTTCACTCTTGGGTTGGAGAGTTGCACAGAGTAGGGGTGGGATTGAGTTGCAAGACGGGTACCACGTGCCCTACGTAAAGGAGGTGGTATGCACTGGGATAGCTCTGAGGAACACTGATTATTATAGTAGCGATAGAATAGCGAGAGAGATGCAACATTGCGGCGGAGAGAGAGAGAGATTGCAGAGAGTTGGTGAGTGGACGGGAGTTAATGATACGAAAGGCCTTCCTTTCAACTTTGTCTAGGAGAGCAGTGTGAGAGGAACCTCCCCACACATGTGAACAATACTCAATACAAGGGCGCACTATGCCCCTGTACAGAGCAAGAAGCTGTGCAGGGGAAAAGAACCCCCTAAGGCGGTTGAGCACACCCAGCTTCTGGGAGGCTGCCTTAGCAAGACTGGTAATATGGTCCTTCCAAATGAGAGCAGAAGAAAAAGAGACACCAAGAATATTGAGAGAAGATGAAGGGTTGATTTTTGTATTGTTGAAGAATAAGGGATAGTCCGCTGGGAGATCCTGACGGGTAGATAGATGGAGAAATTGGGTTTTGGAAGCATTAAAGTTAACAAGGTTTTCTCTGCCCCAATTGGAAATAGTATTTAGATCAGAATTTAAGAGTTCTATGGCTTCATTACGTTTGTCGTTGAGGGATTGCTGGCTGGGGCGTTCTGAAAAACTAATGGAGTAGTGCAAGGTTGAGTCGTCTGCGTATGAATGGATGGGAATTAAGGTACAGTTAAGGAGATCATTTATAAAAATTAGAAAGAGAATAGGAGATAGGACAGAGCCCTGAGGAACACCGGAGTTTATAGAGTGAGGAAGTGAACAATGGCCGTCCACAACCGCGGCTATGGAACGGCCGGAAAGGAAATTAGAGACAAAGGCACAGATGGAGGGATAGAAACCGAAGGAGGGTAGTTTAGAAATTAAAGATTTATGCCAGACTCTATCGAAGGCTTTCGATATGTCTAGTGCAATAGAAAAAGTCTCACCGAAGTCCCGAAAGGAGGATGACCAAGAGTTAGTAAGATATGAAAGAAGATCACCAGTAGAGCGACCCTTAAGGAAGCCATACTGGCGATCTGAGAGCAGATTATGAGAAGAGAAATGCTTAAGAAATTTGGAAGCAAGAATAGTTTCAAAAACTTTAGAAAGACAAGAGATAAGAGCAATTGGACGATAGTTGGAGGGTTGAGAGCGGTCACCCTTCTTTGGGACAGGTTGAATGTGAGCAAACTTCCAGCATGAAGGGAAGACGTTAGAGGATAGACAGAGACGAAA
>CM064581.1:9067230-9077832 GCA_032716605.1 Paralithodes platypus | reverse complement strand
GCTTCTACATTTATTTATTTATTTATTCCCTATGGAATAAAGGCGGTGTCACACGAGCGATTTTTCCGTAAATTTTTACGAGCAATTGTTGTTTAACCGCTATAGAATTTAAGTCTCGAATAAATTAAACTACCTAACATAATATACCTTCAATCTAATTTCCGATTCCAATGCCAAAAAGCCTCAAAATAGTACGAGAAAAAACTTGCTCATCGAAAATTGCTGGAAAATGAGCTCGTGTGACACAGGCTTAAAGGGAGGTGTTTAGTGCGTTTCTTAAGACTTCCATCAAGCTTGAAATAACATCCCCTTGACCCCCTTTCAAGATAAATTTTTAAATTTTTCGCTAGAAAAATGTCCCGGCCGAAGGCCGATTCCTCTTAAATTACCGGCTCGCTATCGCTCGCCAGGAAAAAATCGACACCTAAATGGCACGAAAGGTCTTGAAAGTGACATACTGTAAATGGGGCGAAAGTTCTTAAAATCGCCAAATTAATGTGTCGAGCGTCTTAAAATCTCAAAAGCAATGGAGCTAAATATGAGGGAGAAAGGAGTCCAGAAAATAATCCCTCAAGTGGAAATCTCCCCTTAAAGGAGGCTGTACATCAAATTTGTAGATACGTTCGTAAGACGGTTCACCCTATTATTTCTATGGTGATTATAAGACACTTCAACCCGGTGACGTGTCGACTTTTGTCTAGGCGAGAAATAGCGAGACAGACTGTAATTTAAGAGAATCCGATTTTTTTTTACATATTTAACTTGAAGGGGGTCTAGGGAGCAGTTTGTTGTCGATCATTAATTTGTTCCTTTTGTTTTTACCTTCTAATAACTGGAACGGCGTGTGTGAGTGTGTGTGTGTGTGGGGGGGGGGGGGGAGGGAGTCTTTATTAACGGGGTATACCAAAACACTGTGTGATAATTTGTAAAACCAATCGAAACCTTCATTATTACTTAAAACACAATTATAATAACTCCCTATAAATCGTATACCCCGATAGTGTTACCCTTTCAATTACAGCAGATTACCGGTATATATACACTATAACTTATGTTTCAGTCCGACTACCTCTAGGCGTTTTTATTTAGCTTAGGAAGGACCTGTCAGAATTAGAGGGTTTAGTCGGATAGTCTTTAACCCTTCTATTCCTAAGGTATATATTTGTTAAGCTTATAATAGCAATAATGAAATCAAGACATGTTATCTGTGCTGCCCTCATATATGTGCTATAGAGGTGGTACAGTAATCTATGTGGCTGTATTTATGGCTGTATTTATGGCTGTATTTATTGCTGTATTTATGGCTGTATTTATTGTTGTATTTATGGCTCTATTTATGGCTGTATTTATGGCTGTGTTTATGGTTGTATTTATTGCTGTATTTATGGCTGTATTTATGGCTGTATTTATGGTTGTATTTATTGCTGTCTTTGTGTCTCTTTGTTTTATGCATTTCTATGTATGCTTGTATGTCAGTTTATCATATTCTTACTGTAATATATACACTCTATAATTCCCATACCTTTATCTCAGGTGAATATCTTAAGATACATATAATTATACAGTATAGTAATATATGAGTGAGTGAGTGAGTGAGTGAGAGAGGGAGAGTGTGAGTGAGTGAGTGAGAGAGAGAGGGAGAGTGTGAGTGAGTGAGTGAGAGAGAGAGAGAGAGAGAGAGAGAGAGAGAGAGAGAGAGAGAGAGAGAGAGAGAGAGAGGATGCGTGACAGTAAATAAAGATAAAGCAGAATAAGGAACGGACAAAAGAAGAGCTAAATTTAATCAGCAGAGAATGATAAACGCGCCTCAATAACAATAAAGAGTTAAGGGAGCCCACCTCGCTTGTTTTCTCTGTCTCTCCCTCTCTCTTTGGCTTGTATCCATTCGGCCCCATTCAGTCTACTGTTATAAGACGTTTACCCCCATCCAGGTGTCAATATTTTCCTGGCGAGCGGTAGCGAGCCCGCATATACAGTACCGGTATTTTAGTTTTGACAGCAAGCTAAATTTGTAAATTTTTCGATAGAAACATTTCTCCAGCGAAGCCGGATTTCTCCATACAATGCTGGCTCGCTATCGCTCGCCAGGAAGAAATCGACACCTGGATGGTGATAAACGTCTTAAAACAGTGGGCCGTATGGATACAAGCCAGGGAAAGCGAGAAAAGGAGATAAAAAAGCAGGTTACCCCCCTAAATATGAGCATGAGTGTCTCTCTCTCTCTCTCTCTCTCTCTCTCTCTCTCTCTCTCTCTCTCTCTCTCTCTCTAAGGCAGGGAGCGTGGTGAGAGGAGCTGGAGGAGGGAGGAAATTGCCAGACAGGAGAACAAAGATGAAAATAAGTGTCGAAAAAAAACGGTAATTAGATACAGGGAGAGAGAGAGAGAGAGAGAGAGAGAGAGAGAGAGAGAGAGAGAGAGAGAGACAGACAGACAGACAGAGTGTGTGTTACAAGGAGTTACAAGGAAAAGTTGGTATCTCAGAGACCTTGCGGTCCATTCCAAGGAGATACTCGAAGTGGAAGGAGAGGGACTGTTCAGTGCACTAGACTCTTTACAGAGTGTGCAAAATACTATCTATACTCTCTTGCTGTACTGCTCTACTGAAGAACTATTTACAACTTCGGAGGGAAGTTTGTTACAGGTAGAACAGTCCTTATATGTGAAAATGTTTCCACAAATACTCGTGCTGATCCTTTCCAATTCTAGAGAGAGAGAGAGAGAGAGAGAGAGAGAGAGAGAGAGAGAGAAAGAGAAAGAGAGGGTGGAGGGGGGAGACTTAGATGAACTTCCATAGAGGATCTAACTAAACACAGCTTAAGACTCAAACAAAGGCGTCGGAGCCTAATTTTAATAAAGAGAGTGTACAGAAATGTGTGCATGTGTGTGTTTGTGTGTAATACAGCCGCCGAGCCTCACGAGACAGCTGTTAAGGGGGTAGTGCTTGGTTTTTGGTCTATATATTTAGTTATTTATTTAGTTATTTAGTTATTTTTTAGTTCCCTCGCTAGACCTCCATCAAGCTTAAAAGAAAACAAAACCTAGACCCCCTTTCAAGATAAATTTGTACATTATTCGGTAGAAAAATGTCCCGGCCGAAGGCCGGTTCCTTCTAAAATTAGAAGCTCGCTATCGCTCGCCAGGAAAAAATCGACACCTAAAGGAGACGAAAGGTTTTAAAATTGACAATAAAATGAGGCGAAAGGTCTCAAAATCGCGATACTAACGGGACGAACGTCTCTCCCTCTCTCTTTGGCTTGTATCCATTCGGCCTCATTCAGCCTACTGTTTTAAGACGTTTACCCCCACCCAGGTGTCAATATTTTCCCGGCGAGCGGTAGCAAGCTAGCATATATATATATATATGTTTTGACAGCAAGCTAAATTTGCAAATTTTCGATAAAAAAATGTCTCCGGCGAAGCTGGATTTCTCCATACAATGCTGGCTCGCTTTCGCTCGCCAGGAAAAAATTGACACTTGGATGGGGATAAACGTCTTAAAACAGTTGGCTGAATGGGGCCGAATGGATACAAGCCAGGGAAAGAGAGAAAAGAAGAGAAAGATAAAAAAAAACGGTGACCCCCCTTAACGAAAGTATGAACAAAGGTGACTGAAGTGACCAAAATAGTAGGCACTTATCAGGGTAAATAGTAGGCACTTATCAGGGTAAATAGTAGGCACTTATCAGGGTAAATAGTAGGCACTTATCAGGGTAAATAGTAGGCACTTATCAGGGTAAATAGGTAGTAGTTTTATTTGTTTTATATATAATTATATTCCAACTACTCCCTCTAGGGCATAGGCTGATAGCCTTTACACTCTACCGCTGAACACGGTGAGGCCCGTGAGGTCTTGCTCCAGTCTAGGGAGTGAGACATGCGAAGCTTCACGGCTCGAAGCAACTCCATCTCTGAAGCCGCCTCGCCTCTGCGCTTCACAGTCTCATCCCCCACACTCGGACCCCCACTCTCAGAACGCCACCTATTGAGCCATTAACTCACTAGGCATTGCCCCCCTGTAGCATATTTTTGAATATGGGAATATGCATACAATGCTATTTAATCAGGGAACAATGAGGGTATTTTTTTGGCATTTCGGTGTGCTAATCCATAGAGTTTAAGGATACAGATACTTCATTAAGGGGGTCACTTTTCTTTTTTTCTCTTGCTCTCCTTGTTTCTCTTTCCCTGGCTTGTATCCATTCGGCCCCATGCAGCATTATGACGTTTATCCCCATCTAGGTGTCGATTTCTTCCTGGCAAGCAATAGCGAGCCAGCATTGTATGGAGAAATCCGGCTTCGCCGGAGAAATTGTTCTATCGAAAAATTTACAAATTTAGCTTGCTGTCAAAACAAAAATATATACTGTATATGATGGCTCGCTACCGCTCGCCAGAAAAATATTGACACCTGGATGGGGGTAAACTTCATAAAACAGTAGGCTGAATGGGGCCGAATGGATACAAGTCAAAGAGAGAGGGAGATAAAGAGAAAACAAGCGAGGTGGGCTCCCTTAAAGAAGCCTCTCACACATGCATCCCAATGAATAAGTGGAAAACCTACAGTAGTGAGGTATGCTGTGAAGTAAGATATGAGCCAAACAAATATATCCATTTAATCTACAAATATTAATTACATTACATTTATATTAATGTCAATATATATACAGCCCTTTCTTTCAGAGGCATTGCAAGTTAGGTTCTAAATGGTGTCTATGTTGTCATGCACGAGAGAGAGAGAGAGAGAGAGAGAGAGAGAGAGAGAGAGAGAGAGAGAGAGAGAGAGAGAGAGAGAGAGAGAGAGAACAAAAGAGAGAGAAAGAGAAGAAGAAGACGACTAAAGCGAAGAGGGGGTCAATAGAAATGGGACAAAGTTAGGCGAGCTGAGAGGACCGAATTGAGGGGCGGCAAAGGAACAGGTGTGGCCAGATTTTGGACTATAGTTTATTCAGCATAATCAGGCCAACAAACATCGGGCACTACCCTTTATTATTCAAAACATTATTTGAGTAATCAAGCTCATATTTCTACAATAAAGAAAGAGTCTGCCAGGAAATAGGTGTGGTCATTTACAGCCCATTTGAATTTGCCCTTTTAGCATATATATATATATATATATATATATATATATATATATATATATATATATATATACTATAGAGTGATTTACCATTGATCATTTGACATATCTTTTTATCCTTATATTAGATGGGTTTCTATTTACCAATATATCTTTAAATGGTGATTATTTTAGCATTTTTATAAGCTTTTTCAAACATTATTTAACCCATTCTGTCAATAATGTAGCTTTTCTAGTACCGTGAGGCCGTTTCTCTATTATTGTTGTATTACTAGACAATGTTTTACAGCTTAGGAATGGCCTTTAGCAATCAAAACAGTGAATTTAATTTCAACAAGTTCTCGACCCACATGCCATCGCTAAAGTTAATTATATGATCTAATGATATTCGGAATATAATAAAGGATTGTGTCACGGTGTACTAAAATAATAAGGAGGACAACACGGAAGACATCTGGAAAAGTTAAGCGCAGAAATTACCATTGTTATTGTTTTATGATAAAGATATAGGTCAGTAAGAGAGAGAGGGGGGGGGGGGGGAAGGAAGGAGGGGGGAGAGTGGAGAGTGAAGGAAGTGAAGAGAAAAGTTAAGGGTGGTGAGAGGGGAAGGAAAAGAAACATACACTCACACACACACACACACACACACACACACACACACACACACACACACACACACACACACACAGATGGATAGATATATAGATAGATAGATTAATCTATCTATTTATCTATCTATATATCTATATCTATATCTATATCTATATATATATATTAGAAAGAGAGAGAGATAGAGAGAGACAATTCGGTTGTATAGATTTAATAACATTAATATAAATCTCATTATATAGTGGATCTGCAGTGTTATCAAAGTGATACAAAAACAATTCGAATATGACAATGAAAGTTGGGAAATACGTAATAGAGCGAGAAAGAAATGCTGGCTGAAGAAAAGGAAGTGATGGAGTGGAGAGAGGGAGCGAGAGAAGAGAGAGTGAGCGAGAGAAGAGGAGGGAGCGAGAGAAGAGAGAGTGAGCGAGAGAAGAGAGAGTGCCCCCAGAGTTAAAAGTGGAGAGAGGGAGCGAGAGAAGAGAGAGTGCCCCCAGAGTTAAATGGAAGTGATGGAGTGGAGAGAGGGAGCGAGAGAAGAGAGAGTGCCCCCAGAGTTAAAAGGATCAAATGGTATCGGTCAACACTGTCCCCCTGGCCTTTCTCTTTCACACTCTCTTTCCAGTGTGTGTGAGAGAGAGAGAGAGAAAATGAGATTACAAAGTCTGAAGATAGAGCATAGTTCATAACTCGTATCCCCTTGTTATATCTAGCACATATATACACACAAATTTTCATATATATGTCCACTTACGAAACATAAATGCGTGTGTCTTTGTGTCTTTGTATTTGTCCCCCTTCTGATAAAGGCATATATTTACCTACTGGATTTGACTGCTCAACACAAGGTAGTCTAAAAAAAAAAAAAAAATGTATCGCCCAGATGTCGAATTTTGCAACGACTCAATGAATTTCCAAACTAACAGTGCCTTAGCTGTCTCCCACTTTAGCTCAGTGCGGTTCGGCTTCCCGAACCTGCATCATCACTGTTTCGTCATCTCGGGCTATACACACGCACGCCACCTCCTGAATTTCTTACTCACGTCCTACTCGCTCCATTGCATATTTTGAGTATGGAAATATTCATGCCATGCTTTGAACAAGGGGGTTATTATGGCGTGTCGATGGGCTGTACTGAGTGGTGATGTGCTGAAACCAAGTAAATCATAACTTCTATTTCAATAATATATTCCCTTGACATATATGACATAATTATATTCCCTTGACATATATGACATAATTATATTCCCTTGACATATATGACATAATATATTCCCTTGACATATATGAATAATTATATTCCCTTGACATATATGACATAATTATATTCCCTTGACATATATGACATAATTATATTCCCTTGACATATATGACATAATTATATTCCCTTGACATATATGACATAATTATATTCCCTTGACATATATGACATAATTATATTCCCTTGACATATATGACATAATTATATTCCCTTGACATATATGACATAATTATATTCCCTTGACATATATGACATAATTATATTCCCTTGACATATATGACATAATTATATTCCCTTGACATATATGACATAATTATATTCCCTTGACATATATGACATAATTATATTCCCTTGACATATATGACATAATTATATTCCCTTGACATATATGACATAATTATATTCCCTTGACATATATGACATAATTATAGGGTTTTGAGCTTATCACCTAATGATAACCAGCTCAGTAGCAAGACCACTCTAACACACTCACCCTGAGTGATAGATAGACAGACAGCATTGCAGGAATAAATAAACTATACAAGCCTAATGTTTTTTATTAGACACACACACGCACGCGCGCACACACACACACACACACACACACACACACACACACACACACACACACACACACAATTGGCGAACAAATGATTTTTATCCAACAATATCCCATTAGAGATTAAATCGAAATAGATAAATGTAACATGAAAGAAAAGAGACGAGAAAGCATTGGGAGAAAGAGAGAAGTGAAAAAGCTGGTAAAGGGAGAGAGAATGAGAGATGTGAAGAAAAGAGAGAGATGCGAAAGAAGGAAAAATTATAATGGCAGGGAACAGAGAAAGAAAGATAATAGAAAAAAAACGATGAAGATTTGAGAGTGAAAGAGTTGAGGAAGAGAGACACGCGAGGAAAGAATTTTAGGAGAATGCATGGAATTCCGAAATCTTATATCGGGTGATGCGGTTGTGAATTTAAAAGCGAGAACGAGCGAGAGTGCGTGCGTGCGTGCGTGCGTGCGTGCGTGCGTGCGTGCGTGCGTGCGTGCCTGCCTGCCTGCCTGCCTGCCTGCCTGCCTGCCTGCCTGCCTGCCTGCCTGCCTGCCTGCCTGCCTGCCTGCCTGCCTGCCTGCCTGCCTGCCTGCCTGCCTGCCTGCCTGCCTGCCTGCCTGCCTGCCTGCCTGCCTGCCTGCCTGCCTGCCTGCCTGCGTGCGTAGTTATAAGGAGCAACAAGGAAAATAGTGTCTCAAGGTCCCAGCTGTTCATTCTAGGAAAAGCGGTATAATGAAAAAAGGGATTGCATAGGACATTACACTGACTGAAAGTGTGTAAAATAATATTGATATACTCTTTTCTGAAACTGTTCTTCAGAGAGAGAGAGAGAGAGATAATCGGGGTGGGATGGGGAGCGGGTGTTCTCCTCCTCCATCTTACTGTCCATTTGGTCATCTAATAATCTGTGTATGTGTGTGTGAACGGGTGCCAGTGTGTGTGTATGTGTGTGTGAACGGGTGCCAGTGTGTGTGTATGGGTGCCAGTGTGTGTGTGTGAACGGGTGCCAGTGTGTGTGTATGGGTGTGTATGTGTGTGTGAACGGGTGCCAGTGTGTGTGTATGTGTGTGTGAACGGGTGCCAGTGTGTGTGTATGGGTGATAAGGATCCAATATTCTGCTAGCACCCAGGAATTTTGATGTCAAGGAAACTATCTATCTATCTATCTATTGCCAGACGCCTTACTCCCCATTATGAGGGGTGGCCATACACTAAACACCCCCAACCAGACCCATTATGAGGGGTGGCCATACACTAAACACCCCCAACCAGACCCATTATGAGGGGTGGCCATACACTAAACACCCCCAACCAGACCCATTATGAGGGGTGGCCATACACTAAACACCCCCAACCAGACCCATTATGAGGTTGGCCATACACTAAACACCCCAACCAGACCCATTAAGTATCATCGGAAGCTAAGTATGTTTTCCTAAAAAAAAAGTGTTAAAATATAGTTGCACTGGATATTCTACCCAATATATTTATTTAAGTCGATAGCTTTCAACACATTATCACCCCTATTCTGTCCAGCCCTCTAACCCAAGAGGGAACCCATGTTCCCAGTTTTTCTTCTACTCAAACGAGTAAGCTCTGGAACTCTCTCCTTCAATCTGTCTTTCCCTCATTATATGACTTAAAAAGCTTCAAGCTCCGCGTGTCCAGAAATGTTTACTCTAATGTACCTTGAATTTGGCTCTCTTTTAACATTATTGTTATAGATTGCATCATGGTATACTGACATGGTTAATATGGTAGAGGACGTTCTTCAAATTGAGTTCCCTTTATTCATACGGAGTTCCATTTGTCTACGAGTATGTTGTGATTTAGTATTGCTGTGATTTAAATATTGATGTATTATTTAATATTTAATTATTGACAGTGTGTATTTGTATATATTTATTTACTGTAGAATTTGTTGATTTATTTAGTATTGATATAATTGTATTTGTATTATTTAATTATTTATCACCATTTATTAGCACAATTATTATGGTTTTTGTCTTTGATTACGTAGAGTGGAAATAGGGAAACAATCTTATCGTAGGCCTGTAGAAAAAGAACGAGCAAATGTTTCTTTGATTCGTAGGGACACTGGGCCTTGTAAGACGAGATATCCACGAGAGAGAGAGAGAGAGAGAGAGAGAGAGAGAGAGAGAGAGAGAGAGAGAGAGAGGAGAGAGAGGAGAGAGAGAGAGAGAGAGAGAGAGAGAGAGAGAGAGAGAGAGAGAGAGAGAGAGAGAGAGAGAGAGAGAGAGAGAGAGAGAGAGAGAGAGAGAGAGAGAGAGAGAGAGAGAGAGAGAGAGAGAGAGAGAGAGAGAGAGAGAGAGAGTCCTCCCTTCCCTCTTACTCTGCACTTAGTTCCCTTATACAGTACAATGTGTGTGTGTGTGTGTCCTCCCCTCCCTCTCACTCTCCATTTAGTTTCCTTATAATGTGTATGGGTGCGTATGTGCCAAGATGGAGTTACAATGAGTTACAAGAATAGTTAGTATCTCGATGACCTTCCGGTCTATTCCGGGGAGATACTCGAAGTGGAAGTAGAGAGGCTGTTTAGTGCACTACACTCATTCCAGAGTGTGCAAAATACTATCTACTCTTTTCTTGAACTTCTCTGCTGAAGAACTGTTTACAACTTCTGAGGGGATTTTGTTCCAGGTAGAACAGATCATATATGAGAAAAAGTTTCCGCAAATGCTAGTGCTGAATCTTTTCAATTCTAACTTACAGCCGTGGTTGCGTGTTGCACTCATATAGGTACTAAACATTTTGCTATAATCCATATTGTCAAAACCACTAAGTATTTAATAAAACTTCAATAAGCTGACCTCGTAGTCTGCGTGTCTCCAACGGAAAGAGATCAAGAGCTCACAACCGGTCCTCATAGCTCAGTCTCCTAATCGATAGAATAAGCTTTGTATCCCTAGCTTGTACTCTTTCCTGAGTGCTGGAGACTAGAATTGAACAGCATACTTAAGGAGAGGCCGTATCAGAGTCTTGTAAAGTGTGAGGATTATTTCCTCATTTCTATACTTAAATTGCCTCTTAATATAGCCCTATAATTTCCGAGGTTTCCTCTCTACTTCAAAGCACAGCTTGG
>CM064581.1:9052230-9059730 GCA_032716605.1 Paralithodes platypus | reverse complement strand
TAATTACTCGCTTTGGCCTTGCTACCCTTCTTGTATATCGGCGTAATGTTCGCATCTTTCCAATCACTCGGTACAATCCCCTGTAGTAATGATAAGTTAAATAGTTGTGTCAGGGGTTTTGCTATTTCGTCCTTAACATTCTTAATTATTTTCGGGTGGAGCATGTCGGGTCCCGGGGTCTTATTTACATTTAAATTACTCAATTTGCTTTGTACTTCGCTAACACTGATGGTGAAATCTATCACATGAGTTGAGGTGTTATTTTCAAGGGTATGATCGATAATTTCTTCTGTGAAAACTGAGCCAAAATATTTGTTGAGCAGATTTGCCGTGTTTGTGTCACCTGTTATTGTCTGGCCATCTTCTATTAGCGGTCCGATTCCGCTTTTGATCTGTTTATTTTTATTTACGTAACTGTAGAATTTTGGGGGTTTGTGGCACTTTCTCTGGCAATAGTCATTTCGTAATTTTGTTTGTTCGCCCTAATTATTTTTTTCACTTCCCTTCTACTATTTTTGTACAAGTTTTTAATTACTTCAGTGTTTGTGTTATTTTTTACAAGTTTGTGGAGTTGATTCCTTTTCCTTATTGCCTTGCCAATGTCTCTACTGTACCAAGGGGGCATACTTGATTTCGTATTACGTTTTGGTTTCATGGGTACAAATTGTAGAGAGAGAGAGAGAGAGAGAGAGAGAGAGAGAGAGAGAGAGAGAACTGTGAGTGCAAAGATGTATTAGTTGGTTATTAAGGACTCTATTTTTATGTTATTACTAAGACAACAAGAGTTTGCATTTTTGGTTAGTTAGTTAAAATAGGACTTCAGAGGCTATCAACCCTTCTGGATTATTAAGCCAGCACACGGCAAGTCCAGTACATTTTCAGGACTGGAGCCCCTTTTCGAGGACTCTAGCACCTTGACATTCTTGGGGTACGACTCAACCTTTAAGGGAACCCACCTCGCTTTTTTGCTCTTTCTCTTCCTCTCTCTTTGGCTTGTATCCATTTGGCCCCATTCAGCCTACTGTTTTAAGACGTTTACCCCATCCAGGTGTCAATATTTTCCTGGCGAGCGGTAGCGAGCCAGCATATATATATTTTTGTTTTGACAGCATGCTAAATTTGTACATGTTTCGATAGAAAAATGTCCTCGGCGAAGCCGGATTTCTCCATACAATGCTGGCTCGCTATCGCTCGCCAGGAAGAAATCAACACCTGGATGGGGATAAACGTTTTAAAACAGTTGGCTGAATGGGACCGAATGGATACAAGCCAGGGAAAAAGAGAAAAGGAGAGAACGAGAAGAAAAGCCGGTGACCCTCCTCAAGCGTAAATGTACTGTGCAGTATAGCCTACCTACCTAGGCTCTTCCTTCTTTGGCAGTCACTCCTGAATGAACCCGAGCTTTTTGGTGATTGCTCGGCAGCGTATTGACTCTCTCAGTATCATGGCGACCTGTTTTTAGTTTTTTCTGGGTGTTTTGCGCGATTTTGTTCAGCTTGAAAATTATCTGTGGAAGTAAAAGTATACAGACAGATTCCAAGCGTTCCCCCGTAAGCCGAACACTGGCGTATATTGTTAACTAAAGTATACAGACAGATTCCAAGCGTTCCCCCGTAAGCCGAACACTGGCGTATATTGTTAACTAAAGTATACAGACAGATTCCAAGCGTTCCCCCGTAAGCCGAACACTGGCGTATATTGTTAACTAAAGTATACAGACAGATTCCAAGCGTTCCCCCGTAAGCCGAACACTGGCGTATATTGTTAACTAAAGTATACAGACAGATTCCAAGCGTTCCCCCGTAAGCCGTATTGTTAACTAAAGTATACAGACAGATTCCAAGCGTTCCCCCGTAAGCCGAACACTGGCGTATATTGTTAACTAAAGTATACAGACAGATTCCAAGCGTTCCCCCGTAAGCCGAACACTGGCGTATATTGTTAACTAAAGTATACAGACAGATTCCAAGCGTTCCCCCGTAAGCCGAACACTGGCGTATATTGTTAACTAAAGTATACAGACAGATTCCAAGCGTTCCCCCGTAAGCCGAACACTGGCGTATATTGTTAACTAAAGTATACGTATGTTACGCCATTGTGTTGAATGTTTTCAAAAGTAGAGTCAAAACCAATAATGTTTCCAAATCTAGCGAGAGAGACATTAGCTTGGCAGTTCTAGTCTACTACACTAAACAAGTTTTACTCGTCACAGGCTCTGAGAAACACATGAGGAAAGCCAAGGAAAATATAGTAACTTAATATCACACAGTTTATGGGCAATTGTGTTGGCGAACTGTTTATTTTGATTGTACAGGACAAGTTCTGTTTTACTACCGCATGCACAGCACACCCGAATTCAAAAGTTCTGTGACAGCTTTAATGACAAGTCGTGGAAATGCCAGAGCGGACCCCATTACTCCTACAATCATATTAGTGAACACAATGGATAACAATACAAGGATCACTGAGAACAACTGAGGAATATCTATAGTCCATTCATTATAGGTAGGTCAGTAATTGTGACCCCTATTTCCTGTAACACAAGAAGGGCTAGAGACAATGGGCTGTACATTTGCACTCCTATTCCCTGGCTGACTCTCCCAAACGCTTGAAATATTTGCTCGATTACCTGAGACTATTTTGTTTGTACTTTTAGCGGGTGTTAGTAATGATTGTTGGTCTATCTATAATGAATAGACTATAGCTAAGGGGAGATTTCCACTTGAGGGATTTTTTTCTTGACCCCTTTATCTCTCATGTTTAGCCCCATTGCTTTTGTTATTTTAAGACGCTCGCCCCATTAGTTTGGCGATTTTAAGAACTTTCGCTCCATTTCTGTCAATTTAAGACTTTTCGTGCCATATAGTTGTCGATTTTTTCCTGGCGAGCGATAGCGAGCCTGTAATTTAAGAGGAACCCGGCCTTCAGCCGGGACATTTTTCTACCGAAAAATGTACAAATTTATATTGAAAGGGGGTCTAGGGGCTGTAATGTTAAGCTTGATGGAAGTCTAGCGAACTAACTAAACACCTCCCCTTAAGGGGAGGTATTTACGTTGTTCCCTAGACCTCCATCAAGCTTAAAATTACACCCCCTTGAGTCCCTTTCACGATAAATTTGTACATTTTTCGGTAGAAAAATGTCCCGGCCGAAGGCCGCTTCCTCTTAAATTACAGGCTCGCTATAGCTCGCCAGGATAAAATCGACACCTGAATGGCACGAAAGGTCTTAATATGGGGTGAAAGTTCTTAAAATTACTAAACTAATGGGGCAAACGTTTTATAGTATCAAAAGCAATGGGGCTAAACATGAGGGAGAAAGGGGTCAAGAAAAAAATCCCTCAAGTGGAGATCTGCCCTTAATGTTAGTAATAGCCAGATATAATAATCGTCCATCTAGGTAGTCTGCAAATTATTGAATCCAACTGTACATTCTGAGACATAATTATATTGTACCCTTCTATGTTATAAAACTAAGCTCTCTTGAACAGATTTGAGTACTCTCATTAATCCATTACTTAACCCTTGCACGCACATATGACGCAGAGGTTGCCAGATTAGCAATAAGAAATTGAGTTCTCGATCACTCTGATAATTAGGCTACCTCTCCAAAATTAGTTTTCTGCCCACAGCTAACTCAAAGACAACGGCAGAGGTTGAAGTAACTAAACTAAAGGTTTCTAAATACCCCTGATGGTAACAAAGGCTTTAAAGTATCCCCAATAGGCTCAAAATCGCGTCATATGTCGGAGAGGGTTAAGGGGGTACTGCTTGTTTTTTTTTATCTATATACAGTATGTATATATTTTATATAGTTTTTTAGTTTCCTCGCTAGACCTCCATCAAGCTTAAAAAACAGCTCCTAGACCCTCCCTCAAGATAAATTTGTAAATTTTTTGATAGAAAAATTTCCCGGCCGAAGGCCGTTTCCTCTTAAAATTACAGGCTCACTATCGCTCGCCAGGAAAAAATCGACACCTAAATGGCACGAAAGGTCTTGAAATTGACAAAGAAATGGGACAAAAGGTATTAAAATCGCCAAACTAATGGAAGGAACGTCTTAAGATCTCAAAACTTATATGCTAAAGACGAGGGAGAAGGAGGTCCATAAAAAGCGAGTAGTACCCCCTTAAGATTTGTTCATTTTGAAGGTTCGTTTTGATATTCGAGGGTTTTATTGTACCAGAATGTATGTCTTTGAGTGTACAGTACAAGATATATAACGTCTAGCCTTTCTGACTCCTCATGTTGTTCCAAATTGCCCCAAATTGCATATACTAGAGACAAACATATATTTAGAAAGATTCGAGTCAATAAGGGATAGCTTCAAGTATGTAATGGCAGAATATGGGTCTCGGAGTGTGTATAGTCATGAGCCATAATACCTGCATAATAATTAAACCTTTAAGGGGAGGTATTTAGCTTGTTCCCTAGACCTCCATCAAACTTAAAATTAGATTGTTCCCTAGACCTCCATCAAACTTAAAATTACACCCCCTAGATCCCGTTTCAAGATAAATTTGTACATTTTTCGGTAGAAAAATTTCCCGGCCGAAGGCCGGTTCCTCTTAAATTACAGGCTCGCTATCGCTCGCCAGGAAAATATCGACACCTAAATGGCACGAAAGTTCTTAAAATTGACAGAAATGGGGCGAAAGTTATTAAAATCGCCAAAGTAAAGGGGGCGAGCGTCTTAAAATCTAAAACGCAATGGGGCTAAACATGCGAGAGAAAGGGGTCCAGAAAAAAATCCCTCAAGTGGATATCTCCCCTTAAAGCCAAGTTGTGAATTGCCTCTGGGATGTATAGAACAGAATATTGGATTGTCTCCCTTGGGTTCGATATAGATTCAGGTTAAGGGGACCCACGTTTGTTTTCTCTCCCTCTACTCTCTCTCTCTGGGTTGTATCCATTCGGCCTCATTCAGCCTACTGTTTTAAGACGTTTATCCCCATCCAGGTGTCGATTTTCCCTGGCGAGCGATAGCGAGCAATCATTTGTTGTAAAATGTTTTTGACAGCAGGACAAATTTGTACATTTTTCGATAGAAAAATGTGTCCGGCGAAGCTGGATTTCTTCATAAAAGAAATTGAAACCTGGATGGGGATAAACGTCTTACAACAGTAGACTGAATAAGGCCGAATGGATACAAGCCAGAGAAATAGAGAAAAGAAGAGAAAGAAAGCAGATCACCCCCCTTAATGCGCAAGTATGACCGTGCAGCTCGTGACTGTACCAACAACATTTTATCTGGGTACAAACTTAAGGGGACACTGACCGCTTTTTTGGCCTATAAATTAATTCATTCATAAATTCTTAGTTTTCTCGCTAGACATCCCTCAAACTTAGAAAAACATTCCCTAGACCCCCCCTCAAGATAAATTTGTACATTTTTCGTTAGAAAATTTTCCCGGTCGAAGGCCGGTTCCTCTTACAATTACAGGCTCGCTATCGCGCCTGGAAAAAATCAACACCTATATGGCACATAGGTCTTAAAATTGACAACGAAATGGAGTAAAGATATAAAGATCGCCAAACTAATGGACCGAACGTCTTAAAATCTCAAAACTAGTGGGGCTAAACATGGGGGAAAAGAAGGTCCAGAAAAAACGGTCTGCCTCCCCTTAACTCTGGCGAAATCTTGTTATGGAATCACTCTTCTTTTCGTGTTTACAAGTTTCAATCCTAACTTCCGTGATCCGATGCTTTGAAGATTCTCGTTTCTGCTTCGAACCTATATACGGTGGAGCTCGATAGTAGCAACTCGTGTTCACAGGTTCCACTGCATATCCGTCGTAAGGGGAGCTGGCCGTTTTTCTGGATTATTATCTCCCTCGTGTTGAGCCCCATTAGTTTCGAGATTATTAGACGTTCGGCCCATTAGTTTGACGATTTTAACACCTTTCGTCAAATTTCGTTATCAATTTTAAGACTGCCATTTAGGTGTCAAATTTTTCTTTGCGAGCGATAGCAAGCCTGTAATTTTAAGAGGAACCGGCCTTCGGCCGGGAAATTTTTCTACCGAAAAATATACAAATTTATCTTGAGGGGGGGGGGGGGTCTAGGGGATGTTTTTCTAAGCTTGATGGAGGTCTAGCGAGGAAACTAAAAAACTAAAAAAAATATTAATAGACCAAACAAACGGCCAGTCTCCCCTTAATATACCGGTACTGTAGAAAAACAAAATATTCGACAATGACGCAACATAATTGTTAAACATTAAGGATCTGCCTATAATGGCTAAATACATGTTTTGAAGGTAAAGGCGATGTCACACGAGCGGGGGTTTTTTTCGACCATTTTTTAAGAGCAAGTTTTTTCTCGCAATATTTCGGGGCTTTTCTTCACTCGAAACGGGAATTAGACTGACAATAGAATATGGTTGGTGGCTTAAGAAAAACAAAAGTTTAATTATGAAGTTATCAGACTAGAATTGCTCCGTAATATTGCCAGAAAAAGTATTCGTGCTACACCGGCTTAAGACATGGCTTTTCTACGTGAGTGTACAAATTTACTTAAGGTAGGTCACCGGATTCTTTTATCCTCCTCTCCATTTCTCTCTTTACCTGGTTTGTATCCATTCGGCCCCATTCAGCCAACTGTTTTAAGATGTTTATCCCCATCCAGGTGTCGATTTCCTCCTGACGAGCGATAGCGAGCCAGCATTTTATGAAAAAATCCGGCTTCGCCGGAAACATTTTTCTATCAGAAAATTTACAAATTTAGCTTGCTGTCAAAACAAAAATATATATATGCTGGCTCGCTACGGCTCGCCAGTAAAATATTGACACCTGGATGGGGGTAAACGTCTTAAAACAGTAGGCTGAATGGGGCCGAATGGATACAAGCCAAAGAGAGAGGGAGCGAAAGAGAAAAAAGCGAGGTGGGCTCCCTTAACCCAAGACAAATCTGGGCACAAACTTAACTCGGTTAGAATCATGTTAGGGAAATTATTTGTCTTGCTAGTTAAAGGTTTTCCATCCTAACTTCAGTGTTCCGATGTGTGGGAACGTCTTGGCTTCGAACCAGTACCCTCGTTAGGATAATGATGTTTCTTCCTTTCAATGCCATTTCAGTACACCTGTTTTTAACTCTATCCGTATAACAACACGCCTTCTTTCATTTATTCTGGATATCAATTGACACTTTTATACAGCTTAAGGGAGACCACCTCGCTTTTTTTGTTCTCTCTCTCTCTCCCTCTCTCTTTGGCTTGTATCCATTCGGCCCCATTCAGCCTACTGTTTTAAGACGTTTACCCCCATCCAGGTGTCAATATTTTCCTGGCGAGCGGTAGCGAGCCAGCATATATATATTTTTGTTTTGACAGCTAGCTAAATTTGTACATTTTTCGATAGAAACATTTCTCCGGCGAAGCCGGATTTCTCCATACAATGCCGGCTCGCTATCGCTCGCCAGGAAGAAAGCAACACCTGGATAGGGATAAACGTCTTAAAACAGTAGGCTGAATGGGGCCGAATGGATACAAGCCAGGGAAAGA
>CM064581.1:8999730-9049730 GCA_032716605.1 Paralithodes platypus | reverse complement strand
TAAGAACTGGAGCATGTTAAGTTACGTTAAGTTTTTTTTCCCTAGAACTCTATCAAGGTAAAAAAGAAAATCAAGACCCCTCTTCAAGATAATTTTTTAAATTATCCGGTAGAATAATGTACCGGCCAAAGGCCTGTTCCTTCTAAATTACAGGCTCGCTGTCGCTCGCTAGGATCAAATTGACTCCTAAGTGGCACGAAAGATCTAAATCTTGACATATAAGTGGGATGAAAGACCTTGAAATCGCCAAACTTATGGAGCAATCGTTGTAAAAACACAAAATGTATATGCTAAGCATGAGGGCGAAGGGGGTCCAGAATAAAACATAAATCTCCCCTTAAGGGGAGGTTTCTAGTTTGTGTCCTACTCCTCCAGCAATCTTAAAATTTCACCCCCTTGACCCCCTTTCAAGATAAATTTGTACATTTTTCGGTAGAAAAATGTCCCGGCCGAAGGCCGATTACTCTTAAATTACAGGCTCGCTATCGCTCGCCAGGATAAAATCGACACCTAAATGGCACGAAAGGTCTTAAAATTGACAGAATGGGGCGGAAATTCTTAAAAATCACCAAACTAATGGGGAAAACGTCTTAAAATCTCAAAAGCAATGGGGCTAGACATGAGCGAGATAGGGGTCAAGAAAAAAGTCCCTCAAGTGGATATCTCTCCTTAAGTTAGGTTAGGTTCGCTTAGGTTAGAACAAATAGGTGTACAGTTGCCTAAAAATATACCTGGGACAAGTGTTTGGGTCGCTGGCTGTATTTAACCCCTTGAAGATTATGATGCGCTTTGACAGTTAATATGCCTGTTAGTAGACGATTTTATTCAGATTATGTAGGGTATATGGAAGTCGGAGGGTTAATGGAGATCGTTTTTACCCTATTAATTCTCATATATTCTTCCCAAGCTGTATAAAATTGCATAATGATAGCCAGAAGAAACTGCTAAAATACGTCATGATCATCAAAGGGTTAACCAATTTATCAGATTAATGCAAAATATCATTGACAGATTATGGCGTTACCCAATTTAACCCTTTGGAGATTATGACCCATGTTGACAGTATTGTTTGGCCATTAGACGATTTTATACAACATAGGAAGGATCTGTGGGACTCAAAGGGGTAAATACTATCTCAGTTAACCCTCTGTCTTCAATATACCTTTGCTAATATAAATTAATCGTCTAATAATGGCCAAAAACAGGAAAGAAATACAATTCATCTTAGGTAGGACAGAAATCGAGACCCCTAACCTCTGTAACTCAAAAACGACTAGAGTAATCCAGCTCATATTTTCACCATTTGGGAAGAGTCAGCCAAGGAATAGGTGTGGAAATGTACAGCTCATTTGCTGTAACCCATTTTGAGTTACAGAGGTTAGGGGTCACGATTTATGGCCTGCCTTTAAGGGGAGGTTTTTAGTGTGTTTCCTAGACTTCCATCAAGCTTGAAATTACACCCCCATGACCACCTTTCAAGATAAATTTGTACATTTTTCGGTAGAAAAATGTCCCGGCCAAAGGCCGGTTCCTCTTAAATGACAGGCTCGCTATCGCTCGCCAGGAAAAAATCGACGAAAGGGCTTAAAAGTGACATAAATGGGGTGAAAGTTCTTAAAATTGTCAAAATAATGGGGGCGAACGTCTGAAAATTAGAAAAGCAATGGGGCTAAACATGAGGGAGAAAGGAGTCAAGAAAATCTCCCCTTAATGACCATGGTATAGTACTGATTGTTTGGATTACAATAGTTTGAGTGGGATTTCTGGTTTCATATACAGTAGGTTATTCAGTTACAGATTGCCAATATGGAGGTCTGCTTTGTATGGGCCAATAGGCCTTCTGCAGATCACATGTTCTTATATGCCCTTCCTAATCTAATTAAAACCATATAATGATAGACAAAATTACCTGCCAAAACGCGTCATAATCCTTAAGGGGTTAACAAAGGCTGAACTCCTCAACGTGTGTTCACTACATAAATCGGCATACTGATACAGAACTTCCCACCGACAATAATGAACAACCAAATATACTCAGAAGTGGGCGTGTGCTTTTAAATAAATACATATGATAGCAATTTAAATCAAAGGAAAACGACAAACAAATCCTGGAAGAAAAGACGGTCACGGCAGGTCAGAATAAGAGAGAGAATAGACGGCTTGAGAGAGACCCTTGTGAGATTCCAGCCACTGTCTAGAAAGTTTTTAATTAGGGGACTCTTTGTGGACGGAATTGGGTAGCCGTAATGGGGAAAGAGTTGTTCTTGATTATATAGACGTTATAAAATTCCTGTTATATTAGTGTTATAATATTAAGTGTCTGTAATATACCTTTTTGATATTCCAGGGACAGTCTAGATAAAAACAAATAATTAGGCGAGTCTTTGTGGACGACATAGGATTGGTGTAATGGGGAAAGTGGTGTTATTGGTTATATGGACTTTGCCAACTTTCCTACTGCCTTCGTGGTGTAATGCATAAGGTGTTGATATTCGGTGTGAGCGTCCTGGGTTCGAATCCACGGACTGCCACATGTGTTTGTAATATTTAATTAATCGATTTTAGGAGTAGAGTTGGTTGTTGGATAGAACATAATAATCTATATTTTGTAATTTTAACCCTTTGAAGCACATGACACGTGTTTACATTGCATGCTACCTACCCTCAGCAGATTTCATTCAGCTTACGAATGGTTTGTCAGAGTTAAATTAATACAAAAATGGACTCCTTTACCCATTGTCCCACAGAGATCTTTCCTAAGCTGATCATATTGCCTGTAGGAAGCTAAAATATAACGAATAGCAAATAACGTGGGTTAAGGGGAGGCAGACCGTTTGTTTGGTCTATTAATTAATGTATTCATATATTTTTTTAGTTTCCTCCCTAGACCTCCATCAAGCTTAGAAAAACACCCCTAGACCCCCCTTCAAGATAAATTTGTACATTTTTCGGTAGAACAATTTCCCGGCCAAAGGCCGGTTCCTCTTAAAATTGCAGGCTGGCTATTGCTCGCCAGGAAATAATCGACACCTAAATGGCACGAAAGGTCTTAAAATTGACAACGAAATGGGGCGAAAGGTTTTAAAATCACCAAACTAATGGGCCGAACGTCTTATAATCTCAAAACTAGTGGGGCTAAACATTAGGGAGAAGGGGGTCCAGAAAACCGGCCCATCTCCCCTTAATTGTCTGTAATGAACCTTTTGATATTCCAGCCACTGTCTAGAATTGCTTTAATTAGGTGTCTTTGTGGACGATATAGGGTTGGTGTAATGGACAAAGTTGTTTTATTGGATATATGGTCGTTGTTAACCCTTTCAAGATCCGATGATGCATTTCTTCTCTTCTTTTTTTTTTGGGGGGGGGTATTATTAGACGATTTTATTCAGATTAGGAAGGGTATATGGAAGTCGGATGGGTTCATTGAGATATTGTTATCCTTATTATTCCCTAATATCCTTCCTAAATTGTATAAAATCTTCTCATGATAGCCAAATGAAACTGCTATAAAGTGTGAAGATCCTCAAAGGGTTAAGTTGCTGTTATATAAGTTGCATAATATAGCCAGTGTCAGTAATTATGTACGGTCGTGCTAATAAGTCATGTGCCAGCTGTCATTACGTTTGGCTCGCTCTGCGCTGTATTAATGTCTGTCAGATGTTGAAAAGGGTGGGTAAGTGTAGGAACATGTTTGTATATTTCACTCGATATAAAGAAATGAAGCTAAGATATTGCTGATACCAATTATCGATCAAAATATACTTGGTGCCGAGACATCAATTATAAGCGCAACTTTACCTTTTATATAATCCAGCCACGATCTACAAAACAATGAATGAGGGGAGTCTGTGTGGAAGGCATAGGGCTGGTACAATGGGGATAGTGGTGTTATTGAGTGCATGGATATTGTTAAGGGGGGATGAGCGTATTTATTTGTTCATTTATATATTTTGTTGTATCATTTATTTTAGTTTCCTCCCTAGATCTCCATCAAGCTTAAGAAAAACACCCAAAGGACCCTCCTTCAAGATATATTTGTATATTTTTCGATAGAAAAATTTCCCGGCCGAAGGCCGGTTCCTCTTAAATTAAAGGCTCGTTATCGCTCGCCAGGAAAAAAAAACGACACCTAAATGACACGAAAATGCCTAATATTGACAAAGAAATGGGTAGAAAGGTCTGGAAATCGCCAAACTAATGAACCGAACGTCATAAAACATGAACACTAATGGGGCTAAACATGAGGAAGAGGGACCAGAAAAACGCCTCATCTCCCCTTAAGTTCCTGCTATATGAGTCTTATGATATTAAGCGTCTGTAACGTACCTCTTTTATATTCCAGCCATTGTCCAGAAAATATTTAATTAAGTGAGTCTGTGTGGAAGGTGTTGGGCTGGTACAATGGGGAAAAGTTGTGTTCTTCATTATAGTGATGTAAATCCCGTTATAATATAAGTTTTATAATAATTAGTGTCTATAATGTAACCTTTTGATATCATACCCTCTGCCTAGAAAGTTGATAATTAGGAGGTTTGTGTAGATAATATAATGGGAAACATAGTTACTGTATATTATATGAACATAGTTACTGTATATTATATGAACATAGTTACTGTATATTATATGAACATAGTTACTGTATATATATGAACATAGTTACTGTATATTATATGAACATAGTTACTGTATATTATATGAACATAGTTACTGTATATTATATGAACATAGTTACTGTATATTCCTCTTATATGAACATAGTTACTGTATATTATATGAACATAGTTACTGTATATTATATGAACATAGTTACTGTATATTATATGAACATAGTTACTGTATATTATATGAACATAGTTACTGTATATTCATATGAACATAGTTACTGTATATTATATGAACATAGTTACTGTATATTATATGAACATAGTTACTGTATATTATATGAACATAGTTACTGTATATTATATGAACATAGTTACTGTATATTATATGAACATAGTTACTGTATATTATATGAACATAGTTACTGTATATTATATGAACATAGTTACTGTATATTATATGAACATAGTTACTGTATATTCATCTTATATGAACATAGTTACTGTATATTCCTCTTATATGAACATAGTTACTGTATATTATATGAACATAGTTACTGTATATTATATGAACATAGTTACTGTATATTCCTCTTATATGAACATAGTTACTGTATATTATATGAACATAGTTACTGTATATTATATGAACATAGTTACTGTATATTATATGAACATAGTTACTGTATATTCCTCTTATATGAACATAGTTACTGTATATTCATCTTATATGAACATAGTTACTGTATATTCCTCTTATATATAAGTTTTATGAAGTATGTATAAATATCGGCATTATCAATTTCAGTCACAGGTTGGCCTCTTGGGTATCGGATCTTGTACATGAATATTAGGATCAAATATTACTACCCTGTAGTTACCTGAAGAAGAACACTTTATCTGAAAAATGTATCTGAAATATATATAAAACGTAAGACATTCGGATTCGAGATGATGACTATACTAACTTGTTCTGTACCTATGTTATATCTACAGAATTCGTTACACAAGAGGCCAACCTGTGACTGAAATTGTGCGTATATATATATATATATATATATATATATATATATATATATATATACAGGAAGGAAGGAAAAAATTAATAAAACAAAGGCACAAAGAAGGAACGGAAACAAAGCCATAATTAAAGGAAGGAAATGGATGCATAAAGGAACGAAGGGAGGAAGGAAGGAAGCGAAGTGAGGGCATAAAGGAAGGAATTACAGGAACACCGAGAACTAATAACATCAGCGGGGATACCAAGTAGGTACACTCGGCAGTTTAACCTCCTGTAAACAATACAAACAAACAAACAGACGTGAGGGAAGAGGGGTGATGTCGAGAGCAATGGGTGATGTTGAGGGTTGGTGGGTGAGGTGGGGTGAAGGTGGAGGATGTAGGCACAGTGGGGGATTTTGCGCTCTCTCTCTCTCTCTCTCTCTCTCTCTCTCTCTCTCTCTCTCTCTCTCTCTCTCCACGTTTTTTTTTAATTTTTATTGGGAGGAGGGGGGGGGGGGGGGGGGCTATTCATGACATTCGGGTGGCGGGTAATTTTGGAGGGTTGGGTTGTTGGCGAGGCGGGGATTTGGGGGGAAGGTAAAGGGGTTTGGGTGGAGGCGGGTGAAGTGGGTGACTGTGGGTCGCAGTGGGTGACCTTACGGATGACAGTATACACGTGGCGTGGTAGCTTAAGGGGAGATGAGCCGTTTATTTGGTCTTAATTAATGTATTTCTTTATTTCTTAGTTTCCTCCCTAGATCTCCATCAAGTTTAGAGAAACACCCCCTAGACCCCCTTCAAGATATATTTGTACATTTTTCGGTAGAAAAATGTGTCAGCCGAAGGCCGGTTCCTCTTAAAATTTCAGGCTCGCTGTCGCTCGCCAGGAAACAATCGACACCTAAATGGCACGAAAAGTCTTAAAATTTACAACGATATGGGGCGAAAGGTGTTAAAATCGCCAAACAAATGGACCGAATGTCTTATAATCTCAATATAAATGGGACTTTAACACGAGGGCGGAAGGGGACCAGAAAAACGACCCATCTCCCCTTAAAGAGGAGCGGGTGATGTGAGAGTGTGCCTTGTGAGTGGCATGGAAGGAAGAGGTGGTGGTGGTGGTGGGTGATGTGGAGAGGGTGAGTGGCGTGGGAACATTTGAGTGGAGTAGGTGACATGGTGGGTGAATTAAAGGAGAACAGGTAAAGTTGGGAAGCGGGTGAATTGGAGAAGTTAATGATAGGATGGCAGTCGATTTGCTTGCGTGTGTGTGTCTGTGTGTGTGTGGTTTTTGCTTGTAGTGTGTACGTACCTGTATGGGTGTGTTTATGTGTGCGTGCTTGTGGAATAACCAAATAGAAATATATACAGTATGTCTGTTTATTGTTAATTTGAAGCCCTGAGGATTAATATCCCAACTTAAATACAGATCAAAATGTTTATTCTACCTTAACAATGAGGTCACACGTGGCCTTTGGCGACCGAGATGGCGCCCGAGTTCCGACCATAGTACATACGCAGATTTACTGGTGCACCAACATGTAGGCTAGGCTAGTAGGATAGTTGAGCAGCTTAGCTATGGAGGAACCATGGTACAATCCTTCTTCATAATGGATAGCCAAATAACACTTGGGAATAGAGATTCAAACCCTCAACCCCAAGGCTGGGCCATTAGGGTGCGGCGCTTAGACCACTCGACCATCCCGTGTGTGTGTGTGTGTCGGTGTCGGTGTGTGTGTGTGTGCGTGTGTGTCGGTGTGCGTGTGTGCGTGTGTGTAACCCTTCACTGTCAGCCCTATCGAGATATATTTAACCCCTAATCTAGACCAATATAAGATAAAATACAAAACTGTCTTAGATAATATATATACTCTTTTCAGGTCCTTATCAACATAAATTAGGTTAGGCTAGGCAAGGGAAGGTTTAGTTAAGTTAGGCTAGGTAGACAAGGTTAAGTTAGTTTAGGTAAGGGAAGGATAAGTTAGGTTAGCTTAGCTTAGGTTAGGTAAGGGAAGGTTAAGTTAGGTTAGGCTATGTAAGGGAAGGTTAAATTACGTTAGGTTAGGTTAGGCTATGTTTTTCTGCTGGTGTACAATAGTTCGATCCCATCACCTAGCAGCATGGTCAAATTATAATGGATTTACTGTTAGTAAATTTTGAAGAACAATATATAAACAAATATTCCGAAACAAATTATTATAACATGTTCACTTTCAATCTTTTAAAGAGTGTCAGATTAGCCGTTAACTGTTTGTGGGGCGGAGCGTTTTTTGGAGATAGTGCAAATTCGCACGCTCATAGGTCCACTTTTGCTTGATCCCTCGCATGATCAAATTTGGTCACTTGCCCTAGAAAGGGTTAAGGGAGTACACATCCTCGTGTAGAGAGCGAGAGTAAACAAAGATTAACATACAAGAGAAGAGAGAAATAAACTGGGTACTGTATCAGCACAGATATCAATATAGGCCTATACAAAATGAGAGAGCCGAGCAGTAATTCGCCACATGTGAGTTTTGGGTTTAAAGAGGTCCGAGATGTAGACATCAATATTTAGCTGAGAAAAAGTTGTAAAATTATATTTATAGTACAACCATACAGTAATATAATCACCTGAACAGGTAGCTGGCACACTACTCTTCCACAAATATGAGACAATGACAATTAAATGAAGAAAAACACTGACTTGTATTTGTGTATATAGAGATTGTTGCACACTCTTTAACCAGTGTGTCAGAATTGTTCAATGCAATGTGTACCAACTTGCATTGCAGAGTGGTGATGGGCTGGTCTATCAGAGTGAGAGCTGAGCGATCTCTGCCATACCCATAGCTTACTCTGACTGTTCCTTTTACTTATATATTTTCTAGATCTCAAGTGACGGCGTCTCTTCCGTGGATTGACCTCCCAATCTACCAAGATTGGAAGCTAAAGCGTCACATTTTTCCTTTGTCCCTCAACTTTCTCTTCATAATTGCTGAGGGGCACAGGGCCCTGGGTTGGGCTTTGGTTTCCTGGTCGTTTCCGCACCCTCCTCAGCTCCCCGCCATGGAGTGGCTTCGGTCACCCAGGCTTTATTGTGGTCGGCATGGAGGGTTCTGTTGGGGCGCTTGGTTGTGGCCTTGGCCTTGCTCGGGGCCTTGGGGCTGTTCGGCCAGGCAGCTTGGGGAACAACAACAACAACAACAACTTGCATTGCAGATGATTGGACATTATATAATATTCAACACAACCTCCATTCATCACAAATTCACGTTTTTATATTTATTTGTTATATATACAGTATAAATACTGTATAATTATATATACATATATATATATAGAGAGAGAGAGGTATATAGGAAGGAAAGGGGGGAGGTATAATGAGTGGACAAAGGCAAATGTAGGGTTTGGAAGGAAGAGAAGTAGGGAGGAGAGAGAAGAAGAAGTAAGGGGAATAGAAGGAGGAAGGATGTGAGAGAAGGAGAGAAGTTAAATACGGAGGGAGGATGAGACAGATAGGGAGAGGAGAAAAGAAGGGAGGATATGGGATGTAGAGGGGAAAAAGACAAGTCAAAACATCGTAATAGAGAAAATGTAGGGGAGGAATAAATTAAGGCATGATGAAAGGGAAGTGTAGAGGCGAATTAGGAAGGAAGATAGGAGGGAAGACAAGATGATAAGGAAGATAGGAGGAGAAAGAAGGAGGGAAGATATAAGAGAAATAGTGAGAAGAAAAAAGGAGAAAAAATATGAGACCATTTGAAAGAAGAGAAAAGGAGGGAGAATATAATAGATGAGAGGGAAAGAAAAACAATCGAAAATAATAACGCCACACTAGAAGGCGGGAAAAGGAGGAATAAAGGAAGGAAGCAGGGCAAATAAGGGAAGAAACGAGAGAGGCAAAGGTCAGATTAGAGGAAAAAATCAGTAGGGAAAGAGAGAAGGGGAGAAGATAAGATTATTAGGGATAAAAGCCAGGGAAATAAACCACAATAGGAAAGTAAAGGAGGAATGAAGGAAGGAAAGAGTACGAGTAAAGGAAGGAAGGACAGAGCAAGGGTCGTAGACGGTAGGATTTGTTTATATTTTAATTCAATTTAATTATCTACTTATTTATTTAGGAAGAAAGGGAAGAGTAAGGAAGGAGGGAGGGAGAAGCGGAAAGAAGAGAAAAGGAGGAAGGGGAGGAGAGGAGGAGGAAGGAAGGGAAGAGAGAGGAAGGAGGGGAGTGAGAGAAGAATGGATTGAAGTGAGACTCGTGAAAGGCAACCAGTGCAGGGTTGTGTTGGGTTGAAGTAGAGAGTATCGTCTGGCCGGCTATCTATCTATGGCTATCTATCTATCTATCTATCTATCTATCTATCTATCTATCTATCTAAGGAAGGAAGGAGGGCGAAGAAGATGAAAGAGATGGAAAGAAGAGAGAAGGAAGGGAAGAGGGAGGAAGGAGGGGAGTGATAGAAGAATGGATTGAAGTGAGACTCGTGAAAGGCAACCAGTGCAGGGTTGTGTTGGGTTGAAGTAGATATAGTATCGTTTGGCCACCTCTAGATATATTTTTCTATCTATCTATCTATTTATCTTTTATATATTTATCTATCTCTCTCCATCTATCTATCTATCTACATATCTATATATTTATCTATATCTATCTACTGTATATACTGTATACAGTATATATATATATATATATATATATATATATATATATGTATATTTATATTTATCTATCTATCTATATATCTATCTCTCTATCTACCTAGCTATCTATTTATCTGTCTATGTACGCAAATTAATAGGCAAAAATAGATAGATTGTATAGATACATAACACAGATAGATAGAGAGATAGATAAATACAGTAAATAGAGAAGGATATCACTGAGCCAACTACAAAATAAAATACAGACAAAAAAACATACGGTACATTTCCCAGTTGGAAGTAGTTGTTGCCAGCCCGAGTGTGTGTGTGTGTGTGTGTGTGTGTGTGTGGGTGGTTGTGTGTGGGTGGTTGTGTGTGTGTGTGTGTGTGTGTGTGTGTGTGTGTGTGTGTGTGTGTGTGTGTGTGTGTGTGTGTGTGGTTCACAGGAGGATTTTTAAGGGGGCCCACCTCGCTTTTTCTTTTTCTTTCTCTCCTTCTCTCTTTGGCTTGTATCCATTCGGTCCCATTCAGCCTACTGTTTTAGGACGTTTACCCCTATTCCTGGCGAGCGGTAGCGAGCCAGCATATATATATATTTGTTTTTTGACAGCAAGCTAAATTTGTAAATTTTTCGATAGAAAATTTTCTCCGGAGAAGCCGGATTTCTCCATATAATGCTGGCTCGCTATCGCTCGCCAGGAAGAAATCAAATCCTGGATGGGGATAAACGTCTTAAAACAGTTGGCTGAATGGGGCCGAATGGATACAAGCCAGAGAAAGAGAGAAAAGGAGATAAAGAGAAAAAAACGCAGGTGACCCCCCTTAAGTGGTGTAATAAAGCCGTGAGAATGGTTGATCTTACTGGAAATATTGACTTGGATTGTAGGGCTTCACTGGTTAACATAGATAGATGGATTCATTTGATTGATTTATAGACATATACATAGATCGATTCATTGACTGATTTGTGAAGAGAGAGAAAGAGATAATAATAATAATAATAATAATAATAATAATAATAAGAGAGAGAGAGACTGCTGGATAAAGATTGATAGATTGATTGATGTAAATAAATTGGTAGATTGACAAATAAACAGATAATATTAGATATATACAAACACAGTAGGAACAATGTTTTGTAGGTGAAGTGTTACCAAGCCGTGAATTGATCGATCTTATTGGCAACTGTGACTCGTATTGTAGGACAGTACATAGATATAGATAGATGGATTGGTATATTGATTAAATTGAAAGTTACGTAAATTGGGCAGTTGATTGAATGGTTAGTGGAGAAGGAGATTACTGTATCGATGTAAATAGACTGATGGGTAGAGATAGAACGATAAATACAATCACACAGGTTGGCCATATAAATTCTGTTCCTCTCCGTGATCTTATACTGTACATACATATAAATACACTATAATGCATTAGGAGTGTTGCTTCCTATGCAGTGGTTAGCGCACATGATTAGTCAACTGATAATTTAAAGAAACCACACTTGCAATTCATACTATTTTACGTTCATACATAAGATCACGAGGAGGAACAGAACTTATGTAGCCAACTGTACAAATATATTAATGAATTATAAGCTGTGAGAAGGGTCGGTCTTACTGGCAACTGTGGCTTCCATTGTGGGCGTCTGCATTAGCTGTACTGTTGGGAGAGAGAGAGAGACGATTGTGGGTTCTGCATTGATTGTAGTGTTGAGAGAGAGAGGTAGAGAGAGAGGGAGAGAGAGAAATTATAGTAAAGTTTCTTCCATTCAGTAATGACAAAGCACTTATATCAAACTATTGTAGTATTTGTATCTGAAATGGACCTTTTTAAATAATTCCATTAATAATAATAGCATATAGTCTTTGTTGGAGTAAGCCAAAAACTACCTAACTGAAAAACAAATCATATATGTGAATTGGAATTCTAAAATATGTAGGCTATATCCGCATTGGTTTGGTTATAGAATATGTGTGTGATTGGCCAGCTTTGCATATGTTTTAATCTACTTCATAAATACCCTTTGTAAACTGGAACAATGGGTGGAACTTTTTTGAGAGGGATTAGCTATAGCTAAATCTGCCTGTACATGTGAGTGTGTGTGTGTGTGTGTGTGTGTGTGTGTGTGTGTGTGTGTGTGTGTGTGTGTGTGTGTGTGTGTGTGTGTGTGTGTGTGTGTGTGTGCAGGTATTGATGGGTTCATGAGTAAAAATGTGAAGATAATTTGTATGTTTAAGTGTAAAATTAGATTAAGCCAATAGTTTAAATGAACTCACTTTTAAAATAGTAGCAGAGTGTGTTAGGATAGGTTAGGTAGGATAGTTAGTTGACTAAGTTAGGTTAGGTAGGTTGGGTTAGGTAGGCTAACTTTAATCTAGATATATTTAATTAGGTTCAAAAAATGAAAAATGTACTCGTAAGCATACATAATTTGCGTTTGTTCCAATATACACCCCGTTACTTACAGGTTTTCATGTATGTGTGTGTGTGTGTGTGTGTGTGTGTGTGTGTGTGTGTGTGTGTGTGTGTGTATGTGTGTGTAGGAGAGAGATAAGAAGAAGAAGAACAATAATAGAACCATAAATGATCTCGTATATTTTCGATACATTTCCGAAATTATGTAGAGGAAACACTATACTTATTAACCATAATCAGCAAATACTCCTTTGAATCTGTATCAAATCCAAACTCGATACGGTACTATGGCTTGGGAGTGTACTTGGCGCTGTTATATCACCTAACTTTAGTACACCAGATTGTTTTAGTAGCCTGTTACACTTTGAGGTCCAAAAGTTCAGTAGCCCAACAGATAACGTTCATAAATTAATGTATCTTATGCATGATATCATGCTATCAAGAGGGGATACTGTTTCCTATGGAATACGGTATATACAGTATATATATATATATATATATATATATATATATATATATATACAGGGTGTTCCAGTAATGCTTTTCATAATTTATATGGTGGACTCATCAGACAAAAATAAGAATAAATTACTCTATGAAAATGAGGTTGAGTATTTATAATAACGGAGTTATTACACGATTTAAGTTAACGATAGATACAATGCCATTCAGTCCAAGGGGTAATGTTGCCAATTTAGTGGATTATATCCATTTGGCCTTCGCTATCGCTTGCTAGCCTCAAGATAGTGAGCAGTAGCGATCTGACTTTTCGGTAGAAAAATATGTCCGGCTTCGCCGGATTTGATTTTCTTACCGAAAACATCAGCTCATCAGTATTTATAATAACTCTGTTACGTTATTATAAATACTCAACCTCATGTTTATAGAGTAATGTATTCTTATTTTTGTCTGATGAGTCCACCATATAATTTATGAAAAGCATTACTGGAACACCCTGTATATATATATATACCGGTATATATATATATATATATATATATATATATATATATATATATATATATATATATATATATATATATATATATATATATATATTTTATATATTTTATATGTTAAGCCCAACTTCACCACAAGGAACCCAAATCCCCAACTTTCAACTCCAGGATAAATCACTCAAAAATCCGCTCCTCTTCCTCCTCCACGTATCTCAATTTCACGCCATTTTTGCATCTCTATGAGCTTCACCTCACCGCAGCCATTTATCCGTCTCGCTAAGGCACTTCCCTTTGGTGCCACTCCCAGACTTCATCCCTTGCTCCAGTGGTCGAGGGATTATGGTACTGAGCTGGTGGCCATGGGATCGAGGGGTTGAATTCCGATATATTGAGGGGAGGCAATGTTGGTGTTTAATTAACGTTAGTCGACATGCTATGAAGAAAGTTTATTATGCCTATGCACTAATATATATATATATATATATATATATATATATATATATATATATATATATATATATATATACCGGTATATATTTAACACATTTTTCGCCCTAGATAACTAAAATACATGATGATTAATGAGTGGATCGAAACATGAATATTGTATTTGTATGTATTATGTATTTGTTCTATCACGAACAACGCTGGGTATCACTGCAAATACAAAACAAAATCTTGAAGGGCGTCCAGGTAGCGAGAGTGTTAAAGTTGTCCTACATACGGGTCCCCAACACCGTGTGTCAACAGAGGGTCAGCTGTTGTTGATTCATCTTTAAAGTTGGTGTTTGGTTGGTCCAGCACACACCTATACCGGCCAATTAGCTATTGTTCAAGGGTACCGGTTTATAATGGGTTATTATGACTTCATTTCTCTCTCTCTCTCTCTCTCTCTCTCTCTCTCTCTCTCTCTCTCTCTCTCTCTCTCTCTCTCTCTCGTTTATTAAACTTTTCCTGCCTTCCTTCCTTTGTCTTATCATCTTTCCTTCATTCATTGAACCTCATTAATTCTTTCTTCAGTTTTCATAATTTAATTCCGCCCTTCTGTCTGTACTTTCTCGCTTCTTTCTTTCCTCCCTTCTTTCCTTCCTCCCTTCTTTCCTTCCTCCCTTCTTTCCTTCCTCCCTTCTTTCCTTCCTCCCTTCTTTCCTTCCTCCCTTCTTTCCTTCCTCCCTTCTTTCCTTCCTCCCTTCCTCCCTTCTTTCCTCTCTCCCTTCCTCTCTCCCTTCCTCCATTCCTTCCTCTCTTCCTACCTTTCTCCCTTTCTTTAGCTCTCCCATTTGTTGACATTCCCTGCTCATCGTCCCTCCATCCTCTCCCCGACGTTTATTTTGCCTTCCTCCCTTTCTTCTTCCCTTCCTTCCACCTTCTTCCGTCTTTCCTCTGCATTCCCCTGTCATCCTTCTTTCCTTCCACCTACTTCCTTTCTTCCTTCCTTTCATATAATTCTTTCCTTCCTTCCCACCTTTCTCCTACCTACCTTCCTTCCTTCCTTCCACCTCATTATTTCCTTCCTTCCCACCTTCCTCCGCCCTACCTTTCTTCCTTCCTTCCATTGCATTCTTTCCTTCCATCCCACCTTCCTCCTACCCACCTTCCTTCCTTCCTGCCTTCTTACTCCGTGTTTCCTCAGTAATGACACTTCTCACTCATCGCCCTTCCTTCCTGTCCTTTCTTTCCCTTTGTTTCTTTCGACCTTTCTCTCTTCTTCATTGTGTTCTTCCTTTGCTACGTTTTTTCCTACTTCCTCCTTTCCCCTTAGTCCTTTGCTTTCTTCCTTTCTTCCTTCCTGCCTTCTTACACTCATTAATTAATTAATTTATTCATACATTCATTCATTCTTGCCTTCCTTCCTTCATTTCTTCCTTCCTTCCTTCTTACATTCATTAATTAATTAATGTATTCATTCATTCATTCATTCATTCTTGCCTTCCTTCCTTCATTTCTTCCTTCCTCAATTATTCGTTCTTCCATTCCTTTCTTCCATCCTTCCTCTTTCCCCCCTTTTCTTATTCTCTTTTTTTCCTTCATAATTTCTCTGTCTTTCCGTCCTCCATTATTTCCCTTTATTATCACTCATCGCCCCTCTTTCCCTTCCTTCGCAATGTTCAGTTTATTCAATTTCCCTTCTTGCATTGTGTATTATTGCTTACTTTAGGTTATCCGTTTATTGTTTTATGCCACCAATTGTTTATCTTCAATCTGCTTCCCTCATTATTATTATCCATACATTAAAACTGTTGTCTATGCTCTCTGTATATGTCTTTTGCTGCTGAAATCCTATTATATTTTCGTTTATCTGTTATCTTCGCTTATTTTCCTTGTATCCAAATTTATCTCTTTCATGTTAACCTTTCTACTTTACCACGATGTATTCTGTCATCTCATTTTGACTATTATTTGACGATTTTATTAAGTTTGAGAAAGATCTGTAGGACTCAAGCGGTTCACAGATACGATTATATGCAGTTGAGGAAGGATCTTTCACAATCAAAGGGCTAAAAGCTATGTTAATTTCTGATTTCCCATTTTTGTTTTCTAATCTAAATAATATCGTTTAATGATAGCTGATAAAGAAGAACGAAACGCATCCTCGAATACTGCAAGGGTTGCAAATACTGCAAGGGTTGAAACGGTTGCAAAATTATTGGTAAATCTTTTAACTCACACGAATCTAAGAATTTCTTCTTCAATCGAGTTGTCAACTTGTGGAATGGGCTTCCCCGAGACGTTATAGACGACAGGCACCGTTGATTCATTTAAATTCCGCCTAGACAAATATCTCGCATCAAACCCGCGACTGACTGCGTTTGTAAATGAATAACTTTATTTTATCCTCCCCTCAGTTACTAACCCATATGTCCCCTACTAACTTCCTAGTCCTGCCACGTTAGTGGCAGGGCAGTAGTTCCCTTTCCAATGTTCCCTTACCCACTCTAAACCACTGTATGGACACTTGATCCTCAGTGTTTTGGAGGACAAGCAGCCTAGAAGGGTCACTAGATATGTTGTTGCTTGATTTCCTTTGTACTCCTTTGTACTCCTTTGGGTTAATGACTTCTATACTGGTCTCTCATTGTCCATTGTATATATTTCATCCTAGACTCCCACTACTGCCCAATTCCCTATTTGTACTGCGATTTAGTCACATAGCTACTGTACACATCTCTACTTTGGCTTTACTCCTTTTGCTTTGTGGACCTATTGATTGTTAATTCACTTTATAGCTAACTCTATCCTCTTCCTCATTATTCCTCTTCTTCCTTTCTCCTCTCCTCATTCCTCCCATCACCCTCTCCCCATTTTCCTCGCCTAATTTATCTCCTACTTCCTTCTCCTTCTCATTCCTTCCTCCTCCTCTTCCCATCCCTCCCCTCCAAGTAAATGTCCTTTTCCTCATACCCTTCATTCAATTCCTCTCTTCCTCTTCTTCTTCTATATTAATTCCTCTCCTCTGTGTCATTCCTACTTCTCCTCCCTCTTAATTACTTTTCATTACTCCATTTCCTCATTACTCCTCCGCTCCTCCCTTCCTAATTCCCCTTGTCTGCCTCCTCTTTCCCACTCCATTGTCTGTCTAGTCCGTGTATCTATGTAACGCTATGTAACTATCATATCCGAACTCCTTTACACTCCCTTCATTGTGGGCTACTCTTTGATGCCTTCGATACACCTGGTGACGACTGTGTGAGCCGTATATACTGTATACTGTACTGTACATATATCCGGTTCCTATTATCGGTGGTATCGCTCACAATTAAGACCTTTCCCTGGTACTAGAGCGTATTCGTTATATATCCGCTTCCTATTATCGGTCGTATCGCTCACAATTAAGGCCTTTCCCTGGTTCAATAGCGTATTCGTTATATCGACACTGTGACCACTAGTGTCGTGTAACTAAGAGAAGGCTTGAATGCTTGTTTATTGCCACACATATGTTCTGTATGACTCATTCCAAATAGATTGTTCAAGACCTTTTTGAGTTATGAGAGGCTGGGGGTCGAGATTGTTAGTCTTGTCATAATTATTTAACTATTATGATATTTTGCCCTCGCTTTGAAGGCTTAGGCTAGTTTAGTTAACCCCTTCTGTACCGGTGACGTCTTTGTAATTTTGTTCTAGCTATATTTAGACGTTGTTGTGCAGCTTAAGAAGGATTTGAGGTAGTTGTTGTTCCCCAGGCTGCCTGGCCGAACAGCCCCAAGGTCCCGAGCAAGGCCAAGGCCGTAGAGCGCCCCCACAAAACCCTCCCTGCTTACCACTAACAAAGCCCGGGTGACCGAAGCCACTCTAAGGCAGGGAGCTGAGGAGGGCGTGGAAACGCCCGGGAAACCAAAGCCCCACCCAAGACCCTGTGCCCCTCAGCAATTATGAAGGGAAAGTTGAGGGGCAAGGAAAAAATGTGACGCTTTGGCTCCCAATCTGCCAACTTTTAGGTTGGCAGTAGGGAGGTCGATCCACGGAAAAACCGCCGTCACTTGAGATCTAGAAGATATATAAGTAAAAGGAACAGTCAGAGTAAGCTATGGGTATGGCAGAGATCGCTCTGCTCTCACTCTGATAGACCAGCTCATCACCACATGATTAGAACCCAATCCTGTCAGCATCAGCTAGGAAAGGCCCTAGAAAGCCGCCTTTGGCGGGGGGGGGGGGGATAACTCCCCTATTTCAACTCGTTTCGGAGTTGGGCACCCGCCCGAATTAAAAAGAATTAAGTGAGATAGCTCGAAGCCTGTTAACTCCTTGCGACATATATGACGCGATCGTGTCATATGAATAAGTCCACCAAAAACTCATATGACGCGATCGCGTCATATGGACTTATCTCTATACCTCTCCAATAAGTTTATGACGCAATTTTGCGTCATATGAGCTCAGTAAGTCCAATAAGTTACCATACGATAAAACCGTTGGTGGCAACCTCAGCCTCCTGCGATAATTCTAACGGCCGCAGTGTTGTTGTGAGTGTAGTGCGAGGCAGTGGCAATGATCCTGGGTCTCCCGCCTCCTTGGACTTACTGGAACATAATATGTGCTGGAGGCCCTTCTTAAACTGATGAAGAGTCATATTTTTTCCTGTAAGCATCGAAAAATTAAAAAAATTGCTCGGGGGGCTTAGACTTTCCACCAGGTTAAAATAAATCGAATATCAGGATTCATATACATTTGTCACGTGACCCGACCAAATATGGGGGGATGGACCGTTTTTCTGGCCCCCTTCAGCCTCATGTTTAGTCCCATTAGTTTTCAGATTTTAGGATGTTCTGCTCATTAGTTTGGCGATTTTAAGACCGTTCGTCCCACTTATTTGTCAATATTAAGACCTTTCGTGACACTTAGGTGTCGATTTCTTCCTGACGAGCGATAGCGAGCCTGTAATTTTGAGAGAACCCGGCCTTCGACCGGGACATTTTTCTATCATTTAATGTACAAATCTATCTTGAAATTGGGTCTTGTTTTTGTTTTTTTTAAGCTTGATGGAGGTCTACCGAGGAACCTAAAAGATAAATTAATATATAGATAAATAAACCCCCCCCCCAAAAATAACCCCTGTCCCCTTAACAAAGTGTTTAGTTATTGATGCAAAAGCCGGTATATTAATTGGTCATATGAATTAGTTAGTCGAGATCAGATGAAACAAAAATTATTGTTGGGAATTATTATAACTCCTTGAGGATGACGACGTGATTTACCAGTATGTTATGGCTATCATTAGACGACTTTATGCAGCTTAGGAAGGATCTTTAGGAAGCAAAGAGTCATAAACGAAAAAAAAAAATCGTTCAATAATACCGGTAGCCAGAAAACTGTCAAAACGCGTCATGATCATCTGGGAGTAAAGAGTATCCCCACATCAAAATAGGCGTTATACAGGTGTTAACATAATTCAACTAGTCATTAACATTTGTATTGATATAATTAACGAGTTTAACACCTATTCAGTCATACGTGGTGTATATTGTATGTGTATATATTTCAATAATGGGAATTTACAAAGTCAGTTTACGGCGTCAGTAGGCCTTTAACCCCTTCTGTACCATCGAAGTCTTATTAATTTTGTTCTACCTATATTTAGATGATTTTATGCAGTTTATAAGGGATCTTCAGTAGTAAAAAGGGTTGAATCAGATAGTTCGAACCCTGTTGATAGCTGGAGGCCCTTTTTAAGCTCTATAAAATCGTCTATTAGTAGCGATAATAAAGCTAGAAGGACGGCATAGGTACTGAAAGAGTGAATATATTAACTTGGCAGCTTATTGGACCTTTCTCATAGTTACTTCCGACAGACTCCATGTATTTCCCTATCTACGTCTACCCTATCTACATAAATAGATAGATATATGTTTGAGTGTCTCTGTGTGTATAAATGTATAGTAGATAGCGGTATGAATGTATAGGTTCGACAACTCTTGGTATATATGACATTTAGAGCAGATCATAATTTAAAGGTAGCCAAGGGTATTAATGAAATTCTCTCTCTCTCTCTCTCTCTCTCTCTCTCTCTCTCTCTCTCTCTCTCTCTCTCTCTCTCTCTCTCTCTCTCTCTCTCTCTCTCAACAAATATATAAATAAATAAATAAAATGTTAGGTAAATTATCGGTAGTATACACAATATTTCTCAACTTTGTTCATTACTACAAATTTCCCAGTAAAAATGTTCTCATTCTGCCAGGGCCTGTCACACTATGATGACTAAAGTGCCGACGCACCATGACTTAACGAGTGCCGTGTGTCGGGGCCAACGCACGGCGTGTGGTGCAGATTATCGGGATACATAGCACACGCGGCGCGCAGACGGCGACGTGGATGCGCTGCACCGGCGTCTTGCGCATAGTCGACGGGATCGAACGACCTCATGCGGTGGCATTCATGGAATGTAAAAAAAGGCCAACGACTGATGCCGGCATGCAGGCGTCTCGCCAGTGGCTAGGGCCAAACCCCTCCCGTCACGCGCATACTAGGGTGCAGACACATGGCACAGGTCGCAGTACGGGGCCAACGCACGCTCACAGTGTCACACTATCGGTGATTTTGTGTCGGCTACTGTACCCAACTAGATAAAAAAAGGGCGCGCTGCATATAAAAAAAACGCGCCCCCGAGAGTCTCAGCCTCAGTCACACTATTCCTGTTGTACCGTCTCGTCCTTCGCTATACCGCCACGTCCCTCGCTGCCTACCGCCATGTCCTGCATCGCCCCACCCACCCACACACGTACCCTCAATTACCTAAAAATTATATAATTACTTGAACAGGACAACACCGAGACTGAGATAGCCCCGACTATTGGCGCCTTCTAACGCCATTGCCGCCACGTGTGGGGGCCTGTGCCTCTCCGTGCATCCCCTATCCAGAAACTTGTGACGCCGTGTGACGCCCAGGTGACGCAGCATTATTTTTTACGTCGTAAAGAGACTGCCTACTCACTAAGCCTATGGCGACCTACCTTACACTGCTGTGTTACGGCGAATGACTGGCTGCGTCTTTATGTTGGTCACATAACAGCCGCCGCCACTCTGTGATGCCGTCCTGCATTCGTTACGTCCATCGCCATTACCTTAATATCGCCAACCCAAGCTTATTCGAGTTTAGCATGTCAAACTTTTTTAACACCCCAGCTGACCCGTTCCGACCCGTACTGCGCTCCTATGTGAGTTGTCGTCCATTACCGATGCGCGCAGCGTTAGGTGCCGATCTCGTTAAAACCACTAAATCGTGGTGCGCCTACACTTAAATCAGCGTAGTATGACAGGCCCTTAAGGACCGTGGTTCCCCAACGAAATTGCATGCCGACTCAAGGTCGGAGGGAGTGGTGGGCAGGGCGAGAGCCTTGTACTTTGTTGTCTTTACCTTCCACTTAGCAGCAAATCCCATATTAGAATTAAGCCGGACTGCCTAGTAGAAATGGCAAGGTTTGGGCAATCTATGTAACTCTATGTAACCCCCTCTCTCTCTCTCTGTCGATGGCAATAGAGGATTAAAGGTAACTGTTAAGGTATCGACGAAACATCTCTCTCTCTCTCTGCTTTTTCGCTAGTTGGTCCAGTTTTGCTTTGCACTTTTCTGTGCTGTATTCCACTGTTCTGTTTATTTCTGTTCTGTTCGACTTGATTCTCTTTTGTTCAGCACTGTTATATTTATTACCGTGTTGTGTTCGAGCGCCACGTCCGGTTCTGTTATGGCTGTTCTGTTCTGCACCAATTGTTCTCCTCTGCACTTATGTTTTGTTTATAATGTTAATTTCTGTCCTACTCAGTTATGTTAGGTTCTGCACTGTTCTGTCCTACTCTGTTCTGTTCTGCACTGTTCTGTCCTACTTTTTTTCTGTTTTCTTTAGTTCTGTCATATACTGTTTGTCTATCTGTGTGTATACCATGAGCTTTATCCGAGCACAAAAACCCTTCCTCACAGTTCTTTATGTGTGTCCTCTAATAACCCTCGTAAACCACCTGTTGTTGCTTGTTTTCCTTTGTACTCTTTTGTATAAGCCACTCATGATAATAGTCATAAACCACTCGTAACAATAGTCGTCGGCCACAAGCGACCCAGATATCCGGATATTGTATAGTACCCTAATACCGATAATCGAAGTCTGTTTGTCGGTCTGTCTGTCTGTCTGTCTGTGTGCCTGTTTGTGAGCAGAATATCAAACCAACTAATACACGGATATATAATAACTTTATCCGTATTTCTTCATTTAGTGGGTACCATAATGGACACTATTTTAACCCATTTCCCCATCACAAAGAAACCTCCACCACCACCACCCTTTAATATTAAGACCTTTCGTACCATTTAGATGCAGATTATATTCTAGCGAGCGAAAGCGAGCCTGTAATTTAGTAGGAATCGCATTTCTACCAAAGAATGTACACATTTATCTTGAAGGGGATCTATTTTTTTTTTTTTTTTTTTAATGTTTGATAGAGGTCTAAGAAGTACGTTAAAATATATACATAATAACAAACATACACCAATAGAAAATAAAGTACCCATCCCCTCCCGTAATAATTGACCTTCCATCCTACGTAACTCCCTGTAAAATAATCAATCTTGCCCTCAATCATGTCGTGGCTATTCTCATTCATGGAAACAGTAACTGAGGCGTATTCCTCCCGTTTATATTGTTCTTCCATATGCAACGACCGGCTCTTATTACCATTCATTGGGACAGAGAGAGAGAGAGAGAGAGAGAGAGAGAGAGAGAGAGAGAGAGAGAGTGGGGGTGGAGAGAGGAGAGAAGGAGGGAAGGGAGGTTGAGAAGAGGAGAGAATGAGATAGGGTTCCACATTCACACACACTCACTGGAATTTCACTGTCTCTCTCTCTCTCTCTCACACACACACACACACACACACACACACACACACACACACACACACACACACACACACACACACACACACACACACACACACACACACATACATGCACACATCCAAACACTGGGAGGGAGAGATAAAGAGAGAACAGGTATACAGTATATATATATAGTACATACAGAGAGAGAGAGAGAGGGTGAGAGAGAGTTACAAGAAGTTACAAGAAATCTTTATTTTTTTCAGAGACCTTGCGGTCCATTCCGGAGAGAAACTCAAAGTGGAAGAAGATAGATTGTTTAGTGCACTACACTCATTACAGAGTGTGCAAAATACTATCTACTTTCTTTTTGAAACTGCTCTACTGAAGAACTCTTTCAACTTCTCAGGGAACTTTGTTTCAGGTAGAACAGATCAGATAATTATTATGTTCTATCCATTGTTCTATTCTATGTGAAAAATGTTCCACAAATACTAGTGCTGAACTATTTTAATTCTAATTTTCAGCCATTGTTGCCTGTTGTATTCATATTGAGGTTAAACATTTTGAGAGAGAGCGAGAGAGAACATTCCAACCTCCGCCCTCCCTCCCCCTCCAACACCACACCCTCATACAACAACATCCTCGCTATAACCATTCTCCTCCATCTAACTTCCGTACCCAATACATCTATCTATCTATCTATATGCTCAGGCCCAATCCCCATTTTGGGGGTAGCCGACTCAAGACAGAGCAAGAACAGGGAAAACACAAAACAACATAAAACAAAAAATAAACACAGATAAAAAACACAAACTCTCACACATCAGGTCACCCAGGAGAAGACCCAGAGACCAGGGTTACCAAGGTCGCTCCAGCACTCCCCCGGCCCCTGACCACGCCCCGAGGTTCCGATCTCGGCAGGCAGACATGCAGCGGAGCCAAAGCCACAAGCCCTCCCACCACACTTCCAGGCACACCCTTCATATTAATCGTCTCCCCGGGCCAGGCGCCTGATGGACTATTATCTAGTCCAACTTGCGCCCGACCCCTTACTCCAAATGACCACGTGTTCACTCAACTATTCACAAGCATTCTCCATTCACTCCTGTCCACCACCACTTCCCCTGCCTGATATATAGTCATTCCTCTATCATCCAAAGCCTTTCTTACACAGTCTCTCCATCTCAATGGGGGTCTTCCTGCCCTTCTATCTCCCCTTGTACCTGACTCACATATTCTCTTTGTAAGCCTTTCATCTCCCATTCGTTCAACATGACCATACCAGCTCAGCACCCTTCTGTCCACTCTGGCTGACAAATGTTCCTGCTGCCCGACTCTCCTACGTATCTCTTCATTCCTCAATCTGTCTCTACGAGTAATTCCTCACATACTCCTCAAGCAGCTCATCTCCATCACATCCAGCCCTCTTTTCTCCTTTTTCTTCAGAGCCCATGTCTCAGCCCCATACATCACTGTTGGCACAACAATTCCTTGATACAGTGCACTTTTTACTTTCACTCCGAGATTTCTCGTCTTCCACATAATAATAATAATAATAATAATAATCTTCTGGTTACTTATATAGCGCCCGTCTCTCCTCCTTCGAGGATTCGCAAGCGCTTGGCTTTCTTTAGTCTACCAGATACCATTACCCATCCTCCCTGCTCATGGGGAGATGGTAACCGCCGGCTGTATCCCAGAAAAACTTTTCAATTTGAGCGGGGATTGAACGCGAGACCTTCAAGGTGGGAATCAGGCACGCTATCAACTGAGCCAGCCGGACGACATACTTCCCATTGCTCCGAGAACCTTCCTTCCTTCACACACTCTCTGTTTTACCTCCACTTCCATACCTCCACTCCTGCTTATTGTTCCTCCTAGATATTTAAAACACTCTACTTGTTCCAATATTTCCCCATCCAGCCTCACATCTAGATTCACCCTATGCTCTCCCCTATTACACACCATTACTTTACTTTTATTGACGTTCACCTTCAGTTTCCTCCTTCCACAAACCAAACCAAACTCTTTGACTACCCGCTGCAGTTTCTCATCAGAATCCGCCACCAATGCTGTGTCATCAGCGAACAGCAACTGATTCAACTCCCAATCTCTACCATTCTTTCCAATACATAAACACTGCAAAAAGCAAGCATTGTACACCGTGAATACCTCCAACGCTTCTCCCTCCTCTAGATACCTACAGTGTTATAAAGATTCCGTATACAGAGAGAGAGAGAGAGAGAGAGAGAGAGGTGGTGAGAGTAGTGTGTGATGATAGTGATAGTAGTAGTGATGATGTTGAAAGTAGTAGTGGTTATGAGTTGAGAATTCAGTAGAGTCAAAGTTGGGAACACGAAAGAAAGGAAGATTGTTACGTACGTACACACAACATCCACCTTTGGCTTTAAATTGAGGATAGAGATAGTAGGAGGATATAGAGAAATGTTTGTTGTCTATTGCCTTAGATAACTAAGTTTCGGTGAGGAAAAGTAAGTCAGGTTTGGTACAAGAGAGATGTTGTTATATAGATGCTGTTATATAGAGAGGAAGTTATAGGAAAGGCTGCGAATGTTACAGAAATTGATAGATTGAGTAGAAGGTAGAGAGGTCCAGGGTACTTTGCGGAGTCTGCAATTGGGGCCGGTCTGATGGGGGCATTTATGGTCCCCCTCCACCCTAGACCTACTGTAGACTATTGAGCGAATTCAAAAATCTGTTTTGATTGACCGTCGCATTGACCCATCGAATGTACGTGTAAAGTTTGGCAAAAATCCATCCAATGGTCTCCAAGAAGGAGATTCCAGACAAAAAGACAGACAGACCACTCTGCTTATGTTAGAGTTGATATGGAAGGTTAGGTCAATACAAGGTAGGTTGTGGATAAAATAGATTCGGATATGTATTAGGTAATGTTAGATTAAGTTTGAAGAGGTATAGATTATGTTAGATAGTAGAGAAGTTACAGTGAGCGAAAATACCTGGAGCCCTGGTCATTAATGGTGGTCACAGGTCAGGTATCGACTGCACTACACAGCGACACCTGGGGACAAACACCGCAATTAAGGAGAGTTACTGAAACGCTTTAGGTCTGTAGTCGGCTGGGTTGGGGGGAGGGGGGAGGGGGGGGGGGATACACACATACGTATATTCGTAGGTTCTCTGTACACACACGCACACCTGCACACAATCTCTCTCTCTCTCTCTCTCTCTCTCTCTCTCTCTCTCTCTCTCTCTCTCTCTCTCTCTCTCTCTCTCTCTCTCTCTCTCTCTCTCTCTCTCTCTCTCTCTCTCTCTCTCTCTCTCTCTCTTCTCTCTCTCTCTCTCTCTCTCTCTCCTCTCTCTCTCCTCTCTCTCTCTCTCTCTCTCTCTCTCATCTCTCTCTCTCTCTCTCTCTCTCTCTCTCTCTCTCTCTCTCTCTCTCTCTCTCTCTCTCTCTCTCTCTCTCTCTCTCTCTCTCTCTCTCTCACTGCTGGGATTAAGACACGCACACACAAATTACATCTCTCATGATCTCTCTCTCTCTCTCTCTTTAGGATTAAATATATCTGTCTCTCTTTCACACACTTACAGACATGTATTGTACGTACACAGACGTAAATACTAATACACACACATACACACACTGGCCATGTTCAAAATAGTATTATGAACACACTATTACAGGGACGTCATCGTGTTTTTTTATGCTACAAATAAATGATCTATAGTGTGCATCAATTATTAGAAAAGTAAGACAATAACAATAACATGCGGTTAATGTTCTCATGCAGTATACATTTTCTATTGACTGGCATTGGAGTATTATTGTTTTATTGGGGTTATGTTGTTATAATATAATCAATAATACCCATTGTCTTGATGCATTACAGGATTTAAATATGTTTATTTAAATTATTAATTAGCATTAGCTAGTCAAGAACATAGTATAAAGTAATTAGCCGTAACTTAGAAGCTAGACACTTTTTGATATATGAAGTGTGCTAGAATATTGACACGCACAATGAAAATTAAAGGTTTGTCAAAAATCTTGATAATCATTTGTGTGAAGTCTAGAGAAATGGATATAAAGGGGAGGTTGATGTTTTTTTCTAGACCTCCTTCTCCCTCATGTTTGGCCCCATTAGTTTTGGCAATTCTAAGACCTTTCGCCCTATTTATGTTTTCAATATTGAGACCTTTCAAGGCTTTTAAGTGTGTCTATTTTTTTTCCTGGCGAGCGATAGCGAGCCTGTAGTTTAGGAGAACCCGACCTTGGTCCGGGACACTTTTTTTGTTTTCCCGAAAAATGTACAAATTAATCTCCAAAGGGTAGTTAGACATAAAATTATTGTTACATAGGTATATAGATATAATAGCTTGATGGATACATAGTGAAATTTAAATGTATTTAGATAAAAAAAAAAGTTAGTTAGATACATAGATGGAGATATAAACATATATATATTGATTGAAACATACATACGTAACTGTATTGCTAGACATATAGATATATATAGATTATATAAGGCTAGATAGATAGAGATGTAGACATATTCATTGATTGCCAGGCATATACATAGATAGATAGATATAAATACAAACAGATACGCTGATTGATACATACATAAGCACATTTATAGCTAGACATATAGATATACCGGTATAGATAAAATAGGCTGAAATACAAATAGAGACATTACATTATAACTAGACATATAGATAGACATATAGATTAGATAAAACACGATAGATAGAGATACACACAGACACATTGATTGATATAGTCCGTTCATTATAGGTAGGCCAGGAATCGTAAACCCTAGCCTCTGTAACTCAAAAAGGGCTAGAGACAATGGGCTGTACATTGCCATACCTATTCCCTGGCTAATTCCTATCCTCTAATGGTAAAAACATTAACTCGATTATTGTAGTCGAATTTTTAGTTATAGAGGTTAATGGTCGCTATATTTGGCCTATTCACACTGAATGGACTATAGCCAGACATATAGATAGATAGATTATATAAAGCCCGATAGATAGAGATACAAACAGATACATTAATTGATAACTAGGGCCATTTTATTAAACCATGGTAAGAGCTTTCCCTACGATCTTTCCCGACCAGATTAACCCTTATCGCTTATCTGTATAAGGGTTAATCTTGTCGGGAAAGGTCGTAGGGAAAGCTCTTACCATGGTTTAACAAAATGGGCCTTAGATATATAAATAGATATATTAGATAAACCCGATAGATAGAGCCATAAATTACCCTGTGGTGGTGGCGCACGCTCCAACAAGTCCCCCGTTCACAAAGTCAAATTAATGGCGCCATTCTCGTTCATGGAGCCTGCCCACATTATTGTTTTCTCTTGTTCACTGACCGAGGCTTTAGTGGGGAAGAACGGCCCCACACCTAAACGGCCACACACTATAACGGCCGCATACCCAAACGGTCACACACCTAAACGGGCCCATACCTAAACGGGCCCATACCTAAACGGGCCCATACCTAAACGGCCACACACCTAAACGGCCACACACCTAAACGGCCACACACCTAAACGGCCACACACCATAACTGCCGCACACCTAGACGGCCTTTCTCATTCACGGAGCCTGCCCACATTATTGTTATTCCTTGTTCACTGACCAAGGCCGGGGTGGTGGGTCAGAGTGGCCACATACCTAAGCGGCCACACACACCTAAACGGCCACACGCCTAAACGGCCCTTCTCATTCACGGAGCCTGCCCACATTATTGTTATCCCTTGTTCACTGACCAAGGCCGGTGTGGTGGGTCAGAGCACACACCTAAAAGGCCCCATACCTAAACGGCCACCCTCTTACATGGCCACAACCCACACGACCACATTATTGTTCTCTCTTGTTCACTGACCAAGGCTGAGTTAGTAGGTCAAATTGGCCACATCTCTAAACGACCGTACTCCTAAAGGACCATTTTCCTAAACGGCCTCACTCTTGAATGGTCACAGTTCTATTGCGCAATAAGAAGAGAAAAGGCAAACCTGCCTGCAACAAGTCCGCCCCCCGCCCCCCCCCCCCCCCCCATATACATATTACATATTATGTTGCTTTCCCTGTACAGTTTCAGAGAGAGAGAGAGAGAGTGCGAAAGTGCGTGCGAAAGCTGTTGCCCAAATACAATGTCAGTTTCAGAGGGAGAGAAAAGAGAAAGAGGGTGAGTTTTGTATAAATATAGTGCACACGCTGAATCGGTATTGTGCAGCTTGAATACTGATCAACCATGCCAAAATATTCCTAACTAAGCCCCTCTCAACACCACAACTACCAACACCACCACCACCACCACCACTGCCAACACTACCACTACCAACACCACCACCACCACCACTATCACTGCCAACACCACCACCACTACCAACACTATCACTGCCAACACTACCACTACCAACACCACCACTACCAACACCACCACATAACCAACACTACCACCATCATTACTACCACTACCATCACCCGGTATCACCTTTGTTATTGCTGCTACTACTACCACACTGTAAACATTGTTTGTGCAGTATATATATAATGATATTATACGTTACAAAGCACTATCAGTGTATAATAATCGTTTTCGAATGTAAAATTGCACACTTTTTTTCAAGCTTTGCAAACACATTTAGGATATATTACCTCCGCCGCTGAAGTTGGAGGAGGTTACGTTTTGCCTCAGTTAGCTTGTCTGTCTGTCTGTAAACAAGATATCTCAAAAAGTTATTACCCGATTTTCACGAAATTTGGTGGGCAGATAGGATATGCGCCAAGGAAGAAGTGATTCCATTTAGGAGGCGATCAGTAGAACGCATACCTCCGCCAGCGTTGGCGGAGGAATGCGCTCTCTCGACCGCCCTTATAATATAAAATGTGTAATGAATACCAAATTGGCGAGGTTTCGAAGATGTGTTCATTTTCATGTTAGTTTAATGTATACCCGTTTTGTTAGTATTCTGTTCTATTATGTGTACGTATTATATTTAAATGCTCCACTACTACTCCCCTTCCATGCCACACAAAATCTAACACACCACACCAAATACAGATTTTCCTCAGTCGCTATAAATATATTTTTTTCCCGAGAACAAAGCCTGTGAAACAATTAGCGTACCTTGATCAATGCCAGTTGGGGCTTTAAGGGGAGATGAGCCATTTTTTTGGTATATTAATTAATTTATTCCATTATTTCTTAGTTCCGCGCTAGACCTTCATCAAGCTTAGAAAAACACCCCCTAGAGATAAATTTGTACATTTTTCGGTAGAAAAAGGTCCAGGCCGAGGGCCGATTACTCTAAAAATTACAGGCTCGCTTTCGCTCGCCAGGAAAAAATTTACACCTAAATGGCACGAAAGGTCTTAAAATTGACAACGAAATGGGTGAAAGGTATTAAAATCGCCAAACTAATGGGCCGAACGTCATAAAATCTGAAAACTAATGAGGCTAAGCATGAGGAAGAAAGGGGACCAGAAAAACGGCCCATGTCCCCTTAACGAGGTGACTAGTACAGCTGCTGAGTTCCTTTCATTCAGCCTCAACTCTCTCATGAAACCAAGAGTGAATAATCCTCGGTATTTGCTGTATTTTGGCAGTATAGTCACGTTCGTAAGTTGTGTTCTAGTACTATCATTATCTCGGTTAATTTAAGCTTGAGGAGACTATGTGATCATCGCAGTCTATATCTGTATTTGTCTGTTTGTTTGATGGCCGGATTTCTCAAGTACTAATGGACGAATATGTATGCAATTTCGTCAGTACCTTTATTTAATACCAGCGTACAAACAATAAATGTTTGGTTTACATGTGATCAACTCCAAAATAATCCCTGCAATAACTATAATATATTTGGATCATCACTCTACCTGTTCAAAAAAGAAAATATTATCCTGTGCTGTAGTTTTATAATTTCGGTACCAAAATGGCCTCCCAAGATAAATATGACCGTTCTCCCTTACTGCAGGATCTCTACTAAATATTAACGATGGTGCCGTATAATGACTCTCGCAGTACTCAGGCTATTAATTGAGTGGTTAAGGGGGCCCACCTCGCTTAAATTTCTCCCTCTTCCTGGGTTGTATCCATTCGGCCCCATTCAGCCTACTGTTTTAAGACGTTTATTCCCATCCAGGCGTCGATTTTTTCCTGGCGAGCGGTAGCGAGCCAGCATATTTTTTATTAATGTTTTGACATCAGGCTAAATTTATACATTTTTCTATCGAAAAATGTCTCCAAACAATGCTGGCTCGCATTCGCTCGCCAGAAAGAAATCAACACCTGGATGGGTATAAACATCTGAAACAGTAGGCTGAATGGGGTCGAATGACTACAAGCCAGAGAAAGAGAGAAAAGGAGAGAAGAAAAGCAGGTGATCCCCCCTTAACGATGGTGCCGTCCAATATACGCCCTAATGACTCTAGCAGTACTCTGGCTATTAATTGAGTGGCTATAACTACAGTAAATCCGTTAATTATGGAGTTGTTCGTGTACTGACAATGGGTGGAATATAATGATTAGTGTGTGTGTGTGTGTGTGTGTGTGTGTGTGTGTGTGTGTGTGTGTGTGTGTGTGTGTGTGTGTGTTTGTTATACTGGCAATGGGTGGAATATAATGATTAGTGTGTGTGTGTGTGGTGTGTGTGTGTGTGTGTGTGTGTGTGTGTGTGTGTGTGTGTGTGTGTGTGTGTGTGTGTGTGTGTGTTTGTTGTACTGGCAATGGGTGGAATATAATGATTAGTGTGTGTGTGTGTGTGTGTGTGTGTGTGTGTGTGTGTGTGTGTGTGTGTGTGTGTTTGTTGTACTGGCAATGGGTGGAATATAATGATTAGTGTGTTACTCAGTTACTTGTTCGTCAAGGGGAATCCACGCAATGCGAGCTAAGCTCATTATTATCGCGCCTCCTTAACTGGGAATGTATTGCGTGAAATGCATGTTAAGTGTTTTATGTACTGTTGGAATGGCTGTGGTTGTGTGTGTAGTCTGTATTTAGCCAATTGGCGACATCGGAAACGAAGGCTTAGGGTGGATCTGTATGGTACATTCTCACTATAGACGGTACCGTCTCGCCCGAAGGCTTAGGTAGCCATCAGCTTAGGTGAACCATATGATACCCATCTCGCCTTGTACCATTTTTGCCAACCCCAGATGGGACGTCACAACGTCGTCCACTTATTCCAGGTACCTATTTACAGCTAGGTGAACTGAGGCTAACACATGAAAGGAGACAAGCCCAATTTGTCTCCGCCCGGCCGGGGATTGAACCCCCGACCCCTCGTGTGTGAGACGAGAGCTCTACCTACTAGGCTACGGGCTGTGTGTGTGTGTGTGTGTGTGTGTGTGTGTGTGTGTGTGTGTGTTGTACTGGCAATGGGTGGAATATAATTATTAGTGTGTGTGTGTGTGTGTGTGTGTGTATGTGTGTTGTACTGGCAATGGGTGGAATATAATGATTAGTGTGTGTGTGTGTGTGTGTGTTGTACTGGCAATGGGTGGAATATAATGATTAGTGTGTGTGTGTGTGTGTTGTACTGGCAATGGGTGGAATATAATGATTAGTGTGTGTGTGTGTGTGTGTGTATGTGTGTTGTACTGGCAATGGGTGGAATATAATGATTAGTGTGTGTGTGTGTGTGTGTGTATGTGTGTTGTACTGGCAATGAGTGGAATATAATGATTAGTGTGTGTGTGTGTGTGTGTGTATGTGTGTTGTACTGGCAATGTGTGGAATATAATGATTAGTGTGTGTGTGTGTGTATGTGTGTGTTGTACTGGCAATGTGTGGAATATAATGATTAGTGTGTGTGTGTGTGTATGTGTGTTGTACTGGCAATGGGTGGAATATAATGATTAGTGTGTGTGTGTGTGTGTGTGTGTTTGTTGTACTGGCATTGGGTGGAATATAATGATTAGTGTGTGTGTGTGTGTGTTTGTTGTGTGCGTGGGTAGCTCTAATTGTGACTGTGTGTGGTTGTTTTGTATGTGTGTGACCTTGCTAAGGTGTGTATAATGCTCGCTAGAAATAATATTCACCTCTTCTTTGAGTATAATATATACTTTAAAAGGAGTTACAAGTCATGAGTTCGAACAAAAAATATTTTATGGGAGATTGCAAAAGTAAGAATACGAACATTTTTAAATTATTCGATAATAAGAAATTGATTTAGAAATTATATTTTCAATAAGGTTCAGATAAGTTAAAACAAGACTGAACAAAAGTGTTCGAGTTGTTATACAAAATAATTACTACACTCGGTAAGATTTGAAACTGGCCCATTGCTAATTATATGTATGCTATTATAGAGTAATACAGTAGAGTAATGTCAAATACAATATACAGACTTAACCTACCCACTAGTTTGTTTATTTCAGTCATTTGCATTTCTCATTATTAAATTTATAAATAACTATAATACTATAAATAAAAGAAACCCTGGTCCAGCTGGAAATGTTGCCTACTGTAAGCGTGTTCTACAAGACACACACAAACAAATTATAGTGTACGATCACATATGTCAGAAAAAGAAACGTAAAAAGTTATATAATGACAAAGGATAAAATCCCGGCAGCCCTCTAGTCTTGTGTCGTCCTAGTCGAGAAGGTTAACCCTCTCTGGTCCAACGTCTTGCAGGTTATTATGATTTATTGTTTAATTTTCATTGAGGATTTTGGTGGCTTTGTAATTTTCGAGTATTGCATTTTAGTTTGTCCCGTAGGCTAAAAAAATGAAACGTCGTCTGAGATTTCCTTCACACTCAAAAAGAGGCTCACCCAGACCCCCCATCAAACTAGTTTTATACAATTTTCGATAGAAAAAAAAATCCTGGCCGAAGGTGATGTCTTTTAAGTTATAGGCTTGCTATCGCTTGCCTAGAAACAATCGACACAGGAATGAGGTGAAGTGTCTTATCATCACCAAACTAGTGGGGTGAATCGCCCTAAAATCTCCAAACTACATCAGTAAGATAGGGACGGGGCAAGGTTTCCCGCGTCCCCCCCACCCCCACCCCCACCCACACACACCTCGGATCATATAGGGTTTAAGGCCAAATCATACGAGTAATATGACGGCAATTTTTCCATCGTCAATCTTCTTCCTGATAAATAATTCAAGACTATCTCATTATTGTCGAACAACATGATTATCTAGCTTCTTACGTATTGGTTTAGGAAATCATATTAACCCCTTGAGGATTATGACGCATTTGGCAGAATATTTTGGCCCTCATTAGACTATTTTACGCTGGTTTGGAAAGACCTCTAGGAATCTAAAGGGTCAAAACCAACTCGAGTATGCCTCTGACTCCCACATATCCTTCCTAAACTGAATAAAATCGTCTAATGATAACCAAAATAAACAGCTAAAACGCGTCATACTCCACAAGGGGTTAAAGATAAATGATATAAGTAAATGATTTTTAATGAACTTGATCTCATAAACTGAAGACCAAAGTCGCTGATAAAAGTTAAGGTAAACAGCGTTCTTGATATACCGAGGGTAAGGGATTTTTTTTTTTTTTTTTTTATCCATCCCTTCTTCCTCATGCTTTGCCCCATTAGTTTTGACATTTTAAGACGTTCGCCCCATTAGTTTGGCAGTCTTAAGACCTCTTGTGCCATTTAGCTGTCGATATTTTTCTTGACCAGCGAAAGCGACCCTGCAATTTATGAGGAACCTTTCTTCAGCCGGGATATTGTTCTGCCAAAAAATCTGAAAATTACACTCGAATGGGAGTCTTGGGGATATTTCTTAAACCTTGGTGGAGGTCTAGGGAACGAGCTAAAAAAAAAAAAAAAAAATCTAGAAGTCGCCACACCAAAATTGCCCATCAAAAGTTGCCAACAAATAAAAGCCCTTGTGTGACCCCACCTCTCCCTCTCAGCTGCTCGTCCAATATCTCTATAATATACTGGAGGGGGGAGAGGGGGGGGGGGAGGGGGAGAGGGGGAATATAAGGTAAAAGAAAAATTTAAGCTTTTGAGGGGAGAGGGGGCGGAAAATATTGTGGGTCTGGGGTGTACGTCAGGGGGCATTGGGTCCAGCTAAAAAGATGCTTGGTAAAGATTGTGGGGTTGAGAGTGAAAGAGATAGAGGTGGGGAAATATTATCAGATGGTTTGGATTGTTGTTGGTAATTTGTAATGTTATTGTTATTGTTGTTGTTGTTGTTGTTGTTAGTAGTAGTAGTAGTAGTAGTAGTAATATTGAATTGATGTGAAGTGAATTACTACTACTACTACTACTAGTAGTAGATTTTCCAGACAATCCCAAACCCCATTGGTGCTAAAGTTTTGGTTTTGGTCTAGTTGTGTTCAGAGATGTCTCAATTTTTGGAGTGAGATACTCCCAAGTTACTTGCACCCAAAATTGAAAAAAAGAGAGATTTTGACTAAACAAAATACTCATAACTATAGCATGTGGATTATGATTGAATTCGGCATAGTGGTGGATTAAATTAAGTCGGTCATGACTACGAAGTTGGTCTTGTGCAATCTGAATTGAGCTTCAAATATAATAAATCTGTAAATATACATAAATCCCTGCTACTCTTCAAGTACTGGGGCGATGTCAATGAAACTCTTAGAATCTTATCTACCCTGAATGGTCAGTGGAATGAGCTTAGTCTAGATTGTGTAGCAGGTCTATGAATAACAAAATCAGCCCAAATCAAATTCCATACCGGTGGACATATCTACTGACCCGAATATTATTGTAATTGTTGTTTTCCCTTTACTATCGTTGGTACCATGAATGTTCTTGTTATTGTTGTTATCGCCGTTGTTGTTGTGGTTGTTACTGTTGGTATCGTCGCCGTTGTAGTCGTCTTTATTGTTGAAATTGTTGTTTTCATGTTTTTATTGTTGGTATTTGTCCCCGTTGTTGTCGTTATTATTCTTTGTATCGCCGTTGTTGTTTTCATTGATGTTGTAGATGATAATGTTGTTGTTGTTGCTATTGTTGTAAGTAATGGTTCGGCAACTAATCTATGATGTAAATTATTGTTTCCATATAAATAACACTGCTACGCACATGCACTCTCTCACACAAAATAAAACAAACACACACATACACAAGAACACATATATACACACACACACACACACACACACAAGAAAACACACACAAACACACACTTTCACCCTCCCCCACACACACACGATAACAAAACACACACAATCACAAACACACGCTCACGAAGCACGGGGTAAAAGTGTCTTTTGCAGAGCGCCTGTGATCTTCTTATCTTAAATAGAAAAACAAAGTACCAAACTAATATTTCATGACCTCTTTATACATGCATGACAAGTTGCAAAGCTAAGTACACTCTTAACTATTATTCAATGTGGGCTATAAATAAATATAACTCCATATGTACAGTCGGTCAAAAAAGTATCTGCAGCCCTACGCTGATAATCTGATGTGGACAGCTTCATAGGGTTGGCACCTCTGCCTGCAACTATATCCATGTGTCAGAGACGATCGTCTCTGACACATGGATATAGTTGCAGGCAGAGGTGTTAACCCTACCGAGCTGTACACACCAGATTATCAGCATATGGGTACAGATACTTCTTGGACCGAGTGTACATTAACATTGATTCATATTGTATTATACTGTATATATATATGACCCGTTTTTTTTTTTTTTTTTTTTTTTTTTATGGCAAAACGTTTGCAACTTTATGTTTTACTGAGGTTATTAAAAGTTTCCATGTAACTTATTTCCGAGCCTCAATATTTCGTAGAAAAATTATGTTAATATATTGAATAATATTTGTTTAAATACATTCAATAATTCATTCATTAGATGATTATATATATATTCTACTTCCAAAAGAGGTAAACAAAAACTAGATAATTCTTAACCAATGGACAATATAGTTAATTAAGCTGGGTATATTTACAGTTAAGTACTTGTCTTGATTTATTGTACAATGTTTCCCATAATATAATTATGAGTTAATCACTAACAATATGCCTTTCCAGGGTGGCTTACTATGTACACTTTAATTTCCATCTTCATACCTTCTTAAAACCCGTAGAACATTACAGTGCAGAAACTCCTTAAAAAGGGGGGTTTTAGATTGTTCCCTTGACCTCCAACAAACTTTTAAACAAAAAATACCCCCAGATAAATGTATACATTTTTCGGTAAAAGGCTGGTTCCTCCAAAGTTACAGGTTTAATATCCCTCGTTACGAAAAAAAATCGACACCTAAATGGTAGGAAAGGTCATAACATTGATATAAAGGGGGCGTAAAGTCTTAACATCGCCAAACTAATTGGACAAACGACTTAAAAGTTCAAACTAATAAGGCTAAATATGAGGGAGAAGCGGATCCAGATAAATAATCCTTAAGTGAACATTCTTTTCAAGGTTATTATGATCTGTTTCCTGAAAGATGTAATAGATAATTGTTTAAAAAAAATATATATATATTTATAACATAGCAACATAGAGAGAGAGCACCAGCAAAAAAAAATGTACGTCTGACAATTAATGCGTTGTTTTAGTATGTAGTTATAGACTCACACACACACACACACACACACACACACACACACACACACACACACACACACACACACACACAGACAGACAGACAGACAGACAGACAGACACACACACACACAGTCTGTCTCTCCCTCTCACACGCTCACGCTCTCTCTCTCTCTCTCTCTCTCTCTCTCTCTCTCTCTCTCTCTCTCTCTCTCTCTCTCTCTCTCTCTCTCTCTCTCTCTCTCTCTCTCTCTTCTCTCTCTCTCTCTCTCTCTCTCTCTCTCTCTCTCAAAACAAAACAAAATCCATTTAATCTGTACTCCATTAGCTAACATGCCAATCAGATCCAAAGGTTTTTATCCCATTGTTTGTTTCCAGTTTAATTGTCATGATTACACAAGAGATGATTGGGAAGAATTTCGATCCATATATGCATTTTAATTGTGTTTGGCTTTAATTCCATTATTATTTACAAACAAACCCTTTAAAAAATTACAAATTCCTAACGTTTACACACACAAACACGCACACGCATAGAGAAACACACATACACAATCTCACTCACACACTTATTCTCTCTCTCTCTCTCTCTCTCTCTCTCTCTCTCTCTCTCTCTCTCTCTATCTATCTATCTATCTATCTAGTTATCTCTCTCTCTCACACACACACACACACACACACACACACACACACACACACACACACACACACACACACGCGCGTAAATGAAAGGGTAAACACAAAACGTATTAAAACCACTAACAGCATTGGGGTTCGGGCAATACTCCTTTCATTGTAGTAAAAATAGTAGCTCTGTTCCCACTAGTCATTAAATGCCTTTGTTGGGGATTTTTATACATTGCACGTTTTTACAATATGACAGGGTGAGTAGAAAAAAAAGGGGTACTGATTGCAAACAGGACTGAAAGCGTTCTTTGTGATCTTTGGGGCTGGTTGATAGGGTTGTGGAAACTATTAAATTGGGAAAGTAGGCAGACACACACACACACACAGACTAACACCACACCAACACACACACACACACACACACAAAGACAGACACACACAAACACACACACACACACACAAAGACAGACACACACAAACACACACACACACACACATTAATATATTTTTTTCCTCGATCTTACAATTATGGGAGAGAGAGTATGTGCATAAGTAATGAAGATAGTGCGTGTGTGTTTGTGTGTTTGTGTGTGTAATGTATGTTTGTGTGTGTGTGTGTGGGTTTTTTGGGTTTTTGTTTTGCATGTGTTTGTGTGTGTACAATATACGAATATGCAGTACTGTATCGTCAGAAAACATTTGACTAATTAAAATAATTTGTCCACCTACCGAGAGATCCATAAATGTGCTGGCCTTTTGTATAAAGATGGATATTTGTTACCGGCCCTCTTTACTGTAAACAAACACGGTAATTATCCCCTTCAATGTGATGACGCCTTTTTAATTTTCCATGCTGGCTATTATTAGACAATTATATGCTGCTTGATAGGGCCTGTGTAATATCGACGGTCTGTAAACTAAAGCAAAATATCTAATGGTGACCAGAATAATACTAAAAATACGTCAACATGCTGAAAGGGTTAAACAGTTCATAACAATATACCTTTGTAATGGTAATAATACACCCATTTAATTAAGGAAATAAAGGTAAACAACTTTCAATATGCGCCATGATGTTATATACTTCTTATCCCTATTATTCCTTACAGTGTACCATAGACCAGTCATTATTGATAGGCCAAAAATCTGGACCTCTATCCTCTGTAACTCAATAAGGGCTAGAGCAAATGGGCTGCAGCTTTCCACACCTATTCCCTGGTTGACTCTTCCCAAATGAAAACCAATTATAAGAACATAAGAACATAAGAAAATGGGAGTCTGCAGAAAGCCGATTGGCCTAAGCAAGGCAGATCCCTGTCCCACACAACCCCAATTACAAAGCCCAATTATAGGCTCAACACTCTAATACCCTGAGGATCATCTTACCAAAACGGTTAGAGATTAACGCAGGATTACGGGGGTCTGCAGAGCGCTGATTGGCCCAACCCTGCTGATCCCCCTTCACACCCAACCCTTCTCGTCCATATGCTTATCCAATTTTATCTTAAAGCTCCCTATCGTTTTTAATCCCACTATAGCACTTGGTAGTCCATTCCACCCATCTACAACTCTGTTACCAAACCAATATTTGCCTATATCTTTTCTGAAACGAAATTTATCTAATTTGAAACCATTGGTACGAGTTCTTTCGCTATCACTGAGCTTTAGTACATTTGTCATGTCCCCTTTGTTAATCCCACTAACCCACTTGAACACCTCTATCATATCCCCTCTAACTCTGCGTCTCTCTAACGAATGTAAGCCTAATTTCTTCAACCTTTCTTTATACGGAAGATTTCTAATATTATGGATCATTTTTGTCATTCTACGTTGTACTCTCTCCAATGAATCTATGTCCATTCTGTAATAAGGACACCAAAATTGAACAGCATAATCCATATGGGGTCTCACTAATGACAAGTAAAGTTTTAAGATAACATCAGCAGTTCTGTTACTCACACTCCTAGAGATGAACCCGAGAATCCTGTTTGCCTTGTTTCGAACGCTTATACACTGTTGTCTAGGCTTCAAATCATTGCTAACAAACACACCTAGATCTTTCTCACAATTCGAGTTTTCTAATTCCACATTAGCTAGTTTATATTTAACATTTGTATGCATCTTCCCTATCTTTAATACCTTGCATTTGTCAATGTTAAACTTCATCTGCCAATTTACTGACCATTCGTGTAAGGTATCTAGATCCCTTTGGAGGCACTCTATATCTCTATCTGAATCAATTGTTCTCCCCATTTTGGTATCGTCTGCAAATTTACTTATCCTACTAGTTATACCTAAATCAAGGTCATTTATGTATATAACAAACAACAGAGGACCTAATACAGATCCCTGGGGGACACCACTTTTGACTGCTCCCCATTCTGACTTCGTACCATTTATGCTGACTCTCTGCTTCCTACCAATTAGCCATGACCTAATCCATCCCAACAACGCCCCACCTATTCCATGCGCCTCAACCTTTCTCATCAATCTCTCATGGGGGACTCTGTCGAAAGCTTTACTGAAATCTAAATATATTATATCATATGACTTGTCATTATCTACTGCTTCATATACCTCTGAGAAAAAAACTAAGCAAATTAGTAAGGCAAGAACGTCCCTGAGTGAATCCATGCTGAGAAGAATTTATTAAATTAAATGTATCTAAGTGGTTTCTAATTTTACTAGCAATAATTGACTCTAGTAGCTTTCCTATGATTGATGTAAGACTAATGGGACGGTAATTGGATGCTATTGATTTGTCACCTTTTTTGAAGATCGGAACTACGTTTGCAAGCTTCCAAGCTTCTGGAACTATACCTGTCTCCAATGACTTGTTAAATAAAAAATGTTAATGGGTAACTTAACTCATCCCTACATTCTTTTAATACTCTAGCATATACCTCATCAGGACCAGGCGATTTATGAGGTTTCAGTCTGTCAATTTCCTTAAGCACATCATTTCTACTTAAAGTAATCGTACTTAACCTATTTTCTATACTATCGCTATATACTTTACGGACTTCTGGAAACTGTGCCAAATTTTCATTAGTGAAAACGGAAAGAAATTGACTATTTAATGTACTGCACATTTCTAAATCATTTTCTGTCATTTCTCCTATCGAAGTTTTAAGGGGACCAATTACATCTCTAACCTTGGATTTATATAGTTGGTAAAAAGCTTTAGGATTATTTTTTGAGTCATTGGCAACCTTAATTTCATAATTTCTTTTTTCTTTCCTAATATCCAGTTACCTGTCTTGATAGATTCTGATAGTAAGCAAGTAGGTTAATTTCACCTTTTCTAATTTTTCTATATATTCCTCTCTTTTGTCCTAGAAGTTCTAATAGTCTATTATTCATCCATTTGGGTTGGTTCTGTGTTGATCTAAATTTTCTTTTGGGGATGTATTTATTTTGTGCATTGAATACTGACTTGATAAAATTATCGTATGTATCTACCAAGGTTGACGTCTCTTCCTGACTTAAGATGACAGGTGCCTGAGAAGGGGTACACTCATTTGGACACCTGGATCGACTTAATTTTTTGACCATAGGGTCCGCTAATAGGGCTCTTCTTAACCCACCATAATTGGCTTTTCTAAAGTCAGGTATTAATGTTGTATTCTCTCTGGTATTACCTTTCCATTGTATATTAAAATACACAGAATTGTGGTCACTATTTCCTAGGTGGTCCCCTATCTCTACATTATTTACCATATGTTCATTGTTACTGAAAACTAAATCGAGAATATTATTACCTCTAGTCGGCGTATCTATGAATTGAAATAAAAAACTATCTTGTACTACCTCTATAAACTCCTCAGAATCAGAGTCTCCTATTTGATGCTGCCAATCTATATTCGGAAAATTAAAATCCCCCATAATGCACACATTGCTAAACCTTGATGCCATTTTAATTTCCTCCCATAATGACGTTCCGTTATTTCTACTCATATTTGGCGGTCTATACATAACTCCAATAACTATGGTCTCACTACCTTCGTTAACCTCTACCAAAACACTTTCATTATCGTTATTTAGTCTAATACCTGATTTAATACAGCTTTTTAATGTACTCCTGACAAACACTGCTATACCGCCACCCCTCTTACTTGTTCGGTCATATTTAAACAAACTATATCCTGGTATATCAAATTCTGCTAAGAAATGCCTGGTTTCTGTATTAATCCACGTTTCAGTTAGCGCTATTATGTCTATATTTTCTTTGCTAACAAGGGCTCTAAGTTCGTTCATTAAAGGGCTCTAAGTTCGTTCATTGAACTCGATTGCTCTAGTTCCTTATAGTTACAGAGGTTAAGAGTTAACATTTCTGGCGTACCTATAATTAAATGGGTATAGCTCTCATGTGATAAACTCAGCTTATTCACACGGGCGCTTTACCCGACAATTTTGACCAACACATTTATTCTGGCAACACTTTGGGATTATTTTCAAATGGAATTGACAATTTTAGTATATTCAATGTTGATAGACTGCTGGCATATGTAACCCAGAAACCACACAAGTAATCGAGTTAACTCTTTCAAGATCCGATTGGGCATTTCTGTTCTGTTTTCTGGCTATTATTAGACGATTTTAGTCAGATTAGGACGGGTGTATGGAAGTCAGAGGGTTATTAGAGATACTCTTTACCCTTATAATTACCACATAACCTTCCTAAGCTGTATACAAATCGTCTAATGATAGCCAGAATAAACTGCCAAAATGCATCATAATCTTGAAAGGGTTTTTACTATTTATCATTTGGAAGATGTCAGCCAGGGAATTGATGTAGAATTTACAGCTCGTTTGATCGACCCGTTTTTTAGTTTGGTTTGGATTGCTGGCTTAATTGCATTTTTTTTTTTCTATGTGATTGAGGGAGGCAAAAGGCATAACTGCCTATAGCGAGTGCCTCCCCCATAGTTGAAAGAGTGACAGGGCCAAAATCAAGGGACGTTCGAGCCAAAATGCCTGGACACACGGAGTTTGAAGCAATTTAAGTCATAGGAAGAGGGAAAGACTGATTCTGGGAGAGTGTTCCAGAGCTCAGCTGTTGAGTAGAAGAAAGTTTGAGAGTAACGTTTAACTCTTGGGTTGGAGAGTTGCACAGAGTAGGGATGGGATTGAGTTGCAAGACGGGTACCACGTGCCCTACGTAAAGGAGGTGGTATGCACTGGGATAGCTCTGAGGAACACTGATTATTATAGTAGCGATAGAATAACGAGAGAGATGCAACATTGCGGCGGAGAGAGAGAGATTGCAGAGAGTTGGTGAGTGGACGGGAGTTAATGATACAAAAGGCCTTCCTTTCAACTTTGTCTAGGAGAGCGGTGTGAGAGGAACCTCCCCACACATGTGAACAGAGAGTACAGAGATTATACTATAAATTACAGATAGAATATTTTAGGTAATATAATTCCTACAAGCGTTTAATGCAGATCATTTTAAGTATGCTAATTCTAAAAGAAACGTGTCATGCACAGGTTTAATATATATATATATATATATATATATTTATTTTTTATTTTTTTAAAGTGCTTAATTCACACTATTATATAAAGTGTCACAATTTCTAAAAAAAAAAGCATTTAATGCAAACGATTATAGTAACCTTTTCAAGATCCGATTACGCAATTATTATCTGAGTTACGGTTGTTATTGGACGATTTCACTCATATTAGGAAAGATTATTGAAGTCTAAGGGTTAATTGAGATAGTCTTTTCTCTTTTAATTCCCACAAATCCTTCCTAAACTGTGCAATATCGTTCGATGATTGTCAGGATATACTGTTAAAACTTGTCCAATTCTTATATACGTTTAAAATAACATCATATACAAGACCAGAATTGCAGAATAAACGTCAGCGGAAAAAATGCAATGGTGTAAATTTAACCAGCTTAATTTGAATGCGGCAAAGTAATGAACACAAGAGCTGCCAGGCCTATAAATACCGTCGCTCTATTATTGAATTCATTGGGGACTGTTTCCGGGTAGTTTTATATAGGTATTTTCAGTTTTAATTAATATATTGATATTCTTTGTTGATTAGTTTTGTTATTTATGTATTTATTGTATTTTACTTATGTATATATATATATACAGTCTATCTATACTGTACAATATATACCTTTTTTGGAATATACCTTTGTGTATACCTTTTTTGGAATATACCTTTGTGTATACCTTTGTGTATACCTTTTTTGGAATTTTACCTTGTGTTTTATTTAGGTATGTTTACTTTTATTGTTCAGCAATTTTGGCTCGTGTATGGGAGCTAAATTACTTGTCGTTGGCATGTTTTTCTTTCTTTTTTTGTCTTTTTCTTTTTTTATTCAGTTTGTGGCAACGATATTGTTCGATTTTTCTAGCGTGTTGTGGTTTAATTTTGACTAGTAATTTAGTTTGAACTGTGGGGCCTATATTACTTGATTGGTAGTTTTATTTTCAGTTTTAAAGTTATATGTCGATCTATTAATGGGAGCGATAGTAATTCCTTTTGTTAGCGTGTTCTTGTTTCTCCTCATCTTAGTAATTTAGTTTTATTGATGAGAGGTATTGTAAATTGTTATATTTTATTAATAATTTAGTTTTATTGATGAGAGATATTGTTTATTATGTAATATTCTTTTATTTATCTAGTTTAAATAATGAGATCTTTTGTTTATTATATTATTTTACGTTGTGTGTTAGTTTCACCTTCAGTAAACTTCGCCTATGTATAATACAGCACATAAACTGCAAAATTACTGGTAAGCTTGACAATAATTCCAGTTCCTATTCGGGCTTTCTTATTTACTTTACCTAATTTGCTCTCTCTATCAAGACCTCTATCTAGGTAAAACAAAGACATAAATAAAATATAGAAATAAATCAAAATAAATTCATACATCTTTCAGCCTACTGACTGAAATGGTCTACTGGTTGAAATAGTGTATTGTTCGAAATGGCCTTTTGGTCGAAATGGACTACTGGTTGAAATTATTGACTGATTGGTGAAATGGTCTACTGGTTGAAATAATCCACTGGTTGAGATGGTCTACTGATTAAAATTGTGTATTGGTTGAAATAGCCGTCTGGTTGAAATCGTCCACTGGCTGAAATGATGTGCTGTTGAAATGGTGTACCGGTACTGTTGTAAATTGTTTACTGTTGGAAATTGTTTACTGTTGGAAATGGTGTACAGTTGGATAACTATGTACTGTTGGAAATTGTTTACTGTTGGAAATGGTGTACTGTTGGAAATTGTGTACTGTTGGAAATGGTGTACAGTTGGAAATTGTGTACTGTTGGAAATTATGTATTGTTGGAAATTGTGTACTGTTGGAAATTGTGTACTGTTGGAAATTGTGTACTGTTGGAAATGGTGTACTGTTGGAAATTGTGTACTGTTGGAAATTGTGTACTGTTGGAAATTGTGTACTGTTGGAAATTGTGTACTGTTGGAAATTGTGTACTGTTGGAAATTGTGTACTGTTGGAAATTGTGTACTGTTGGAAATAATATACTGTTGGAAATAATACAATGTTGGAGATTATATACTGTTGGAAATAATTTACTGTTGGAAATGGAGTACTGTTGGAAATGACCTACTGACATGGACCCGCACCTAATTATTGACACCGCTGCCATGCTGACATCACCAATGGCACGCTGACAACAACGGATAATAACATAACCACATGAGCAGCTAACAAAAAATATAAAAAAAACCCACACACACTTAAAGCAAAAATAAAATAATAATAATAATAATCATCATCATCATCATAATCATTATGAACAAATCCTATTATCAAAAGACATGTAACAAATCAAACACACACACACACACACACACACACACACACACACACACACACACACACACACACATACACAGAATAAACAATTAACTGTGAATTCCATAATATACCGCCAATATTTACAGGTCAGGCCGTGTGGGTGTTCATTAGTTCCCTACTCTACTGTATGTACTTTACAACCAGCCCAATAACGGCTATCTATATGTATAGTTCTTACTTAGGCTGAACAAAAATAATTAAAATACAAACTTAACGATTTGTGTATGTGTGTGTGTATGTGTGTGTGTGTGTGTGTGTGTGTGAGTGTGAGTGTGTGTGTGTGTGTGTGTGTGTGTGTGTGTGTGTTATTCTATTTTATTATTTTTTGTTTTACACATGTCCATTCATACACATTCAAGTTTCTATGTCCACATGTGTAGGACTTTCTGTAGGCTATACAATGCCGTAAATATAGTTGTATTGTGGCTAACATTGAATCTATCTATCTATCTATTGCCTGACGCCGTGATCCCCGAAGCGAAGGATGCACCTCTGTCCCAATCAGCTACTCCCTCAACAGCACCGCTTCGTTCGTGTACTTCCTCACTCCATCCTTCAACCTCTCATTCGGTTGCCTCTCCCTCTCCTGTCCCTCACTCTCGTTACACCCTCTTAAGCACCCGTCAACACCTAGCGGATTTTAGGCCAAGACTGTCCGCGACCTAGGGGTCGTGGCCAGTCTTGGTCTACGTCGCCGCGCATCATGGGCCGTCGCCAACATAACAAACAGGTCGGGATGGGTCTTCACATATCCCCTCAAAAGTTCTACATGCACAACATTGAAAATCAAGTCGCGGTGGAGGCAGGTAAAAAAATGGGAGGGAAGGGGACGGGAGGCTGATGGCGTGTGACGGCGCTTGACGGGCGCTTGACGGGCTTGACTGGCAAAGGTAGGCGTCAGTGCGGCGGCATACTGCACCATAAATGAGGTCTGCGTCAGGCGGCGTCACCATAACAACCTGCGGGGATCAGCGGCGGCTTGCGGCGACCCAACGATGCCCTAACGGTCAATATATAAATAAACGACATAAATAAATAATTAAATAATAAATATATTATCAATAACCATCAAAATATAAGATTAGGTATATTAATTACAGAAAAAATGAAAAATAACAACATTCAATACATAATTAAATTAATAATAATAATAAAATAACAGAATTAACTGAAATAATCAGTTAATAATCAGCCGTCCATACTGAAGGGGTCGCCGTCATCGGCACAGTAATGCATTTTGACGCCGCCCTACCTCCTGTCGACGCCGTTCGTCGGGTCGTTGTCAACGCGCTACGCCGCAGATCGGCACTCCAGCGGCGACCTAGGTCTCACCTTCAGTCCTGCATGGGCGCTGCTCTACCCCGTCAGGTCGCCGTCAGGCAGCGTGGCCATCCATACTGCGTCCCGTCCAAAACTCACCCCCCCAAATCCTTAAGCTATCCGCCGAAGGTCGGCACTCCTGACCACAACTAAAGGTCGTGGTCAGTCTTGGCTCAAGTCGGCATGGTGTGACGCCTGCTTTAGTCATTCTATCGCTTTCCATACGTTCCATATGGCCGAACCATCTCAAGTTGTTCCTTTTCACACTTTCCAGCACATCTACCTCCACACCACACCTCCTTCTTACTTCCTCATTAGTCTGTCTATCCCTCCATGTAACTCCGCACGCACTCCTTAAGTAATTCATTTCCACTGCTCTCACTCTTGGTCTGAGTCTCTCAACCAACGTCCATGCTTCGCTTCCGTAATTCAGTGTCGGGATTACCACACTGTCATGCAAGGACTTCTTCACTTCCATACTGACCACCCTATTTCTAACATTGAATGACTCCTTTCAATTTAGAAAATACTTTTTGGATCATATTAGATGCCAACTATCTCAAATCACGTTTTGACTCCCACAAGTTCTTCCTAATCTCAGTAAAAATGGATCTTATTAGCCAGAATGGTACGGGGAAAAGGGTCGAAATAGTATATGGGTTGATAGAAACGACCTATACTAAAGTGTTCATAATTTGATTCTGAAAATGTTTGCAAAATATCAGCTACTTTAGGGTAAGGTTAACTTGGGCACACTTAGATTGGTTAGGCTAAGTTAAGATACCTAAAAATATTAAAAATTAAGTTAATTAAGGTTGGAAGGCTAAGGATGAATAAGGATAAGTTAGGGATAATGGGATAGATTGGGTAAGGTTAAGTTAGATAAGGTTAGGTTAGGACAGGTAAACATTAGAATAGGATAGCTTATTATTTATGTGTATTATATGTGGGTAACGATGAATGAGTCACAAATTCAGCCTGTATGTAAAACAGTTATTAGTAAAAGGAAAAACTATAATATATATATATATATACATATATACAGTATATACTGTATGTAAAGCTCAAACAGGCCATAGAATCAGCCAATGAGCTCATTCAATTATGTAGTGGAGATCCGGTCGCAAGTGTCTACCTTTATACTTTAGGCCAGATACTTAGGGATCATTTTGCAAGGAGGGAAATATGCTATTAATTAGTCAATGATGTGTGAGGTTAAAATATTCGTTAGGGGGTCGTGTGCTATCTTTCACGCACATTCTCTCTCTCTCTGTCTGTCTGTCTGTCTGTCTGTCTATCCTGTCTGTCTGTCTCTTGTCTGTCTGTCTCTTGTCTGTCTGTTGTCTGTGTCTCTGTCTGTATTGTCTGTCTGTCTGTCTGTCTGTCTCTCCATTAGAATATTGGTCCAGAGTCTATCTATCTATCCGTTGCTGGCCGCAGGTCTATATGAGTGTAAAATATAAGTATTAAGCATATTTGACGAGAGTATAGTAGTAGGGTGTACCGGTATATCATTAATATGCTGCTGATGTTACGAGAGCACAGTGTACATGTATTTCATTAGCAGTAAAAAGTTAGCATTTTGGACTTTGTTGGAAGTTAGTGATAATACTGTGTGTGAGAGAGATTTTTGTGTGCACTGTACTCATTACTGAGAGTCCAAAATACTATCTACTCTCTTCTTGAACTGATCTAGAGAAACTGTTTACAACATCTTAGGGAAAATTGTTCCAGGTAGAACACATGTTTTGTGTGAAAAAGTGTCCACAAATACTAATGCTGAACCTAACTAATCTTAACTTTCAACCATGGTTGTGTGTTGTATTCATATGATGTGTCTGCCATAATCTACATTGTCAAACCCATTAAGTATTTTAATATCTTCAATGAGCTGAATCCGTAGTCCAGAAAGAGGCCAAGAGCTCTCAACCAGTCCTCATAGCTCAGTGTTCTAATCGATGGGATTAGCTCAGTAGCCCTAGCTTGTACTCTTTCCAGTCGCTCTATATAATTACCTGAGTGCTGAAAACCAGAATTGAACAACATACTCCAGGAGAGGCCGTATGAGCGCGCTGTAAAGTGCGAGGACTATTTCCTTATTTTTATTTCTCTTAACACTCAAAGAGCGGCTGGTGGAGTATATTTCACCGTGCTGCCCAGCGTTTTTTTTTACCATAAATGGCGTTGTTTCCGTGCTCTTTTTCATGCATAAACACGAGCCAGAGCGTAATACAATTATGTATCTCTGAAAGGGCGTAAATTGAGCTTTCCAATGACACCAGAACCATCCTTCTACGATCACTGGTTGTCTTGCAACGATCGTGCAACCGAAGGGCAAAATCGCTAAAATACGGTCATTTCGTTACATAATTACGTGTGTAGCAAGGGAGGGAGGGTTGAGTAGTGTGGAGTACATGTCAGTAGACCCACGACGGCCGTGGCGAGCGGTCATGAGGTAACCTACGCTCCTCCCGTTGCTCATCTCTCTCTCAGAGCCAATATTGCGCCAAAATTGCACACAGACTTAAGTCGGGCCCCGCCACATTGTCCAGCTTTTTAGATACGGACTTAAGTCGGGCCCCGCTAAAGAAGGGTTAATGTAGCCCAACAATTATTTCTGAGCTTTCTTCTATACTTCAATGCACTGCTTGAAAAACGTTTAGGTCACTGTTGATCAGAACATCTAATTCCTTTTCCAAGTCAGTCACTTCCAGAGGCATTCCAAATAGTGAATAGCCTGACAAGGTTTACTTGGCCGATATGCATCACCTTGCACTTTTCCAAGTTTAGTCACATCTGT
>CM064581.1:8936366-8999630 GCA_032716605.1 Paralithodes platypus | reverse complement strand
ACGACATAAATTAAATATTAAATAATAAATATATTATCAATAACCATCAAAATATAATATTAGGTATATTAATTACAGAAAAAATGAAAATGAACCACATTCAATACACATAATTAAATTAATAATAATAATAAAATAACAGAATTAACTGAAATAATCAGTTAATAATCAGCCGTCCCGACTGAAGAGGTCGCCGTCCATCGGCACAGTAATGCATTTGGACGCCGCCCTAAACCTCCTGTCGACGCCGTTTCGGGGGTCGTTGTCAACGCTCTCTACGCCGCAGATCGGCACTCAAAAAAAGCAGCGGCGACCTAGGTCTCACCTTCATTCCTGCATGAGCGCGGCTCTACCCCGTCAGGTCGCCGTCAGGCAAGCGTGGCCATCCATACTGCGTCCTTCCTCCCGTCACAACCTCAATCCACCCGCCCCAAATCCACAATAGAGCTATCACGCCGTTAAAGCAGGTCGGCCAACCTCATACTAGACAACACAATCTAGAACGGGGGTCCGTGGTCAGTCTATGCCGCCGCTTACAGAGTCTGGGCATGGGTGTGACGCCTGCGTTGTAGTTCAGTTCTGATCGTCTTTTCCATAACAAGTTCCATCATGTAGCCCAGTGAACTCATCTCTGAAGGAACTGGTTTGGTTCCGGTTTTTCACACATTTCCCAGCACACTCTAGCACCTCCACCACACACACACTCCTTCTTGACTTCCTCATTAGTCTGTCCTATCCGCCTCCAATGTGATAATCACACGCTCCGCCCAGAGCACTCCTTAACGTAATTCACCTTTCCACTAGCACGTCTCACTCTTACGACGGATCTACTGAGGTTTCTCTCGAACCAACGTCCCTGTATGCACTTCCGCTTCCGTAAGTTCAGTGTGCGGGATATACCACACTGTCACATGGCCCCAAGGACTTCTTCACTTCCATACTGACCACCCTATTTCTAACATTGAATGACTCCTTTTAATTTAGAAAATACTTTTTGGATCATATTAGATGCTAACTATCTCAAATCACGTTTTGACTCCCACAAGTTCTTCCTAATCTCAGTAAAAATGGATCTTATTAGCCAGAATGGTACGGGGAAAAGGGTCGAAATAGTATATGGGTTGATAGAAACGACCTATACTAAAGTGTTCATAATTTGATTCTGAAAATGTTTGCAAAATATCAGCTACTTTAGGGTAAGGTTAATTTGGGCACACTTAGATTGGTTAGGCTAAGTTAAGATACCTAAAAATATTAAAAATTAAGTTAATTAAGGTTGGAAGGCTAAGGATGAATAAGGATAAGTTAGAGTATAATGGGATAGATTTGGGTAAGGTTAAGTTAGATAAGGTTAGGTTAGGACAGGTTAAGATTAGAATAGGATAGCTTATTATTTATGTGTATTATATGTGGGTAACGATGAATGAGTCACAAATTCAGCCTGTATGTAAAACAGTTATTAGTAAAAGGAAAAACTATAATATATATATATATATACATATATACAGTATATACTGTATGTAAAGCTCAAACAGGCCATAGAATCAGCCAATGAGCTCATTCAATTTATGTAGTGGAGGATCCGGTCGCAAGTGTCTACCTTTATACTTTAGGCCAGATACTTTATGGATCATTTTGTAAGGGGGGAAATATGCTATTAATTAGTCAATGATGTGTGAGGTTAAAATATTCGTTAGGGGGTCGTGTGCTATCTTTCACGCACATTCTCTCTCTCTCTCTGTCTGTCTGTCTGTCTGTCTGTCTGTCTGTCTGTCTGTCTGGTCTGGTCTGGTCTGGTCTGGTCTGGTCTGGTCTGGTCTGGTCTGGTCTGGTCTGGTCTGTCTCTGTCTCTCCATTAGAATATTGGTCCAGAGTCTATCTATCTATCCGTTGCTGGACTGAATGGCTATATGAGTGTAAAATATAAGTATTATAGCATATTTGACGAGAGTATATTTAGTAGGGTGTACCGGTATATCATTAATATGCTGCTGATGTTACGAGAGCACAGTGTACATGTATTTCATTAGCAGTAAAAAGTTAGCATTTTGGACTTTGTTGGAAGTTAGTGATAATACTGTGTGTGAGAGAGATTTTTGTGTGCACTGTACTCATTACTGAGAGTCCAAAATACTATCTACTCTCTTCTTGAACTGATCTACTGAAGAACTGTTTACAACATCTTAGGGAAAATTGTTCCAGGTAGAACACATGTTTTGTGTGAAAAAGTGTCCACAAATACTAATGCTGAACCTAACTAATCTTAACTTTCAACCATGGTTGTGTGTTGTATTCATATGATGTGTCTGCCATAATCTACATTGTCAAACCCATTAAGTATTTTAATATCTTCAATGAGTTGTGAATTCCGTTAGTCCAGAAAGAGGCCTAAGAGCTCTCAACCAGTCCTCCATAGCTCAGTGTTCCTAATCGATGGGATTAGCTCAAGTAGCCCATAGCTTGTATGGGGGGGGGGGGGGGGGTGCTCTTTCCAGTCGCTCTATATAATTACCTGAGTGCTGAAAACCAGAATTGAACAACATACTCCAGGAGAGGCCGTATGAGCGCGCTGTAAAGTGCGAGGACTATTTCCTTATTTTTATTTCTCTTAACACTCAAAAGAGCTGGGCTGGTGGAGTATATTGCACCCGTGGCCGCCCAGCGTTTTTTTTTTACCATAAATGGCGTTGTTTCCGTGCTCTTTTTCATGCATAAACACGAGCCAGAGCATAATACAATTATGTATCTCTGAAACGGGCCGTAAATTGAGCTTTCCAATGACACCAGAACCATCCTTCTACGATCACTGGTTTGTCTTGCAACGATCGTGCAACCGAAGTGGCAAAATCCGCTAAAATACGAGGTCATTTTCGTTACATAATTACGTGTTGTAGCAAGGGAGGGAGGGTTTGGAGTAGTGTGGAGTACATGTCAGTAGACCCACGACGGCCGTGGCGAGCGGTCATGAGGTAACCTACGCTCCTCCCGTTGCTCATCTCTCTCTCAGAGCCAATATTGCGCCAAAATTGCACACAGACTTAAGTCGGGCCCCGCCACATTGTCCAGCTTTTTAGATACGGACTTAAGTCGGGCCCCGCTAAAGAAGGGTTAATGTAGCCCAACAATTATTTCTGAGCTTTCTTCTATACTTCAATGCACTGCATGAAAAACGTTTAGGTCACTGTTGATCAGAACATCTAATTCCTTTTCCAAGTCAGTCACTTCCAGAGGCATTCCAAATAGTGAATAGCCTGACAAGGTTTACTTGGCCGATATGCATCACCTTGCACTTTTCCAAGTTTAGTCACATCTGTCATGTCTCCAACCATTCACCCGGTCTGTTAAGATCTATCCTGAGCTGTTCAAGCCCGTTCCAGTTCTTCACATTCACTCCAAGCTATATGTCGCCTGCAAACTTGGAGATCACACTCAATAGACCAATATTTATTTAATTACCATATATGATAACCAGAACTGGGCCAAGGACAGATCCCTGTGGAACTCCAGAAGTGACTTAGAATACACTTAGAAGAAACACCATTGATTACCACTCGTTGCTGTCTATCTGTTAGCCAACTTTCCAACCAATTTACGAATTCTATATTGATACTTAGTGCACTCAATTTTGACATTGGCCTGCAATGAGACCCTTTGTCAAAAGCTATTTGAAAATCTAAGTAAAGGATGTCTATGGCTCTGCTTTAGTCATATTGTAGTTGACCTGTTGTATCCTTTAGAGGTCCAACGCTAATATGAATGGCATCCTACTGTTCACATAGCCGAAGAACTCTTTAGGATTCTTTTTGCAGAGGGCTGCAACCCTGAGTTCTTCATTCCTCTTTGCTTCCTTTATAATAGATTTCACTCTCCTACACATATTCTTGAAGGAATCTAGATCTCTTTGGTCCTGACTTCTCATGGCCTTTCTATAAGAAATATTTCTCTCTCTCTAATTCCTGAATTTATGTAACTTGTGAACCATTTTAGTTGAGGTGAGCCTGATTTGGTAACTTTTGTGGGAACGAATGCAGCTTGTTGATCCATAAACTGTTCATCGAATGAGCACCAAGTGGCATTAACATCTTCACCCTCAAGTCTGATCTCGGATAAGCTTCCTCGAAGTCTTTCAATATTTGCTCTACGGAAATCTAGTTTCGTACTCTGATTACTGATGGGTCTGTTGCAAAAGGTGCAAAGAGAGAACCTAACTAGATTGTGGTCATTATCTCAGAATGACTCCCCATCAGATAAGCTGATCACACTTTCTTCTTTAGTGGTGAACACACTATCTTGTATACTATTGCCTCTAGTTGGCTCGTTCACCCACTGGGTTAAAAGTTGCCTTTAGTAAAAGTCAACAAGACGCCTACCTTCAGCATCGGCAGTTGTTGCATCCCAGTTAACTAGGCAATTAAAGTCACCTAAGATCACACTAGTTTGCTGTCGATATGACCCAGCAGTTTTGTGTACAGGAGTTCATCCTTTTCAACATTTTGATGTGGAAACCTGTACACCAGAACAACCCTATAGATAGACTTACCTAGATTGAAGTCTACTCCTAATAGTTCATGTTCTGACTTGATCCATATTCTAAAGGATATAGTATGCAGTGTATGAGAGCCACGTGGAAGGACTGAGAGGGAGAAGCAGACTAAGAATCAGAAGGACAGATTAAGTTAATAGATATTTGAGTGAAAGTAGTGTTGGGTGGGAGGAGGGGCGCTGGCTGACGAATGACAAACAGAGCATGGATGCGATTCCTCACGGCCAACCCCTTGGGGATAAAGGAGTAAAGCAACATACCTGCATATATATATATATATATATATATATGTATATAAGTGTTTGAGTGTGTATACTGTATGTCTGTGTGTGTTTCTACCTTCACCCAGGATCGAACCAGGGTTTCAAGGATTTTCTTTTCTTGAAGCTTATTTCTCAAATGATCTTAAATTATATGAAAGATGTCTATAGATGGTTTCGTTAGTAGCACGGGATGAAGAAGCAAAACGCCTTCCCCTGTTTTGTTTATCCGCCTGCATTAACACATTGTATATCCAGGAATATTGTATTCTACGGAATATTATCTTTGTTCAATGGTTAGACACGCTTCGATGATATGTATTGCGTTAAATTTGTCTGCGAAAACTATTTCTTCAAGGTCTGAAAATGTGTTGCAAATTATTTAAGTAATAGCTTGAAAACAGCTATTGGAGTTGGTTGATGAATTTGCTTGCTTATCGGAGTACATTACATTAACTCCCTAGATTGCCCTCCATCAATTATGTTTATTGTTGAAAAGAGTGAACTGCGTCATTAAGAAGTTGTCCAAGTCTCGCTGATCCCACTTGGTTCAAGTGGAGATTGTCTCCATCAAACAAATCGGGTTACTGAAAGAATTTGTCCCGATTGTTGATGGAGCTCAACTTGTTTCTCTGAGCAAAGGTTATGGAGGCGATTATTTAAGGGAGCCCACCTCGGTTTTTCCTCTCTCTCTGAGTTGTATCCATTAGGCCCCATTCAGCCTACTGTTTTAAGACGTTTATCCCCATCCAGGTGTCGATTTTTTCCTGGCGAGCGGTAGCGAGCCAGCATATTATTTAAAATGTTTCTGACAGCAGGCTAAATTTGTACATTTTTCGATAGAAGAATGTCTCCGGCGAAGCCGGATTTCTCCATATAATGCTGGCTCGCTATCGCTCTCCAGGAAGATACCGACACCTGGATGGGGATAAACGTCTTAAAACAGTAGGCTGAATGGAGCTGAATGGATACAAGCCAGAGAAAGAGAAAAATGTAAAAGGAGATAAAAAAGGCAGGTGACCCCCCTTAAGTTGAAGTCCTTATCAAAGAATTTCTGCTCAGCTGCTTGTCTGGGGAGGAGGATGCCTGAAACGATAATACGGCTAGATTTATTCAAGAACTGAATTTTCTCCAACACTTCCTCGGACCGAGTGTGTTTTACATCATACTGTGTATACCAGCAGCGTGGATTAGGCACAGGGTATTTTTTCTTACACCATTTATGACATCATCTAAGGCAGCGGTAATATCGTATATCGGTTATATCGTATAAGCCTGGGAGGCAAAAGCGTTTCCTGGTGTGGGGGGATCTTCCACAAAACACACACACACACACACACACACACACACACACAGACACAGACACAGACACAGACACACACACACACACACACACACACACACACACACACATATGTTTGGCCACGTAAAATGTGAAATTGACTAACAAGCAAACGTTAATAATATTCGAACAATGTAAACATGACACACTGCACAATATGACAGATTTGTGTATGTACTACCTGTAGTTATATGCTAGTGATGTTATGAAATATGCTAAGTGAAGCATTTTATCGGAAGTGAAATATATGTTTCGATTTTGGACTTCGTTGGAATTAGGATAGTAATAGTAGAAATGTTTGTGAGTGTGTGTGTGTGTGTGTGTGTGTGTGTGTGAAGGAGAGGTAGAGGGAGAATGAAAGCATGGGGAAGACCATAATTATTTTTGTGTTAAATTATTACCTGAGTTTTCGTTGTAGACATCTCACGGTGTGCTCTTGCAAGTTTAAAAAGCGACAGGATCTCTCTCTCTCTCTCTCTCTCTCTCTCTCTCTCTCTCTCTCTCTCTCTCTCTCTCTCTAATGCCTAACAAATTTGATTGAATTTTATAACAAACTATTCACATATAACGACATAACGAAATCACTAGATATAATCTTCTTGGACTTTCAAAAGCGTCGACAAGGTGCCTCACCGAAAACTATTGGCTAAACTGGAGAGGATAGGTATCAAAGGTGAAATTCATTCTTGGATAAAAAATTGGCTTACGGACAGAAGACAGAGAGTGGTGATAAATGGAGTGGAATCGGAGTGGGAGCCTGTCACTAGTGGAGTTCCACAGGGTTCAGTCCTTGGACCGGTCTCTCTCTCTCTATCCTTAACGTGATCGAGGTAGGGGTAAACAACACCATTTCCAAATGCGCCGACGATACAAAATAGGAAATACAGTCCTGAACGAAGATGATAGAAATGCGGTGCAATCTGATTTAAACCGATATCAGGGTGGTCGAAAAAATGGCAGATGCCCTTCAATGTCGATAAATGTCAGGTGCTGCAGGTGGGTAGAAGAAATATGAAATACAAAGACGAAATGAATGGCACACAATTAAATACCGCAACGGTAGTAAGGGACCTAGGGGTACTTTTTTCTGAAAACCTAAAAACTTCCGACCAATGTATAGCAGCTGCAAATAAGGCAAACATAGCATTGGGCTTTATTAAACGAAAATTTACATATAAACATGAAAACGTAATGTGCCACTGTTCAAAAGTATGGTGAGGCCCCACCTTGAATATAGTGTGCAGTTCTGGTCACCTTATCTGATCAAGGACATTGTAAGACTCGAGTCAGTACAGCGTAGAGGGCGGAAGATGAAACGCACATTAAGAAATAAAGGATAAGAAGTAAGACTTAAACGATTGAACCTGTTCTCATTAAAAAAGAGGAGTTGAGGGGTCAGCTTATTGAGTGCTTTAAGATACTAAAAGGTTTCGACAAAGTCGATGTAAATGCACTATTCACATACAATACTAATCAAACTCGCGGAAATGGAATGAACTTAAAAACCAAAAAGGCAAACCTAGATGTCACAAAGAGTTTCTTCACCTACAGTGTGGCGACAGAGTGGAATAAAAACTACCAGAGTGAGTGGTGGAGAGCGACACAATAAACGCTTTCAAGGGAAGGCTTGACCTCTATCTGCAGAGGGCTGGGGTGATATGAAAATAAAATAAAAAATAAAATAATGTATGTAAGTGTATGTGTGTGCACTGTACAGTATGTATATATATACTGTATATATATGTGTGTATGTGTATATGTGTGTGTTATATATATGTATATAATATGTATATGTATGTGTATATATGTGTATGTGTATATATGCCTATATGCATATTATAGTTGTAAGGCCAGACGGCATAGTAAGGACCTTGAGGTCTGTGTGGTCTGTGTATCTAAGTAGCTCTATGTACTTCTGTGCCTCTCTCTCTCTCTCTCCTCTCCAAAGCAAACCTAGATGTCACAAAGAGTCTTCCCTACATGGCGCAGAATTAACGCCCCTGGTGAGAGCGACACATACGCTTTCAAAAGGCTGACACTCTATCTGCAGGTGCTTTGATATGAAAGAAGAACGCCAAACCATGTTTGTATGTGTTGCACTGTACAGTATGGTATGTGGATATGTGTGTGTGGTATTTGTGATATGATATGTACGTGTATAGTGTCTCTGCTATAATGGTATATATATATATATATATATATATATATATATATATATATATATATATATATGTATATGCATATATACATATATAGTTTGTAAGGCCAGACTGCCTAGTAAGGACCTTGAGGTCTGTGTGGTCTGTGTATCTATGTAGCTCTATGTAGCTCTCTCTCTCTGTCACGTAAATTGCTAAATTGAACAAACAGCACGGAAAGGCAAATGTTTTTCGAACCATATAAATATCATACAGTACACAGTATGAAATATCATACAGTACACGGTATGAAATAATTGTTTGCCGTAGTACTGTACCAGCATATATCATTTATATGCCACTGAATTTATGGAGTATGCTAAGGGCAGTATTTTATCAGTAGTACAATTTTAAAGCTATTTGAACTTTGTTGGACTTGGGATAATACTATGTTTGTGTGATTGTGTGTGTGTGTGTGTGTGTGTGTGTGTGTTTGTTTTTGTGTGTGTGTGTGTATGTGTGTAAGAGAGAAAGGAGTACAAAGGAGTACAAGGAACAACATCTAGTGACCCTTCTAGGCTGCTTGTCCTCCAAAACACTTCGGATCAAGTGTCCAACAGTGGTTTGAGTGGGTAAGGAACATTGGAAGGGAACTACTTCCCTGGAACTAATGTCCGTGCAGGACTAGGAAGTTAGTAGGGGACATATGGGTTAGTAACTGTGAGGAGGATAAAATAAAGTATTCATTTCCAAACGCAGTCAGTCGCGGGTTTTGATGCGAGATATTTGTCTAGCGGAATTTATATGAAATCAACGGTGCTGCAGTCTATAACGTCTCGGGGAAGCCCATTCCACAAGTTGACAACTCGATTGAAGAAGAACTTCTTAGATGCATGTGAGTTAAAAGATTTACCAATAATTTTGCAACCGTTTTCCCGCGTGTAATTAGATTGGTCGATCGTGAAGTACTTACTACAGTTCATATTGTCGATGCCTTTGATGATTTTGAACACTTGAATTAAGTCACCTCTTAATCTGCGCTGGGTTAAAGGAAATAGATTTAATTCTCTAAGACGCTCTTCGTATGGTTTGTTCTTTAGGCTAGGTATCATTTTGGGAACTCTACGTTGAACTCGTTCTAGCTTGTTTATGTCTTTTTGGTAATAAGGGCACCAGCATTGAAACGCAGTATTCCAGAAGGGCGGACTAAGGAATTGTAAAGGGTTAGGATAACGTCTTTGGATTTATGCTCAAATGATCTACCTATAAAGCCAATTGTTTTGTTTGCCTTCTTAACAACTTCTGAACATTGTTTACTCGGTTTTAGGTTACTCGATATTGTTACTCCCAGATCGGTTTCTCTGTTTACATTCTTAAGCTGAGTGCCATTCATCGAATAGTTTGCTTTCTCATTTAGGTATCCGATATGTAGTACTTTACATTTATCCGCATTGAAACTCATTTGCCAAATTTGGGCCCAATGTGTGTGTGTGTGTGTGTGTGTGTGTGTGTGTGTTAGAAAGAGAACAAGTGTGTGTGTGCGTGAGAGAGGGAGAGCGTGTGTGTGAGTGGGTGAGCCTATTATTATATTTAATCTTAATCTTATTTATTTCAATTATTGCCAGGTTTAAAAGCTACACACACACTCTCTCTCTCTCTCTCTCTCTCTCTCTCTCTCTCTCTCTCTCTCTCTCTCTCTCTCTCTCTCTCTCTCTCTCTCTCTCTCTCTCTCTCTCTCTCTCTCGCTGACCCGTAACATTTTAAAATGAGTAAACAGCAGGCAGAGGCAAATATTGTTCGACCAATGTAAATATCCTGCAATACGCAATATGAAAGCATTTTTGTTTGTTTATAGTATTGGCACGAGACAGACAAAGCACAAAGTATTTCATCACAAGTTAACATTTAGCCTTTTGAACTTTTTTGAACTGTAGGGAAAATACTGCGTGTGCGTGTGTGAGAGATGATTTGTGCATGTGTGTATATTAGTGTGAATGTATGTATGTGTGTGTTTGTGTGTGTACTGGTATGGCTGTATTTACTGTATGTGTGTGTGCATATTTCTAGACTACAATTGTTTAGATAAATTTGTCATGTGCTGTTATTGTAAGCATTTGTCAGTGTGTTCGTGCAAGCTTTATCAGTGACATGTTCTCTCTCTCTCTCTCTCTCTCTCTCTCTCTCTCTCTCTCTCTCTCTCTCTCTCTCTCTCTCTCTCTCTCTCTCTCTCTCTCTCTCTCTCTCTCTTATATTATACCGATATAGATAGTGTAAATTAGAAGGGTTGTACCGTAACAACAACAAGAGCAACAATACCCTAACAACAAAACAAGCAAATGGAAAATCATGTGTAGTAAGTAAATATTGAACGAGTTAATAACAATGTACCTATTTAAACACATATTGGTGATGATAAACCCACCTGTTATAAGAATCAATAAAATACAGCACGTCACAAAAAGAAAAATAACAAAACCTCTCAGGGAAGTGCCGACGTTAAGGCTAAACTTCCCGAATTCCAACTGAACTGAGGTAAATCATCATCCATATACTCATCAATATTACAGGCCGTCCCATACACTTGTTAAACTTTATTATTATCTTGTTTTAACCCATTCAGCACCAGGGATCTGCTTTCCATCATATTCTGGCAACTATTAGACGATTGTATTCAGCTTATAATGGACCTCTAGCAATAATAAGGCTTCAAACTATCTCAATCAACGCTTTTCACTATCACAGAACCTTCCTAAGCTGCATTATATCGTTTAAATATAGCTAGAATATAATAGAACACACGTCGCTGGTACTCAGAGGGTTAATAGCAGGGCAAAGTGAGGGTATATAATTATATTGTGTGTGTTTTCTTTTTATCGTGTACGTGTGTTTTTCTGTGTACGTATGTGTATGTGAGGCTGTGTGTATGTGAACAAGTGTTTTAGTGTGAGTGTGTGGGTGAAGGTTTATATGTGTGCGCGGTTTCATTCCCATGTTTTAATTTCAATTATTGCCTTAGTTTTGTAGTTACCTTTACTCACTGCTCTCTCTCTCTCTCTCTCTCTCTCTCTCTCTCTCTCTCTCTCTCTCTCTCTCTCTCTCTCTCTCTCTCTCTCTCTCTCTCTCTCTCTCTCTCGATCCGTGAGTTGTTACACTGACCACTATTATAGAAGAGAGTATAAAATAGGGCGTATTTAGTATATAACATTTGTGAGAAATAATTTGCCTACACCGGTATCTGGGCAGTGCTGGATAGAGCCTTCGTTCTGGGTAACCTCAATAGAGTGAACCATTTCCTACTAGAGTCTGGTGATTGTATATATTGTTAAGTATTTTTAATATTAAGTAATTTAGAACTGTATAATATTACCATGGCCAAGTTAGTTTAGTTATTAAAGCTCGTATGACTAAACTAAGAGGTGCTGTATATGGGATTAGGTTTGAACTCTCCGCCATCGTGGGACTACCTTAGGACGATCCACAATTTGCTGTAATTTTGTGGAGTCCTATATAATTTGTTTACTTAATCGTTCTAATACAATATTAACATTTATATTAATAAAGCAAAAGCACATGTTCGTGTATATGATAAAATGAAGAGGAATGAACCTTTTTTATAAAGTTAGTATATTTTTTCCTTAGGGTCGGAAATCACAATTCCGAAAGATCGCCATTAACCATCACACTGTCAAGACATGCTTCCTTGATTGCCTGCCAGCCACTAACCTATCCTATCGAAGATGGGATTACCCAGAAATTATGCCAGGACCCTAAATATAGCTTAGTTATTGATATACTGTATATGGCCATTTATACAATATTTAGTTAGGGTTTCTGCTAGAAAGGCTACTATGGGTTCATACGATCGGTTAACCATCGGCTCCTTTTCAAACCAATGTCATAAGGTAGGCTATCAATTATTTTACTGTTGTTTATTTTTATTTAATATAATTGAGTATACTAATTTACACAAAATCCTTAACGACATTTCATATATTATTGATGCTTCGAAATAATGATGATGATAATGATGATGTGTGTGTGTGTGTGTGTGTGTGTGTTTGTGTGTGTGTGTGTGTATGTGTGTTTATGTATGTTTTTTTGTTTTTCTATATTCCATCTGCTCCCTCTCGGGCATGTGTGTGCGTGTGGAAGAAGATATCAAGCTAGATAGTATATATGCATTTCTATTTTATTGCGAACAAACGAAATTTAAAAAACACCAGCAACATAGCAACAACATCAGTAACAACAAGAAAAACAACAACATGCAATTAAACTAGAAGACAGTTTTGTGGTGTACACGTAGGGTAAACTGTGTAAATATTGTGCTGTGTGTGTGTGTGTGTGTGAGCGTATCCATGTGTACATCGGAGCTTGTGTATGTTTGTGTGAGCTTAACCGTGTGTGTGTGTGTGTGTGTGTGTACAGTATGTGTGTGTGATAGTGCGTGTGTACGTACTTGTATATATGACTTTGTATATGTGTGTGTGCCTTTTCATTTCGTGCTTTTTATTTCAACTATTGCCTGAGTTTTGTAGTTATCCTCACTCACCTCCCCCCCCCCCTCTCTCTCTCTCTCTCTCTCTCTCTCTCTCTCTCTCTCTCTCTCTCTCTCTCTCTCTCTCTCTCTCTCACACACAACTGGCCTTCACTTACTTCGTATTGACAAGGCAGAATTTTATGTTAGCTATAAGATCCACTAAGGTACAGTAAGCTTACAATAGTCGATTTTCTTAACCTGGCGAAAAATTGGCTACTTATCATCTTAATTATTCAATTAGTCAGATGTTTTCATAGCCAAGTATGCCGTTAATTATGGAAGCTTGGCAATAGTATGATGCAGAGACATAGTTGTTTCTTATTTCTCCATCCGTTATCGAGGAATCAGCTGATGAGGGAATCCAATTTCTACCAAATTAAACTCACGATAAGCAAGAACCTAGGTTAGCTATAGGATCAGGTCAGGGACAAAACGACCAACTACCCATGCACGATAACCCTGACAACTCAACCTGTAAACCACTTCAATCAATGTATTTCAACCAGCGAGACCAATTAAACCAATGTCAGTCCTAAGCGAATGTAACTCAAGCATTTCAAGCATTACAATAGTACAAAGGAGTACAAAGGAAATCAAGCAACAACAGATCTAGTGACCCTTCTAGGCTGCTTGTCCTCCAAAACACTGAGGATCAAGTGTCCAAACCGTGGTTTAGAGTGGGTAAGGGAACATTGGAAAGGGAACTACTGTCCTGGAACTAATGTCCGTGGCAGGACTAGGAAATTAGTAGGGGACATATGGGTTAGTAACTGAGGAGAGGATAAAATAAAGTTATTCATTTACAAACGCAGTCAGTCGCGGGTTTGATGCGAGATATTTGTCTAGGCGGAGTTTAAATGAATCAACGGTGCTGCAGTCTATAACGTCTCGGGGAAGCCCATTCCACAAGTTGACAACTCGATTGAAGAAGAAATTCTTAGATTCGTGTGAGTTAAAAGATTTACCAATAATTTTGCAACCGTTTCCCCGCGTGTAATTAGATTGGTCGATAGTGAAGTACTTACTACAGTTCATATTGTCCATGCCTTTGATGATTTTGAACACTTGAATTAAGTCACCTCTTAATCTGCGCTGGGTTAAAGGAAATAGATTTAATTCTCTAAGACGGTCTTCGTATGGTTTGTTCTTAGGCTAGGTATCATTTTGGTAACTCTACGTTGAACTCGTTCTAGCTTGTTTATGTCTTTTTGGTAATAAGGGCACCAGCATTGAACGCAGTATTCCAGAAGAGGGCGGACTAAGGAATTGTAAAGGGTTAGGATAACGTCTTTGGATTTATGCTCAAATGACCTGCCTATAAAGCCAATTATTTTGTTTGCCTTCTTAACAACTTCTGAACATTGTTGACTCGGTTTTAGGTTACTCGATATTGTTACTCCCAGATCGGTTTCTCTGTTTACATTCTTAAGCTGAGTGCCATTCATCGAATAGTTTGCTTTCTCATTTAGGTATCCGATATGTAGTACTTTACATTTATCCGCATTGAAACTCATTTGCCAAATTTGGGCCCAATGTGACAATTTATCTAGATTGTGTTGCATATTGTCAACTTGTTCTTTTGAGAGTACGCTATTTGCAATTTTTGTATCGTCAGCAAATTTTGAGATTGTACAGGTGAGACCCTCATCTATGTCGTTGATGTAAATTAGAAAGATAATTGGTCCTAGTACCGATCCCTGGGGTACCCCGCTACTTACATTGGTCCATTTAGATGCCTTACCGTTATGACTACTCTTTGCTTTCTGTCGCTGAGCCAATTTTCTATCCATTTCAACACACCGTCTTGTATTCCATGCGCTTTTAGTTTTAGCAGTAAACGTTTGTGGGGAACTTTGTCAAAGGCCTTTTGAAAATCAAGGTATATAATATCTACAGCTTTACTCTCATCGTAGAGGTTGAGGATATCGTGGAAGAAGTCTAAGAGGTTTGTTAAACAGGAAAGTTTTTTACGAAAGCCGTGTTGAGTATCTTTAAGTATGTTATTTTCCTCTAAGTGATTTACGAGTCTGTCTCTTATGACCGTTTCTAGCATTTTACATACAACTGAGGTTAAGCTAATTGGACGATAGTTACAGGGTAGGGATTTGCTACCTTTTTTGAATATCGGTGTTACGTTGGCTATCTTCCACTGATCAGGCATAGTTCCAGACTGCAAGGATTTATTGAATAGTAATGTCAGTGGTTTGGAGAGCTCATCCTTAGCTTCCTTTAGAACTCTAGGCGAGATTGTATCAGGTCCAGGCGTTTTATTTACCTTGAGTTTATCTAAACAATTCAATACTGCTCTCTCTGTAACAGTGATATTGCTTAGAACATCTGAATTATCAATCTGAATCGGCGATGGTGTAGGGATATCACTGAGGTCTTCTGTTGTAAAAACTGATGCAAAGAAGGTATTGAGGGCATTACTCATTTGTACTTCGTCTTTGGTGTATTCTCCATTTTCATCGACTAACGGTCCAACAGTTGAAGTAACTACTTTTTTCTTTCTGATATAACTATAGAATTATTTCGGGTTTGTTTTACTTTGATTCGCAATATGTAACTCTAGGGTCTTTTTACTTTGCTTAATTAACTTTTTGGCTTTGCGTCGTAGCTCTACAAATTTCACCCGTTCTTCGTCATTTTGTGAGGATTTTAATCTATCATTAGCAAATTTTTTAGCAACTGACTGAGGTAGCACTGGTTGAGATTCACCTGTTGAAATGGTTAAGTGATAGAGTTAGCCTGCCACCCCTCTGAACCCCCCCCCCCCCCCCTTTCTCGACTCTCACCATAATATTACTGATCATTTCCTTATTTTGTTTATTCTATAGTATTTATTTATGTATATGTTTACTCGGAGCAGAACTATCGAAATAAAGTGTCCTAAGAAACGCCCGTGTTCAGACTGTCCCAAACCACCGGGGGCCCCCCCCCCCCCCCTTTAGGTCTCGTATGTATGTAAATGTGGAGGAGGGAAGGAGGAAGGTAAAGTGCCGTTGTCCTAATGGCTGATAACACTGGCAATTACCAGGCTGCCACAGACCTGCCTGGCCTATATGTACTATGTCTTGTTCCAATGATCGATGGCTTGCGTGGGAGGCATAAGGAGCTTTAAGGGGAGATATCCACTTGAGAGATTTTTTTCTTGACTCCTTTCTCCCTCATGTTTAGCTCCATTGCTTTTGTAATTTTAAGAGGTTCGCCCCCATTATTTTGATGATTTTAAGAACTTTCGACCCATGTCTCAATTTTAAGAACTTTCGTGCCATTTAGGTGTCAATTTTATCCTGGCGAGCGATAGCAAGCCTGTTATTTAAGAGGAACCGGCTTTCAGCCGGGACATTTTTCTACCGAAAAATGTACAAATTTAACTTGAAAGGGGCTCAAGGGGGTGTAATCTTAAGATTGATGGGTATCTAGAGACCAAACTAAAAACCTCCCCTTAAGTACAGGTTGGTTCAAAATTCCCTCTAGTCTTGGTATTTGTCACACGACCCACACCCGGTACCATATTATATAACATGTAATGGAGTTTCTTCATCTTGTTTTATAGGTCGTGTTTGTGCTGTTTAATTCGTGTTGGTGTCGAATGCATGTATTCGTGTTGGTGTGTCGAATGCATGTATTTGTTTCGTGCGTTTCCAGATGGCGAGGAGGAAGTCATGTAAAATACTGTTGAGGTAATGGCTGGTAAAACACGCAATTACCAGGCTGCCATAAACCTGACCGGCGAACATTCCTCGAGTCCTGAGAGATAGCAGTCTTTACACACAAATGGGCGGTTGGGCTTAAACGACCCTCCCCCGTGAGCAGATAGTACAAGCTAGATAATTGATTAAATTACCTCGGCAAACGGAAGTGTATGAAGGTGATTCATTCGCGTCCACCTCCTCTCGGGGATTACGGCGTCAGGTAATAGATAGATAGATAGATCAAGTACAGGCTCGTTCTAAAATCACATTGATTATTGTTGGGTAGGTTCAAAGCCTCTTGCATCCACCCAAACCCTGCGGGCCTACACCATGCTATACAACCTTTGATTATATATATTTTTGTTATTTTTTTATCTTCTCCTTTTAGCCTGTGATTGAGATTAAATTGAAGTAGATTAGGTTAAATTATTATAATGTAAGGCTATAGGTATTATTCTGCCAATATGTATGCATGTTGTATTATATAGTTATGTATTATTATTAGTTTCGGTTGCAATTAAATTAAACCAGGTTATTACTTCATGAGCATACGGGTTCTACATCGTGCTACATTTCATTTGTTTGTCTTTGAGTTAAGATAGGAACGTATTAGGCTAGTTTGCTGCAGCCAATTAGCATCTGTGTACAGTCGGCCAAATAAGTGATGTCTCGGCACCAATTATTTTGTTATCTACAATTGGTATCAGCAATATTTACACATGATTATTTATTTTTGAGTGAGATATACCAACACGTTCCTACACTTACCCACCCTATTCAACATCGGACAGACATTAATATAGCACAGAGCGAGCCAAACATAATGACAGTTGAGACATGACTTATTAGCGCCACTGTACACTGTATATATGTCGTTTATGCTCCTGTCGGATTATGCTTTAGTGAGTTAAGAAGCGGGTGGGAGGGTTAGTTTGTTCTATAGACCTCTATCGTGGTTTAGTGAGTTAAGAAGCGGGTGGGAGGGTTAGTTTGTTCTATAGACCTCTATCGTGGTTTAGTGAGTTAAGAAGCGGGTGGGAGGGTTAGTTTGTTCTATAGACCTCTATCGTAGAAGCGGATAGACCTCTATCGTGGTTTAGTGAGTTAAGAAGCGGGTGGGAGGGTTAGTTTGTTCTATAGACCTCTATCGTGGTTTAACAAAATAAAACTGAAAACAAATCACCCCCAAGACCCCTTTCGAGATCATTTTGTACATTTCTCGGTAGAAATGGGAAACAAAGATAATTGTACTCAAGTTGCCTCAGGTCTTACTGGTCTTCTCGCCCATAAGACTTTTCGCCTACACTAAAATGGCTTACGTTATAATACTTGAAGTTGGATTAACCTGTACAGTAGCGGTGACGTCCTTTTCATTATATTCTGGCAACTATTAGACGATTGTATTCAGCTTAGGAAGGACCCATAGCAATAATAAGGCTTAAAACTATCTAAACCAACAATTATAGCCACCACATATCCTTTCTAAGCTGCATAATGTCGTCTAAATATAGCTAGAATATAATATAACACACGTCGCTGGTACTCAAAGGGTTAACTTAGATTAAGTTAGGAAAGGATGCAAGTTAGGAGTAGGCTTGGTTACGATAGGTTAGGTTAAGATTAGTTTAGGATAAAATAGATTAACATTAGGCTATAATAAAGCCAGGGTGGATTAAGTTAAGGGGAAATGGGTCGTTTTTCTGGTCCTTCTTCTTCCTCATGTTTAGCCTTAGTTTTCATATCTGAAGACGTTCGCCCCATTAGTTTGTCGATTTTAAAATCTTTCGTCCCATTTCTATACCAATACCAAGACCTTTCGGGCCATTTAGTTGTCGATTTTTTCCTAGTGAGCGATAGTGAGCCTTAAATTTTAAGAGAAACCGGCCTTCGGACGGGATATTTTTCTATCGAGAAATGTACACCAATATCTTGATGGGGGTCTGGGGAGTGTGTGTGTGTGTGTTTGTGTGTGTGTGTGTGTGTGTTTGTGTGTGTGTGTGTTTTTTTTTATTTTTTGTTTTTTTTAAAGCTTGAAGGTCTAGCGAGGAAACTAAAAAATAAGTGAATATATAAATAAAGTAGACGTGCCGTTTTGCCCAAAATCAAAACGGCATACCCAACTCTGCGATGGGTTACCATCATCACTACTAATACCATCATCAATCACAATCAACATAATCACTACTACTGCCATCATCACTACAACTGCCATCATCACTACAACTGCCACAATCATCACGAGTACTGTCATCATCACCATTACTATGATCATCATCACTACTACAATTACAATTATCACTACTACTCTCACTATCATCACTGTCCATTGTCACTAGCATCTTAATCACTACTATCATCATTGATACTACAACTATCAACCATCATTACTAATATCATCACCACCATCTTACAATCATTATTACTACTGTTATCATCATTACTACTGTCACAAATATTACCATAATTTATTCTACTGACATCATCATCACTACTACTGCCATCATCACCATTACTATGAACTTCATCACCACAACTATCGTCATCATCACTACAAATTTCACCATCCTCCTACTCTACTACTCACTACTCACCATCATCACTAATACTCAAACCATCGTCACTACCATCAACACTACTGTCATTATCAACTCTGCGTAAGCAGAGTTTGGTATCGCCCCCCGTATAGTGGGTACCACACGAAAAAAATGTCTGTCGTTGTCGTCGTCGTCCGTCTGTCTCGGAACTCCTCTTAGACCGTTGGACTGATTTTCACCAAATTTTACACGAACATTTGTTGCGTGAATGCAAAAGTCAGTCAAAAAAGATGTTTTGAATTTATGCAATAGTTATGATTTTTGGTCCAAAATATGTTTTTTTTTTGGGGGGCCCCCCCACCTCCCGGACCCCCCCCCCCCCCCCCCCCCCAGCAATGATGGCGTTCTGGGAGCGAAAACATCTCGCTACGCATTTGCTAGGTTAAGTTAGTTTAGTTGGCATCAGGCGGGGGAGCATCAAAGCGTCAAAAACTGATCCTATCATTTCATCAAATCTGCAAAAATCTATAAGTACATCAAATTTTCCAGATGTGTTAATTTTGTCAAAAACCAATTTTTCCCCAGATCATATCAATGTGTAAAAAAGTGTATATCACTTCAATGCATCAAAAGTAGGAAGTCATCGATGTATCAAAAATTTTAACCCCATTCTTACTATGTTAAGTTAGGTAAGGTTGTTAGGTTAGACTAATGTTAACCCCATTCTTACTAGGTTAGGTAAGGTTGTTAGGTTAGGCTAATGTTAACCCCATTCTTACTAGGTTAGGTTAGGTTAGGTTAGGTTAGGCTAATGTTAACCCCATTCTTACTAGGTTAGGTTTGGTAAGATTGTTAGGTTAGGCTAATGTTAACCCCATTCTTACTAGGTTAGGTTAGGTATGGTTGTTAGGTTAGGCTAATGTTAACCCCTAACTATTTTTGATGATATGATATCATCCAGTCAGTTTCAGCCTTTTGTCAAATTGAAAAGGTCCAACTTTTTTGATGCTTTGAAAAGATTGGGTTTTTGATGTATTGATAGGGCTGACACCCTTGGAATAGTTTTGACGCTTTGCAGGCGCCCCATACTCGCGACCAAGGAACGAACACTAATCTCACATTTATAACCCTATATAATCAAAGGGTGAATTTACATAACGATGTGTAAGGCATCCAACATATGATTAATTGATGCCCTTAATGAGAGGAATTTACATTACTAAAGGCGGGAGGGGTTCTTATAGTACTTAACCCTAACTGGTTCGCGGGAAGTCAATTTTTGGACCTACGCTGTTTCGCCCCATAAATTTGATAATTTTAAGATGTTTCACCCCATTAGTTTGGCGATAATAAGACGCTTCATGTACACCTTTTAACCCCTTCTTTACCGGCGACGTCTTTTTCATTTTATTCTAGCTATATTTAGATTATTTTGTGCAGCTTAAGAAGGATCTGTGGTAGTAAAAAGGGTTAAATGAGATAGTTCGACGCCTGTGAAGGCCCTTTTGAAACTGAATAAAATCGTCTAATAGTAGCCACAATAAAAATAAAAAGGACGTCCCGATACAGGAGTTAACCTTCTCCGACATATGACGCAATTTGAGCCTATTAGGGATACTTTAAAGCCTTCAGGGGTATTTACAAACCTTTAATTTAGTTACTTCAACCTCTGAAGTTGTCTTTGAGTTAGATGTGGGCAGATACTAATTTTGGAGAGGTAATTATAAGAGTGAGAGAACTCTATTTCATATTGTGTGTGTGTGAGTATGTATGTGTAGTGTATGGTTTTGACGCGTTTCCATGCCACCCAGGAGGTAGCGTCAAAGGCTCGCTATTTTTCAAGTGGTGTCCCTCCCTCACCTGCAGCGGGTTTAATATGGCACCATGCAGGACGGGAGGCCTAGTCCACCTATGTTATTGTTAACAATGTTTTACTGGTCAGGGTTAACAGCCATTATAAATAGACTGTGGTGTCTCATGAGGGTCGCCACGCCACTAGGCAGAGCGAAACTACTTGGCCTCCGAACTCCACCGAGGTGGAACTAGTAATTGGTTTTATACGCCAATGAATGTCGTAATTACTAGAATGGGCCTTCAGGACTCCGCCGAGCGGACCCATGTCCTTAGACCACTTCGTGTTGACCGTTCACATTGACACCCTAATGGTAGGCTTCGTAGTTCGAGGTCTGCTCTTCCTACTTTAGTCCCACGCGACTGTTAGCCCATATACTAATGCGAACAGCAAGGTGCCTTCAGGACTCCGCCGAGCGGACACACGGGGTGAATGGACCGCCCTTAACCCTTTAGTCTGCCTGACCAGTTAGCATTTGGTGTGTTGTGTGTTGTGTAATGTTATGTGTTTTGTAAACAATAAAAAATACTTACCTGTGAGTAGCTGGGTCACCTTTCTTCTCCGGGGCTTTCCGCCTGACTCTTACTCTTATAACCTACTATTCTACACACATTAACTACTTTTATAGCGACTCTGGAATTTTCTTAGGTTAACTGCTTGTTTCTTAACCTAATGATAAAGGTGATTGTGGTACTATAACAACATAGTAGTGATGGTGTTGGTGATTGTGGTAGTATTTGTCATGGTGGTGGTGATCTGTAGTGATGATAGTGTGTCTGACTGTAGTAGTGATAGTTGTGGTGATTATGGTAGCAGTTATGATATTGCCAGTAGTGATGGTGGTGGTGATTGCAAAAATAGTTTTGATTGTGATGATAGTAATGGTGATAGTGACTAGTAGTGATGATGGTGACCCATCGCAGAGTTGGGTATGCCGTTTTGATTTTGGGCAAAACGGCACGTCTACTTTAGTTTAGTTGACATTAGAAGTAATGGTAGTAATAGTGGGGATGATGGTGATAATAGCAGTGATGATGGTTGTAGATTTAGTGATAATGATGACAGTAGTGATGATGGTTGCAGTGATGATGATAACAGTAGTAGATATGATGGTGACAGTACTAGTAGTAGTGATGATGGTCATAATAGTATTGATGATGGTGACAGTAGTAATGATGATTGTAAGATGATGGTAACAGTATTAGTGATGATGGTGAGTTGTAGTGATGATGAGAGTAGTAGTGATGATGGTGAGAGTAGTAGGGATGATGGTGAGAGTAGTAGTGATGATTATAATAGTAGTGCTGATGATAATAATGATGATAGTGACTATAGTCTATTCGCTGTAAGTAGGCGAGAAATCATGACCTATATCCTCTGTAACTCGAAAAGGGCTAGAGCAAATTGGCTGTACATCTATTCCTTGACTGACTCTTCCCAAATGGTAGAAATATTAGCTCGATTACTCTAGTCGTTTTTGAGTTACAGAGGTTAGTGGTCATGATTTCTCGCCTATTTACAGCGAATAGATTATAGTCGTGATGATGATGGGGGGGGGGGGGGGGGGGCGATACCAAAATAAACAAAAAACAACAAATGCATAATCCCATATTCATCACTATATTTGACGTGAGGCAGTGCCTAGTGAGAGGGTAGATCAATAGATGGCGTGAATTGTCCCAGATTACGAGCCGTCTCTGAGACAGTGGCGATGCAGCTTCGAGCAGACGAAACTATTTTGGGAACAGCATTGCCGTTCCGTAGAAATAGCCTCTAATAATAGCGTGGTAATAATTTAGCTATTGGATCCAGCAGCCATACCACTGTGGCAGTTACTTCCATACATATATATTCTGCTTGTTATCATAATACAAGTATAAGTTATGCCATTTGTATAGGATATGTTCTTTATTCACGTTGTTTATCATTCTTTTATTTTTTCAAAACTGCATTGATAATTATTCAGTCGCGATGGCTGTTGATTAGAGAAAATGGATCATGGTGGACTACCACGTTATACAAATCAAGAAATTTTATTTAACACATTAACTATGCTCATAAATTAATTAAGACCTACAGTATTTCAAACATAAGACATTAGTCAAGTATGAATAAAAAATAAAACTTTTCAATAAACTAATATGGATTATGATAATTATTAAATGTTTAGTATGAAGGGTGAAGGAAGGAGTTTGTATATAAACTTTGTCACATTAAACATGCACTATATGAAACACATTAACACAATATGCATATGTATGGAAATGGCTCCATTTTCAGTGTAATTTCACTGCTCAAGCATCGAAATAACTGAGACAAACATTGCATTAGTTGTACTTAAAATTTACACTTTCCTTTAGTGATCTGTAAGAAAACGTTTTCTTTTGATTTAGTTCGTTCGTGTGTTTATCCACGGTCTCTGTAGTATTACGGCACCACTATCCATAGTTCGAACCAGTTTGCGAAATAGTTTGATTCGTCTCGCTCGTCATCTGGAATCTGACCACCATACTTTACCGTGTTAACCCCTTCTGTACCGGCTACGTTCTTTTTAACTTTATTCTGGCTACTATTAGACGATTTTATTCCGTTTCAAAAAGGCTTCCTGCAATTTACAGGCTTCAAACTATCTCGCTTAACCCTTTTTACTACCACAGATCCTTCTTGACCTGCACAAAATCCTCTAAATATAGCTATAATAAAAATGAAGAACCGTCACCGGTACCGAAAGGGTTAAGGTATCGAAAGCCTGTACTGAAGGGAGAGTTGGAACACTTAAGGGAAGTGACCTGCTTATTTGTTCTCTCATTTTCTCTTTCTCTGGGTTGTATCCATTTAGCCCCATTCAGCCTACTGTTTTAAGACGTTTATCCCCATCCAGGTGTCGATTTTTTCCTGACGAGCGGTAGCGAGCCAGCATATTTTTCATAATATTTTTGGCAGCATGCTAAATTTATAAAAATTTCTCAGGCGAAGCCAGATTTCTCCATACACTGCTGGCTCACTATCGCTCGCCAGGGAGAAATAGACATCTGGACCGGGATATACGTCTTAAAACAGTAGGCTGAAAGGGGCCGCATGGATACAAGCCACAGGAAGAGAGAAAAGGAGAGAAAACAAGCAGGTCACCCCCTTAAAAAGAAAAATTAGTAAGAACGTGTGGTGGGAAGATAAAATCAATTGGTCTACAATGACTATTATTGGCAGCTCTTTAACCCTTGATTACGAGGAGTCTTAATTCCTAAACTGTAGTTAAAATAGGCTGCGTTAGACAAGGCATTGTTTAAGTACAATACATTAGGTTAAATTTCAATGTTAAGTTAAAGTGACTCGATATTAACCATCGAATAGCAAAACGAACCTCCGAAATGTAAATATTAGGTAAAGACATAATAGGAAGATTCAGTTCAGTTCGAGATAGCTTCGAAAACTTATTAAGGCCACGACTTCTGTCCTAGAGTGTACATCAACAATTTTACGTAAATCCACTTGTCACTTATTATAATGAAGTAGTTGCGTCTTCAATAATTATGATAGTCTATTAATAGAAAATTATGTTTAATGATTTCCGGTAGCAATTAAATTTCCGATTAATATAAGGTGGCAACTGCATCAAAGTACTTGTGTTCGTTTACCGGATGCGACCACGGCTACTATTTACTATTATTACATTTCTGTAGCTTTTCAAAATATCGACAGGTCATATGTTATTGATATCCCAGTTAATATTGATGGAAATGTCACAGGTACAGAATTCAAAGATATTATTGATGTACTTAAGGTATTGGCAAATTTGAGTCTGTTGGAACACCTCAGTCAGTCATACGTTGTTTGCGAGTGAAGGTGTCCGTCGGATCCTCCCGTGTTTTCCACGTATTTTGCGGTAACTGTGACCTATTGTAGCCACCTAACATTGCCTAACAGTGCGTAAGGTGTCTGCGAATATATAGTGATACATGATAAAGGTGTGTGCGTCAATAATAACTTGGTAGTTAGCTAGTTGTTAGTTGAACTTACCAGGCAGGTTCTGGTTGCGCAGGTGTTCACTGACATCCCTGCCTTGTTTCTTGAATTATATGGTAATAATCGGGTCTTAAATCTAGAAACCATTCCACTGTAATACCTGGCGAACCTGCAATACTGTCATTAATGTGGTTGTGGAGTGATAAACAGAAAATAATTGAAGGCTGGATACACAAGAAACAATGGAAGCTAGGGTGTTTACAGGGAGCCACAGTCGTCCAACATCAGCAGACTACACAGGTATTTGTCCATTTTAAAGTATATTATTGGTATTATTTTACGAGTATCCCATAATTTCCACAATGGCCGTCATCTGGCCTCGTCATTTGTCCATACACATATATTATGTGTTCATGTTTCATCCAATTAAGGTTGGGATTGAATAAATTAACTTATAATAGGTTATGTTAGGTAATGTAAAGGGTTATGATGAAGATCTGATATGCTTGTTTTAGAGCCGATTTTCTTTTTTTGTTTTTTAATGATAAAAAAAAGTGGAATTTTTGGTGTTTTTCCAGAAGAATATATGCATCAAAGCCTATCTGTAAACATTCGGTAAAAATTCAGCCCCAATAACATATAACCATACCGGTATATGTTATCTTATCTACCACTATATCGGTTTGTTTTGCAGATTACCGAGTAAATGGTGAAAATAGTTGATGTTGCAAATACATACTAACATAAGAAAACGGAAATCTGTAAATTGCCGGTACCAGAGAGAGAGAGGGGGGAGGGCGGGTAGAGAGAGAGAGAGAGCAATAGTTTTGTTTGAATCCCAATACTAATCCAATTTAGTTAGCCATATAAATGATTTATGATACTCGATATAATGATGTTTATTGAGCGCACAATCTGATTCCGAGGTTTATGTGGTTGGGGATTTTGTATATTGGTATTTATTTATTCTGGTATTTATTTTGTATATTGGTATTTGTTTTGTATATTGGTATTTGTTTATTCGGAAATTTTTTATTTTAATACCACGAATTTTCCGAGTGTTTTTTTATAAACAAAATTGTTCATTTGCATCAATATATAGTGTTTGTAATTAATTAGAAATCTCGGGAAAACCTATTTTCCCCATTAGGCCTATCGATCAATGTTGAGACACGTCCCTCCCCCCGATAGTGATTTGAAAAGACATTAGCCTAACCTAACAACCTAACCTAACCTAACCTAGTATTATGGGTGGGGGCTGCCGCCCCCACACCCCCGCTGGTTGAGTACTAATCCCTTAGTTAATAAACAAAAAAATGGATGTCTATTATACGAAGGTAAAAGTCGATGAAGTCTACGGTGTTTACTGTGCAATCTTCAGCTTTGATTGTACATTGATAACGGGAAAGTACCGATTGACAACCTTGTTACGAAAATTAAATTTTAGTACCATACTTTTATATTAGGTTTTTCCGAGGGTTTAACACATTTCCATATGATCTTTAGAGCTATCGATAACTGGAAGTACCGTATTGACAACCTTGTTACGAAAAATAAATTTTAGTACCATACTTTTTTATTAGGTTTTGCCGAGGGTTAAAACAAATGTTCTTATGATCTTTAGAGCATATAGATTCAATATTTATCTTCAAATATATCAATAAAATTCGTGGTATTAAAATAACATTGAACCGTTTATTCTGGTATTTATTTTGTATATTGGTATTTGTTTATTCTGGTATTTATTTTGTATATTGGTATTTATTTTGTATATTGGTATTTATTTATTCTGGTATTTATTTTGTATATTGGTATTTATTTATTCTGGTATTTATTTTGTATATTGGTATTTATTTGTTCATAGATAAATGTACGGTAGGCCTATTAACTTTGAGCTACATCATTTCTGTTATGTAGAATTACCTACAGTACTTTGGCTAGTTCTGAATTCATCGACCATTATTATGCATTTTAGCTCATTCCGATTGCTTCTAATAACCATTCACATATGCATAGCCTACGTGAGTTGCAGTTGGGATGTGTGTACATGCTTAGATTGATATGCAGGATTCGAAGTTGCATAATAAATCGTAGGCAGTGTCCACCATTCTTTAACTGCCTACGTGGTGCGATGCATAAGGTGTTGATTTTCGGTGTGAGCATCCTGGATTCGAATCCACGGACTGCCACATGTGTTTGTAAATTTCATTAATCGATTTTAGGAGTATAGTTGGTTGTTGGAAGGAACATAATAATTGATATGGTTCAGGGTAATTATCGAGAGGACTTCCTAGTGGTTAAGGCCCCATTGCTCTTTCCATTCACATATGCATAGCCTACGTGAGTTGCAGTTGGGATGTGTGTACATGCTTAGATTGATATGCAGGATTCGAAGTTGCATAATAATCGTAGGCAGTGTCCATTCTTTAACTGCCTACGATAGCATAAGGTGTTGATTTTCGGTGTGAGCATCCTGGATTCGAATCCACGGACTGCCACATGTGTTTGTAAATTTCATTAATCGATTTTAGGAGTATAGTTGGTTGTTGGAAGGAACATAATAAATGTATGCTTAGGGTACTTATAACCGAAACTACCACTAATTATTTCTCAATATTTGAAGGCTATTATAGAATAAGGATGTTGGGAAAAACTAAATAAGATGGTCACCAATTTTCCCATGGATTTTTTTATTTTTCCCTGTTAGTTTTCATCAATATATAGTGTTTGGAAATAATTGCAACCCTCGGCGAAACCGTTTTCCCCATTATACAACCATCTTAAGACACGCCGCCCGATAGTGGGGAGGGCTATGAAGTACAGGGAAAATGAGGGGTTAAATGCGTAAAACGGCGATTAAAACATATTTTAGCAAAACTTGGCTCGGGTTTTAAGGTATTTCTAAGGCCTAAAACCCAATATTTCGGAAACCCGAGCCAAGTTTTGGCCAAAGCTGGCTCGGATTTTGAGAGTTTGTAGACAACAAAATTACAGTAACCTCATTTAGAAATTTGGCTCAGGGTTCCCGAAATTGCAAAGGCATAAAACCCGAATTTTGGAAAACCCGAGCCAAGTTTTGGCAAAACTTGGCTCGATTTTGCGAATCGAAAAAGACTAACTACATGTCGGAAATCGGCTCATGATTTCCCTAATTGCAAAGCCATATAACCAGATTTATCAAAAACGTAGCACTTATTTAAATCATAAATATCCAGTAACATAGACCTAGTACATTGGATACAAGCCTAATCCACACACCTAACACCTACAATGTGTCCGTAGTACCTAGTAGGCCTACATGGGATACAACATGGCGGTTGGGCCGGCGCCCATTTAGTAGCCTACCGGTATTCGGCCGTGTCTGTAAATACGAATGCGAGGAACTTCGAGCGAATTCCTGATCTAGCGGATGCACAATCTAATCTAATTAACCTAACCTAACCTAACCTAACCTAACCTAACCTAAATGCGCCTCCGCTCGAATATGAATTCGCTCGAAGTGTCCAGATACCGTAAATACTACCGCAACTACGAATCTTGTTTTCAAACCTAGTTTATTAACCTAACCAAACAACCCAACCTATCGACAGAGATGGGCAGGTGGAGTGGACTAAAAAGCTGGTGGACAGACCTCGGGAGACAGGTGAAAATAGCGTGTGTACGAATCGGTGCCGTCTATAGGAAGGTATTGACAACCATGTTTCGACAAAATTCCATTTTAGTACTATATATTTTTATTAGGTTTTGCCGAGGCTTAAAACACATTTTCATATTATGTTTAGAGCATATAAAATCCATATGCGTGTTCAAATATTGCAAAATAATTGGTGACCAACTTATTTAGTTATACTGGATGTTGCAAAGATCATATTAAAATGTGTTTCAACCTCCGGAGATACATTTTATGTGCACTATATAATGTACTGTAAAAAAAAAAAAAACTCCCTATAACTCTCCCTATTGACGGCAGTAAAACTCTTATTAAGCCCCTTACTGTTAAAATAGATGCCGATTTCAATAAGTCAACTTATTGAGATGTTGGTTTTTGGAGGCTGCATCCAAATTATCATAATCAGCAACACTTGTATCTACAAAGTCTCCATAATAGCTGAGTAACCAAGATAGTAACAGCAATTTACCATCAGCAGGAAAAAAATATATATATTATTATAACTCTTGCTCCAACCCTCAACTTTCCCTTCTTATCCAGCTGGTGTAAAATCCTTCCCGCCTCATCTCTTTTCAATCTGGCCGCAGCAATTCCCTTACGTATCTGGCCAATCTAATAGTATTCGCTCCCTTACTCAGTAACCCCTCCCCCCCCCCCCCTCTCTCTCTCTCTCTAGAATAATGCTGTGTTCTATACACCATCGCTCTAAAATGGCTCAAATATCCAGAATATCGTTGACATTTTTCACTGGATGTATACATTTGTGCCCTAGATCGAAGTAAATACCTCTCTCTCTCTGTCTCTGTATATTTGGTGTATAATATGCATAAACATTATCAATCTCTCTCTCCTTCTCTCTCTCCTTTCTTCCCTTTCCTTGTTGTTCAAGTTGGTTGATTTACTGGTTGTGTTGCTTGTCTCGTTGTCAGTCTATTTGTCTACAGGTACGTATCTGTCTGTATCGTTTGTACCTGTTTTATGTATCTGTCTGAGTATCTATCTGTATATTGTCTGTTTATCTATCAATGTATATGTCTTTACTGTGTATCTGTATTGTTTTTCATCTATATCTATCAACGTATGTGTCTGTATTGTATGTCTGCTTATCTATCTGTGTTCTCTGTTTATCTATTTATCAGTGTATGTGTCTGTATTGGTTATATTTAGGTATATAAAAGTTATATAAAGGTCTAATTTATAAAGATTATTTAAAGGTCTATAAAGGTTATCTATTTGAAGTTATCCAACTCTAATTCCAATTCAGCTTGTTATATGTTCAATGCAATGCCATCTCGCTACATCCTCTTCCCGTTTTCTAAGATGTAGTATTTTGCAAATGTCTGTCCTTGAAAACGGCCCCACTTTTTCTTCTGGGAGGAGCACCTGATTCACTTTACTTTTCCAACTTCCCAGCTCCTTCTATTGACTCCATCCCTGCGTACCCTGGCCTCCTCCCCCCTCCTCCTTGTTGCCCCCTTCCCCCCTTTCTTCGCATCCTTGTAACCCTCTGTCTCCCCATCTTGTAGCCCCCTCCGCCTTTGTAGACCCCCTTCCCCTCCCCCTTGTAGACACCCTTTCCCGCGTATATATAACTCCCTTCCCCACCGTAGGCCCCTTTGTATCCCCCTTCCCCCTTGTAACCCCCCTTCCCCTTGTAGCCCCCCTTCCCCTTGTAGCCCCCCTTCCCCTCCCACTTGTAGCCCCCCTTCCCCTCCCCCTTGTAGCCCCCTTCCCTCCCCCGTTTAGCCCCCCCCCCTCCCCCTTCTCCTCCCCTTTTAGCCCCCCTTGTAGCCCCCCTTCCCCTCCCCCTTGTAGCCCCCCTTCCCCTCCCCCTTGTAGCCCCCCTTCCCCTCCCCCTTGTAGCCCCCCTTCTCCTCCCCCTTTTAGCCCCCCTTGTAGCCCCTTCCCCTCCCCCTTGTAGCCCCCCTTCCCCTCCCCCTTGTATCCCCCTTCCCCTCCCCCGTTTAGCCCCCCTTCTCCTCCCCCGTTTAGTCTCCCTTCCCTCCCCCGTTTAGTCCCCCTTCCCCTCCCCCGTTTAGCCCCCCTTCCCCTCCCCCGTTTAGCCCCCCCTTCCCCTCCCCCGTTTAGCCCCACTTCCCCTCCCCCGTTTAGCCCCCCTTCCCCTCCCCCGTTTAGCCCCCCTTCCCCTCCCCCTTTTAGCCCCCCTTGTAGCCCCCCTTCCCCTCCCCCTTGTAGCCCCTTCCCCTCCCCCTTTTAGCCCCCCCTCCCCTCCCCCGTTTAGCCCCCCTTGTAGCCCCCCTTCCCCTCCCCCTTGTATCCCCCTTCCCCTCCCCCTTGTCGCCCCCTTCCCTTCCCCTCTTTTTCCCTTGTATCCCCCGTCCTCCCCAACCCCCTCGCAACTTGGCTTATTTCGTGTCTATTCACCTGCCTTCCTCTCCCCAGCCCCACTCTTCTTTACCTTCTCTCTCTCTCTCTCTCTCTCTCTCTCTCTCTCTCTCTAATATAACAAAAATAATTAAGGACCAGTAGTATATAATATTCTCAAATTCCTTCTGTATTATGAATTTCCCAATATAAATGTTCTTATTCTGCTAACAAAATGTCATGCTGACCCAAGGTCGGAGGGAGTGGTGGGTGGGGAGTAAACCTTCTGTTTTGCTATCCTTATTTTCCACTTTGTAGCAAATTATATGTTAGCATCAAGTCCGGAAGGCCTAGTAGGGACCGCAAGGTCTTTTGCAATCTGTGTATATATGTAACTCTATGTAACTCTGTCTCGCCTTCCCAAACTCCACTTCATGCCATCTACAGTAATATATTTGGCTCGAGCATCCCTTGATTTTGGCCCTGTCACTCTTTCAACTATGGGGGAGGCACTCGCTATAGGCAGTTCTGCCTTTTGCCTCCCTCAATCACATAGACAAAAAAAACAAAAACAAAACAAAAATATACGCTACCGGTACCTCTTCCCGTTCACCTATCCGCTATTCTATCTTTTACCCATTATTCCATTATCCATAGTTCCTCCCTCACCCATCTTGCCATATATATAGAATATTCCTCCTTCAAATATCAATTTCTTTCTGGCACCGTATCCAGTATCTCCTTCCCCCACCCTGTTTATTTCTTGCAGTATTAGGACGCCCTTTTCCCCCTATATTCTGACCAACATTGGACGATGTTATACAGTTTAGGAAGGACGTCTAGCAATCAGAGGGCTGAACTCGATTTATGTTAACTCTTTGGACTGCCTCATATTCTTCATGACCTTCATAAAATAATCTAATAATACTAAAAATAAAATGTATGAATGCGTCCTGGTATCCTGAAAGGGTTATTTCGTCTCTGTTCAACTCTCCTTGATTCACCTGATCTCACTCCTCTTAATTATCTTCCACATTGACTGCCTATTACTAAATCCCACCTTCTACTGGACTATCCTTTTCTTCTACTTTCCTTTACATGGAGTTCTGCTGCTTCTACTAGAAATAAGTACTGACCACCTCATATGGAAAGTAAGTTTTGTTTGGTCATTGTAGCTATGTACCGGTACTGTATATAATATATTGTGTATTCTTACCTCTCATATCCCATTCTGATCTCCTCCCTACTCCCATCTTTCCACCCTTACTACTTCACAATATATGTTCGTCAAATTTCGTTCTTTTTTACACCTAACCCCCCTCCCCCTCCTCTTTTCGCCTCTATTCACCTGGGCTCCCATCCATCCTTCCTATCTTCTCTTCCATTCGTCGTCTATCCCCAGCTCCTTCCCACTTCCTCTCCACCCTTCATGCACCTTACATTCATCCTCCGTAGTCTTATTTTTCCCCTCTTCTTTCATACCCGTCTCTTCTCCACATTTATTCATCCTACAGTTACCATCTGTTCTTCCACCCACCTCCCTGTCTGACTTTCTCTCCATACTCACTTCTCTACACTTCATTCTCTCTTCACTCATACTCGTAGTCTTGTTATTCCATCGTTATCTTTCCTCCCTCTTTGACTCCCTCTTCCCACTCACTTCTCCACTCTTCATTCTCCCTGCACTCGTCGACCGTATTCCCGTGTTTCTCTACCCTTCCCTATCTGCTCCTACCCTGATAAGTACCACTCAAATTTATCTCGAAAGGGAGTCTTCGTGGGGGGGGGAAGGGGGGTATTTCTTAGAACTTGATACAGGTATAGGGAAAACAAATTCTCCTTTCGGTCGTCCGTTGTTAGTATGAATTCCCTCTCTCTTTCCTATTAAAGTTTTCTAATCGTCCTATCCTTTTTCATTTTCGATATTCCCCCTTACATTTTCCTATTCTCCCTCGTCTTTCTTTATGTCGTGTTTTCCTTATTCTATTTCCTAATCTTCCTTTCTTCTTCAACTTCCTATATACCCCCTTACAGTTTCCTATTCTCCCTTGTCTTACAGTTTCCTATTCAGTCTTATATTATTTAACGTCGTGTTTACTTTATGCTATCTATATCCTATATGCCCTATATTTTAATTCCTGTTCTTCCTAATATTCCCCTTACAGTTTCCTATTCAATCTTGTATTATTTCATATCGTTTATATTCTATTTGATTTCCTATATTTTCTCTCCTCCTTATATTCCCCTTACAGTTTCCTATGCTGCCTTGTATTATCTTATGTCGTGTTTTCTCTTTTTTTTTATTTCCTATATTTTCCTTCCTCTTCTTCCTATATTCCCCTCACAGTTACAGTTTCCTATTCTGCCTTGCCTTTTTTACGTTATTCTATTTCCTATATTCCCCACTTTAAGGGAGCCCAGATGGTATTGTGCAGCATAATTTACTGGTTCGGCTCAATGGTTTAATAAGGGGGGTTAGTTTGCTCTTTAAACCTCTATCAAACTTTTTAAAAACACCCACAAGACCCCCCTTCGGTATAAACTTGTACATTTTTCGGTAGAAACATTTCCCGGCCGAAGGCCGTTTCCTCTTCAAATACAGGCTCGCTATCGCTCGCCAAGAAAAAAATCGACACATAAATGGCACGAAAGGTCTTAATATTGGCAAATAAATGGGGCAAAAGGTCTGAAAACGAGAAAACTAATTAGGCGAATGTCTTGAAATCTCATAACTAATTGGGCTAAGTTTCCTATTCTACCTTGTCTTTCTTTCTGTCGTGTTCCCGTAATTCTATTTCCTATAGGCTTACTCTTTTCTCCTCTTTCCTATTTTCCCTTTCTGTTTCCTATTCTACTTTGTCTTTCTTTATGTCGTGTTTACGTTATTATATTTCCTATATACTTACTCTTCTCTTTCCTATATCCTCTTTCTGTTTTCCTATTCTACCTTGCCTTTCTTGCTGTCCTATTATCGTTATTCCAAGTCCTATATACTCACTCCCTTCTTCTCCTTCCTTCATCCCCTTTCTGCTTCCTATTCTAGCTGTTCCCTATTCCTCCTTGCCTTTCTTTATGTTGTGATGTCGTGTTTTCTTTATTCTATTTCCTATATTCTCTTTCTTATCCTCCCACCTGTTTTATACCCGTACATTTTTTATTGGAATATATTTACATCTACTTATACATTTATGAATATCCTTAAGATGTAGTTCTTCTTAGAGCTTTGTGTTCTGCTTCTGAAATAGTCTAACTTTCATCTGCTATATGTTCAAATTATTATTTTATTTTCTAATTATTTCCTTGGCTTCATCTAAATTGTTGCTAATTCTAATAGAGATGGCGCCAATTAACGTGTTATTCCGACTAGCTACTTTCAGGCGATGTTTTGCAACTTAGCTAGGACCTGTCAGAGTTAGATGGTTTATTTATATCTAATACACGGTAGCATAACTACTTCATAACTGGTTTTCTAGCACAAATGTAATTGTAATTAATCAGGTTTATTTGTAAGTTAATTGGAGGGTTGGTAAAAATATGAATAATCTACCACCAATCTTGCTACAGAGTAATGTGTAAAGGAGCCTCAACGTGGTATTAAGAAAAACAAATGTAAACAATATAAAAGCAAACGTAAAACAGCTACAACATGAAAGAAAAGAAAAACCGCCAATTGAAATGTGTTAAACAAAACACTCGTGTATACAGCATATATCTGCCTCTATTCTCGGGCCTTCTCATCTTTTCTCCACCATAAACTGTCTACTATTTCTCTCTTCCCAGCCTCCCAAACCTCCTACCAATTCCCCACACACCCTCCATCCAGCCTGTCAGTCCGTAGAGTGTTCCTATCTAAATGTCTGCCTTTACGCTATTCCCCTATGTGTACAAAGGAGTACAAAGGAAATCAAGCAACAACAGATCTAGTGACCCTTCTAGGCTGCTTGTCCTCCAAAACACTGAGGATCAAGTGTCCAAACAGTGGTTTAGAGTGGGTAAGGGAACATTGGAAAGGGAACTACTGCCCTATCACTAACGTGGCAGGACTAGGAAGTTAGTAGGGGACATATTGGTTAGTAACTGAGGGGAGGATAAAATAAAGTTATTCATTTACAAACCCAGTCAGTCGCGGGTTTGATGCGAGATATTTGTCTAGGCGGAATTTAAATGAATCAACGGTGCTGCAGTCTATAACGTCTCGGGGAAGCCCATTCCACAAGTTGACAACTCGATTGAAGAAGAAATTCTTAGATTCGTGTGAGTTAAAAGATTTACCAATAATTTTGCAACCGTTTCCCCGCGTGTAATTAGATTGGTCGATAGTGAAGTACTTACTACAGTTCATATTGTCGATGCCTTTGATGATTTTGAACACTTGAATTAAGTCACCTCTTAATCTGCGCTGGGTTAAAGGAAATAGATTTAATTCTCTAAGACGCTCTTCGTATGGTTTGTTCTTTAGGCAAGGTATCATTTTGGTAACTCTACGTTGAACTCGTTCTAGCTTGTTTATGTCTTTTTGGTAATAAGGGCACCAGCATTGAACGCAGTATTCCAGAAGAGGGCGGACTAAGGAATTGTAAAGGGTTAGGATTACGTCTTTGGATTTATGCTCAAATGATCTGCCTATAAAGCCAATTATTTTGTTTGCCTTCTTAACAACTTCTGAACATTGTTGACTCGGTTTTAGGTTACTCGATATTGTTACTCCCAGATCGGTTTCTCTGTTTACATTCTTAAGCTGAGTGCCATTCATCGAATAGTTTGCTTTCTCATTTAGTTATCCGATATGTAGTACTTTACATTTATCCGCATTGAAACTCATTTGCCAAATTTGGGCCCAATGTGACAATTTATCTAGATTGTGTTGCATATCGTGAACTTGATCTTTTGAGAGTACGCTATTTGCAATTTTTGTATCGTCAGCAAATTTTGAGATTGTACAGGTGAGACCCTCATCTATGTCGTTAATGTAAATTAGAAAGAGAATTGGTCCTAGTACCGATCCCTAGGGTACCCCGCTACTTACATTGGTCCATTTAGATGCCTTACCGTTTATGACTACTCTTTGATTTCTGTCGCTGAGCCAATTTTCTATCCATTTCAACACACCGTCTTGTATTCCATGCGCTTTTAGTTTTAGCAGTAAACGTTTGTGGGGAACTTTGTCAAAGGCCTTTTGAAAATCAAGGTATATAATATCTACAGCTTTACTCTCATCGTAGAGGTTGAGGATATCGTGGAAGAAGTCTAAGAGGTTTGTTAAACAGGAAAGTTTTTTACGAAAGCCGTGTTGAGTATCTTTAAGTATGTTATTTTCCTCTAAGTGATTTACGAGTCTGTCTCTTATGACCGTTTCTAGCATTTTACATACAACTGAGGTTAAGCTAATTGGACGATAGTTACTGGGTAGGGATTTGCTACCTTTTTTGAATATCGGTGTTACGTTGGCTATCTTCCACTGATCAGGCATAGTTCCAGACTGCAAGGATTTATTGAATAGTAATGTCAGTGGTTTGGAGAGCTCATCCTTAGCTTCCTTTAGAACTCTAGGCGAGATTGTATCAGGTCCTGGCGTTTTATTTACCTTGAGTTTATCTAAACAATTCAATACTTCTCTCTCTGTAACAGTGATATTGCTTAGAACATCTGAATTATCAATCTGAATCGGCGATGGTGTAGGTATATCACTGAGGTCTTCTGTTGTAAAAACTGATGCAAAGAAGGTATTGAGGGCATTACTCATTTGTACTTCGTCTTTGGTGTATTCTCCATTTACATCGACTAACGGTCCAACAGTTGAAGTAACTACTTTTTTCTTTCGGATATAACTATAGAATTCTTTCGGGTTCGTTTTACTTTGATTCGCAATATGTAACTCTAGGGTCTTTTTACTTTGCTTAATTAACTTTTTGGCTTTGCGTCGTAGCTCTACAAATTTCACCCGTTCTTCGTCATTTTGTGAGGATTTTAATCTATCATTAGCAAATTTTTTAGCAAGCAGGCAGTTTGAAATATCTTTACTCCACCATTTGGGCTTATTATTATGGCCTGGACGCCGTATTTTCGATGGTATGCAGTCTTGCACTGCTTTTAGGTAAGTGGTTTCGAATAACTTCCAAGATGTATTTATGTCGTTATTGTTAATTAAAAAGCTCCAGTCAGTTTCTTTAAACATAGCTCTAAGTTTATGAAAGTTTGCTTTCTTGAAATTAGGGACTTTTTCGATGCTACTATTTGGTTCGTTACTAGTAAAGTTTAAAGTGAAAATTATCGTACGATGGTCGCTGTTACTGAATTCATCACCAACATTCAAATTCTGTATTAATTCTTCTTTTGTTGCAAGTACAATGTCAAGAACGTTATTACCACGGGTCGGTGTTCGAACAAATTGATAAAGCGAACTCTCTTGCAAGTTCGTATACAAGTCATGTCCGGAGTGTGAAGTAAGAGTATCGCCCCACTTGGTCACAGGTAAATTAAAGTCGCCAAAAAATACGGTATCTTGTGAGTTACTTACATCTGCAATTTGTTCATAAATTTCTCGGTCAGTTTGCACTGATTGAGCTGGAAGTCTGTATATTAATGCAAGTATTATTTTTGTACCTTTATTATTCTTTATTAGCACAAAAGATGTGTCGACGTTCACAATTTGACGTTTTGACAAGAGGGTCGGGTTAAGACTTTCTTTGATATAAAATAAAACGCCATCTCCATTTTTATTTATTCGGCTTTTCTCAAACATTACATAACCGGGAAGTGAATACTCTGCTAAAAAGTCTCTATCTACTGTATTGAGCCAAGATTCTGTTATACCAATCACATCATAATTTTCAGTAAACACTAGTTCCTCTAAATCTGAACGACTGAAGAACACTGGTAAATTTTTTTACAGACGGAGTCTATACCCGTACGCATTAATTTTGTACTTACACGTCATATGCTTTTCTTAGACACATACACTTACGGTACAATAAACAATACTAAAGCCGTATTGTGTATTTGTGTGTGACAGACACAGAGAGAGAGAGAGAGAATGTGTGTGTGTGTGTGTGTGTGTGTGTGTGTGTGTGTGTGTGTGTGTGTCTGTGTCTGTGTCTGTGTGTGTGTGTGAGAGAGAGTGAGGGAGTGTGCGTTCCATAGAACCAACACACACACACACACACACACACTCTCTCTCTCTCTCGCTCACACTTGCCCTTACCACCACAGAATTGGGTTATTGTTGATGGCAGACAGTTTCTTACCTCACCCAACTATCTGCGAGTATAGCCATAGGACTAGATAACCTTATAAATCAACCAGGATACCAATTCGTCGGTGACTGGACAACTCAACCAGTAGACCATTTCAACCAGTAGCTCTCAACCAGTACCAAATCAACCAATACGGTTAGGTTAGGTTAGTACTATATTTTGGCATTGGTTTGGATGGTGTTGGTTGATTTGGCTCTGGTTGAGAACTACTGATTGAAATCGTCTACTGGTTGAGATGTCCGGGAACCCAATTCGTTCAGTAGATCTCATCCATGAAGCCTCAACCAGTACTATTAGTTTAACCCCTTCTGTACCGGCGACGTCCTTTTGATATTATTCTGGCTACTATTAGACGATTTCATTCAGCTGAAGAAGGTCCTCCAGTAATTAAAAGGCCTCTAACTATCTCACTTAACCATTTTAGAACCACAAACCTTTTTTAAACTGCAAAAACATTGTTTAAATATAACTAAAATATTATTAATAAGATGTCGCCGGTACAGAAGGGGTTAAGCACGGTATAGTAACATAAGGAGGTAGGCGCATGGCGGTAGTATTGGAACCACGACAGTCACTTGTTTGGGCCTCCGTGACGTCACTGAATGACTCTTGTACCGTCTCCCAAGCTAAATATGGTGTTCTAACAGGATCGGTATATTGCGTTTTCCACCGAAAATGTAAAGTGACATGGATAAACATAATATATATAGTGTGACAGGACCCTAGTCTATTTGCTAAAGTTGTTATTGTTTGCATTTGAAGCTTATATATACGGCTATGAGGTAGTATATAGCCGACGTCACTTCAAATTTTACCGCGGAAATGCGATGATATTTGTGTTGACCTAATTACCTTATATGTAGAGTAATGTAGATTGATATCGATAATATTATTGTAGTAGGACCCAATCTACATGTTAACATTGTTATTTGATATATGTGTAGTTTATATAAAGAGTATATGGCCAGCTAAGAATCTAGAAGGAACGTAGATTTCTACGAAGCAAGCGGAGTGGGGGAGGGAGCGAGCATACCGGACGGTGGTGCCCTCTGACGGCCAGAGAGAACACTGCCTACGTCAACAAACAAGCCACGATGGTATACGAATATTTCACTAAATACTCGCTTATAGAATAATCAACGTTATTCCAACAACTACTGTATATCTTATATTATGACGGTACCATGGTTGAGTGTGAAGTCACAAAATAAAAATAATTGATAGACGTCTGTTTAGTGCTTTTTAGAAGCCTTTATGTATATGAGTTCAAGAATTCACTGCGTCTACCTTCTATGTTACTATACCGTGGGGTTAAGGGTCTTGTGAGAGAGAGAGAGAGTGTGTGTGTGTGTGTGTTTGTGTGTGTGTGTGTATGTGTGCGATTTTACCTCTCATTTGTCAGTCACCCTGTGGATGGTTTATTCATAGCCCGATACCGTAGAGAATAAAGAATCATAGACCTTCCTTTTTGTGTTTCCTCCCAGCCAATCTACCCACTCGTCAATGTGAATAATTTTCTAGATTTAAGTTGGAAGTGTCTTAGTTTATCCTGATTGACTTGGTACTAGTTGAGGCTACTTGGTTTGCTTATGTGCATGGAGACAATAGGCAAAGCTGCCTGTCACAAGGGTCCCACCCAAAGTTGAAAGAGTGATAGAGAGCCATTATCATGGTACGTTGGTGGGAAAGGTGTATTGCTTGACTTAACCCCTTCTGTACCAGGGACGTCCAGTTCATCATATTCTGGCAATTGTAAGACGATTTATTCAGCTTAGGAAGGACCTCTAGCAATAATAAGGCTTCAAAGTATCTCAATCAACCCTTCCAACTACCACAGATCCTTCCCAAACTGCATAATATCGCTTAAATATAGCTAGAATAAAATATAACACGTCGCTGGTACTGAAAGGGTAAACGTTATTCCTAATACCAAATTCTGTAAAAGAGTTAAGGTAGTATAGCCATAGAGCTTATCGTTTATGTAGTTAGCTTACCCTAAGTGTTGACATTTGCATTGGTTATTAGGCCTATACCTGTGTAATATTGTACACATACTGTATGTTGCAAGAACCGGTACACATAGGCATTATTGGCGGGTACCGGTACACATAGGCATTATTGGCGGGTACCGGTACACATAGGCATTATTGGCGGGTACCGGTCATAATCGTTAGGCTAGTGTGTGTGTGTGTGTTGTTGTTGTTGTTGTTTTTTTTTTTGGTGCATTGTATAAGTGTGTGCTACATTATAAAGTGTTTTAATATGCCTTCTATTTAATTCATATGATTCCGATTCAGCTAGTCCAATAACATTTCTGCTAAACTCGCTCTTTATTAACAAACCAACCCTCATACGCTGCGGGACTTGTGACGTGTAATATTCATCTGTCCTACTACTGTCTCGTATCTTTTCCTTGAGGGGGAAAGCCGATATAAAGGCGAGGTCGGTGAGAAACCTCTGCTAAACCGTCTCCCAGAAGAAAGGAAACAAGAAATTTGTCTCCCGTCAACCATATAGGCCTGATGTGACAAGAACTGCCTGTCTTTTCCCACAGGACATTTTAATATATAATATTGTATAGTCGGTGTCACCCTAGCTACCGGTATGTCAAAGCCGAGTCTTAAGTCCGGATCCTGTAGGACGAGGCTTGAGGCCGACTTTGGGCCATATTTCAGCCGAGGGTGATCTTTCTGGATTTCCTTTGTATTGCCTTATTAGCTTGGTGACTTTATGAAATTTGGCGATTTTAAGACGGTTACTCCCATTAAGATTACAATTTATTCCTGGTGAGTGATAGCGATCCTGCAGATAAGTGAAAACTGGCCTTCGGCCGGAACATTAATATAGTGAACATTTTACAAATATACCTTGAAGGGGAAACTGGAAGGCATTGTTTAGCTTGAACTGAAAATTGCTCGAAATATATATATATATATATATATATATATATATATATATATATATATATATATATACTGTATATATACAGTATTGAAGAAAACAAATATATATTAATATATAAAACATAATTAACCGCCACAATAACCCCTCAAAACGACGGATCAGATAGTGTTAAGCCTCGTTCTGGAATTCGGGCCATACAGAACATTTACTGTAATAATGTACGTTTATCCGAGTGACAATACAGTAAAAAATGGTGTACTGGATTCTAGATTAAAACACCATATGAGGAGGAGTAGGCTACTTTATTGACAATGTTTCTCTTGACTCTTAAAACACCATATGAGGAGGAGTAGGCTACTTTATTGACAACGTTTCTCTTGACTCTTAAAGAAACGTTGCCAATAAAGTGCTCCTCCTCATATGGTGTTGATATTCATTCCGTCAACTTCACAGATTATTTATCATGCTGGAACCCCTGTTTTATTTGTCTGGCCTCCCTCACCGTTTCTGTTTGTGTCTCACCTACATATAGAGCAATCCAGCTAGCTTTCACAAACACCTTCTCCTCCTATTAATTTCACTACGCTAAACAAGTACATCACACTTGTTTGCAATACATCAACAAAAAAATTTTGAAGATGACCATCAATTGCCCTTAGTTTGCCTTTGTCACTCTTTCAACTGTGGGGGAGAAACTCGTTGCAGGTAGGTTTGCCTTTTGTCTCCCTCATACACATAGGAATATAAATACCGGAGTCTGCCGGTGTGCTCACCTTCAATATGACGTACATTACTAGAAATAATTATTATGTTCTCTCCACTAACCAACTTTACTCCTAAACTCGATTAATAAAATTAACAAACACATGTGGCAGTCCGGGGATTCGAACCCAGGGCGCTCACACCGAAAATCAACACACTTATGCATTGCACCACGGAGACGGTTTTGAATAGTTACCATCGAAGAAATAATGTATTGTGTTCATATATAATTATATATATATATATATACCGGTATATATATATATATATATATACTATATACAGTATATATGTGTGTGTATTTATTATTTTACTTTCCTCCCTAGACCTCCATCAAGCTTATGAATAAGCCCCAAGACCCTGCTTCGAGAAAAACAATGTGCATTTTTCGGTAGATAAAAGGCCTCGGCCGAAGGGCAGTTCATCCTAAATGTTATGAAAGGTCTTAAAATCGACAATCAAATGGGGCTAATGTCTTAAATTTTCAAAAGTAATGGGGCTGAACATGAGGGAGAAGGGGGTCCAGAAAATGTCCCCTTAATGAGTATCCTGTACTAACACCATCAACATTACGGTATCTATCTATCTATATGCTCAGGCCCAATCCACACTTGTCCTATTTTTATTATTATGGTCTATTTTATTCTGCTTTATTATTTTTGTTTATCCTTTTTTCTGGGGGGTGGCCGACTCAAGAACAGGGAAAACACAAAAACAACATCAAACAACGTACAAACTTAGACAAAAACACACATTCACACACATCTAGGTCACCCAGTATGGTACCGGTGTTCAATATTTCTCACTAGAAACCAAACCCGATCCTAATAATGCCTGTGTTTTTTTAAGGAGCTTTTAAAATATTGAACACATTATTTAAGGATCTACAGTATATAAGGACCTATCTTAGAATCCATTGAAGAATCTACAATATAATTAACCTATTTACTTTACAATTGCTCACATAAGTACTTTTCTTCTCCGTGATTCTATACCTGGAAATATTATGTGCAAGATTGAATTAAGAGTGTAGTTTCTTATGCAATGGTTAACTCATCTGACTAATCAACTGGTAATTACCCCTTTCAAGCTCCAATAAGCATTTCTGATAATTATTAGACGATTTTATTCAGATTAGGAAGGGTATATGGAAGTCAGAGGGTTGATTGAGATAGTCTTTACCCTTTTATTACCCACAGATCCTTACTAAGCTGCATAAAATCGTCTAATGCTATCCAAAATATACTGCTAAAACGCGTCAGAGCTTCAAGGGGTTAAAATAAACGCACTTGCAATTCATTCACACTAATTTTACTTTCGTACACAAGATCACAACGAGGAACAGAACTTACTTGGACAACTGTACAATCTATTTTATGATCTATACAAGGATTTCGGTATTAAGGGGAGGGAGTTGGTTTTTCGAGTCCTCCTCCTCCCTCATGTTTAGCCATATTAGTTATGAGATTTCAAGACATTTGCCCCATTAGTTTGGCGATATTCAGACCTTTGCCCCATTTATTTGCCAATATTAAGACCTTTCGTGCCATTTAGGGGTCGACTTCTTTCCTGGCGAGCGATAGCGAGCTTGTATTTGAAGAGGAATCGGCCTTCGGCCGGGACATTTTTCTACCAAAAAATTTACACATTTATATCGAAGGGGGATCTTAATTGTGGGTGTTTTTTTTTTTTTAAGTTTGATGGAGGTTTAGAGAGCAAACTAAACCCCCTCCTTAAACCATTGAGCCGAACCAGTAAATTATGCTGCACAATACCGTCTGAGCTCATGTAAGGGGAGACTGACCGTTTGTTTGCTCTATTAATTAATTTATTTTCTTAGTTTCCTCCCTAGACCTCCATCAAGCTTAGAAAAACACCCCCTAGACCCCCCTTCAAGATAAATTTGTACATTTTTCGGTAGAAAAATTTCCCGGCCGAAGGCTGGTTCCTCTTAAAATTGCAGGCTCGCTATCGCTCGCCAGGAAAAAATCGACACCTACATGGCACGAAAGATCTTAAAATTGACAACCAAATGGGGCGAAAGGTGTTAAAATCGCCAAACTAATGGGCCGAACGTCTTATAATCTAAACAAACATGGGGCTAAACATGAGGGAGAAGGAGGTCCAGAAAAACGGTCTTCCTCCCCTGCAATCATCTCCCGAAGGCCCCATCTCCCACAGGGCCTCAGTGATAGACCAGCAGTAAACCTAGCTCCTTCTTCACTAGACGCCTCGACTGGTCTATGGAATGGAGATGGGCCGTTTTTCTGGTTCCCTTTCTCCCTCGTGTATAGCCCCATTAATTTTCAGGTTTTAAGATGTTTGCCCCATTAGTTAGTCGATTTTAAGACCTTTCGCCCCATTTCTTCGTCAATATTTAGACCTTTCGTGCTATTTAGCTGTCTATTTTTTCCCTGGCGAACGATAGTGAGCCTATATTGTTGGAAGAACCGGCCTTCGGCCGGGACATTTTTCTACCGAAAAATGTACAAATTAATCTAGACGGGGGATCTAATGGATGTTTTTTTAAGATTTGACGGAGGTCTAGGGAGAAAACTAGAAAAATAATGAATACATGCAAAAATCGCCCAAAAAGTGAACCATCTTAAGGAATGGAGATGGTAGTATTCCCTCTAGAGCATCCGGCCTATAGTACCACATTGCTCCACCTCCAGGCTATAGTACCACATTGCTCCACCTCCAGGCTATAGTACCACATTGCTCCACCTCCGGCCTATAGTACCACATTGCTCCACCTCCAGGCTATAGTACCACATTGCTCCACCTCCAGGCTATAGTACCACATTGCTCCACCTCCAGGCTATAGTACCACATTGCTCCACCTCCAGGCTATAGTACCACATTGCTCCACCTCCAGGCTATAGTACCACATTGCTCCACCTCCAGGCTATAGTACCACATTGCTCCACCTCCAGGCTATAGTACCACATTGCTCCACCTCCAGGCTATAGTACCACATTGCTCCACCTCCAGGCTATAGTACCACATTGCTCCACCTCCAGGCTATAGTACCACATTGCTCCACCTCCGGCCTATAGTACCACATTGCTCCACCTCCAGGCTATAGTACCACATTGCTCCACCTCCAGGCTATAGTACCACATTGCTCCACCTCCAGGCTATAGTACCACATTGCTCCACCTCCAGGCTATAGTACCACATTGCTCCACCCCCGGCCTATAGTACCACATTGCTCCACCTCCAGGCTATAGTACCACATTGCTCCACCTCCAGGCTATAGTACCACATTGCTCCACCTCCAGGCTATAGTACCACATTGCTCCACCTCCAGGCTCCACATTGCTCCACCTCCAGGCTATAGTACCACATTGCTCCACCTCCAGGCTATAGTACCACATTGCTCCACCTCCAGGCTATAGTACCACATTGCTCCACCTCCAGGCTATAGTACCACATTGCTCCCTCGACAGGCTATAGTACCACATTGCTCCACCTCCAGGCTATAGTACCACATTGCTCCACCTCCAGGCTATAGTACCACATTGCTCCACCTCCAGGCTATAGTACCACATTGCTCCACCTCCGGCCTATAGTACCACATTGCTCCACCTCCAGGCTATAGTACCACATTGCTCCACCTCCAGGCTATAGTACCACATTGCTCCACCTCCAGGCTATAGTACCACATTGCTCCACCTCCAGGCTATAGTACCACATTGCTCCACCTCCAGGCTATAGTACCACATTGCTCCACCTCCAGGCTATAGTACCACATTGCTCCACCTCCAGGCTATAGTACCACATTGCTCCACCTCCAGGCTATAGTACCACATTGCTCCACCTCCAGGCTATAGTACCACATTGCTCCACCTCCAGGCTATAGGGCAGAGTCTTAAGGGGGGATGGTTCATTTTTTGGGCGAGTTTTGCATGTATTCATTATTTTTCTAGTTTCCTCCCTCGACCTCCATCAAATTTGAAAAAACATCCATTAGATCTCCCGTCTAGATTAATTTGTACATTTTTCGGTAGAAAAATGTACCGGCCGAAGGCCGGTTCTTCCAACATTACAGGCTCACTATCGTTCGCCAGGGGGAAAATCGACACCTAAATAGCACGAAAGGCCTAAATATTGACGACGAAATGGGGCGAAAGGTCTTAAAATCGACTAACTAATGGGGCAAACATCTGAAAACTAATGGGGCTAAAGACGAGGGAGAAAGTGGTCCAGAAAAGCGCCCCCCCCCCCCCCCTTAACCATAGTAAGGGTCTGGGTCTCCCCTTCCCTCACTCAATATTTAAGGGGAGATTTCCACTTGAGGGATTTTTTTCTTTGCCCCTTTCTCCCTCATGTTTAGCCCCATCGCTTTTGATATTATAAGACGTTCGCCCCCTTAGTTTGGCGATTTTAAGAACTTTTGCCCCATTTCTGTCAATTTTAAGACTTTTCGTGCCATTTAGGTGTCGATTTTTTCCTGGCGAGCGATAGCGAGCCTGTAATTTAAGAGGTGCCGGGACATTTTTCTAACGAAAAATGTACAAATTTATCTTGAAAGGGGGCTTAGGGGGTGACATTTTAAGCTTGATGGAGGTCTAGGGAACAAACTAAAAACCTCCCCTTAAGATTATTTATAAGCTCTTTGACTACGAAAGGCTGTTCCAGTGTGTATATACTATAATCATCTAGTGTTGACGAGGCAATAATAGGGCAGGAGGCTAGGCATCCTCCTCCCCTTGTAAAATTCTGCTACTCAACGAGACAGAGCAAGGGGCGAGGGAACGCGAAAATGGTACCGGACACTAAGAATTGGAACATTAAAGGTTTCTGTTCGAGCTCTGTCTCGAGTTGGCCACCCCCAGCAATGGATTATGTGCCTGATTAGACTGTATATAATACATACATACATACATACATACATACATACATACATACATACATACATACATACATAAGTCTCTGCGATAAAAGGTCTTACTGAATAGAATGGCCTAAACTCTAAAGTCTACCAACATCAATATGAAAATACGTCATTGCCTAGTTAAGGGGAGATTTCCACTTGAGGGATTTTTTTTTCTTGACCCCTTTCTCCCTCATGGTTAGCCCCATTGCTTTTGATATTATAAGACGTTCGCCCCATTAGTTTGGCGATTTTAAGAACTTTTGCCCCATTTCTGTCAATTTTAAGACTTTTCGTGCCATTTAGGTGTCGATTTTTTCCTGGCGAGCGATAGCGAGCCTGTAATTTAAGGAACCGGCCTTCGGCCGGGAAATTTTCTACCGAAAAATGTACACATTTATCTTGAAAGGGGGTCTAGGGGCTCTAATGTTAAGCTTGATGGAAGTCTAGGGAACACACTAAAAACCTCCCCTTAAGGCTGAATATGTGATAACAAGGTGATACAAAAATAACACAGGTTCACGAAGAAGTACAGTACAGTACACTATAAGGCATTAATCCGGGCACAATGTGAACCCCTCGAACACCAAAATAAATAAATGGTCAGCAATTATTGAGAAGATGAAGGGAATGGGGTTGACGAAAAGAGGCTCCAGTCCTGACGCTTTTCTTGATTTACAGTGTGCTGGCTTAATAATCCAGAAGGGTTGATAGCCTCTCAAGTCTTATTTTAACTAACTAAAACAAAAGAGAAGATTCAATTCAGTTGGGAATAGCTTCGAGAACTGAAGGTCAGGATATACGGCCTTGAGTGTACAGTCGCGCTAATAAGTGATGTCTCGGCACCAAGTATATTTTTATCAATAATTGGTATCGGCCATGTCTAAAACTTGATGTATTCGTTTTGAGTGAGATATATAAGCATGTTCCTACACTTACCCATCCTATCCAACATCTGACAGACATTAATACAGCACAGAGAGAGCCAAACGTAAAGACAGCTGGGACATGACTTATGAGAGCCACTGTACTGTACGCTGTAATAATGTACCGTACCGTCTCTCACTGAAAATAGGCCTGGGAAGAGGATTTATTTATGACTGTTGAATGTAAGCGTAATTCCCTTTGGAACCTCGGCCCTACGGTAAATTACGGTACCATATTTCTCTAGTTGGAATATATCTACCATAATATATCTACCATAATATATCTACCATAATATATCTACCATAATATATCTACCATAATATATCTACCATAATATATCTACCATAATATATCTACCATAATATATCTACCATAATATATCTACCATAATATATCTACCATAATATATCTACCATAATATATCTACCATAATATATCTATAATATATCTACCATAATATATCTACCATAATATATCTACCATAATATATCTACCATAATATATCTACCATAATATATCTACCATAATCTTGGCCCCTTTGAATTTGTTTCCGTCGTTTTTTATTTCTTTTGTGTTTCCAGTATACCAAGACGAATATTTTAGAATATTATTTAATTTAGAAACATTTCACTTTTGTATAAAACGTAACTAATTGTCTTTTCTTATATTACCGGCAGTGATAATTGTTCAAGGGGAGATGGTTCACTTTTTGGGCGATGTTTGCATGTATTTATTATTTTTCTAGTTTCCTTAATTCCATCTTACAAACTTTACTGAGATAGCAAGTAATTATGTGCGCAACTCTGCATGTGCGTAGGTGTGTATGTGCGTGTGTGACCAACTGTGTACGATTAAGGGGGATCACCGGCTTTTATTCTCTTTCTCTCCTTTTCTCTCTTTCTCTGACTTGTATCCATTTGGCCCCATTCAGCCAACTGTTTTAAGACGTTTATCCCCATCCAGGTGTCGATTTCTTCCTGGCGAGCCATAGCGAGCCAGTATTGTATGGAGAAATCCGGCTTCGCCGGAGACATTTTTCTATCGAAAAATTACAAATTTAGCTTGCTGTCAAAACAAAAACATATATGCTGGCTCGCTTCCGCTCGCCAGGAAAATATTGACACCTGGATGGGGGTAAACGTCTTAAAACAGTAGGCTGAATGGGGCCGAATGGATACAAGCCAAAGAGAGAGGGAGAGAAAAATAAAAAAAAGCGAGGTGGGCTCCCTTTAAGGCCCCGGACGGTTATAGTGTGTGTGTGGTGTTCCGGACGGTGGAGCTAATAGCCACAGCAACTCGAGCAGAACGACACAACTTGGTGAGATGTGGGTAGTGTAGTGGTGGTGGTGTAGTGGTAGTGGTAGTGGTGTGCTGAGAGACGCTCCACTCACGTCATGTGGGGCTCAATAGATACAAGCCAGAGAAAGAGAGAAATGGAGAGACATAATGCAGGTCAAAATTAATGTGTACATTTTTCGGTAGAAACATGTCCAGGCCGAAGGCCTGTTCCTTCTAAAATTATAGGTTCGCTATCGCTCGCCAGGAAAAAATCGACACCAAAAGGGCACGAAAGGTCTTAATATTGACAAAAACAAATAGGCGAAAGGTCTCAAAATCAACAAACTAATGGAACGAACGTCTTAAAACCTCTAAACTAAACTAATATGCTGAACATGAGGGAGAAGGGGGTCCAGAAAAAGCAAGTACTACCCCCTGATAGGTACTACTTGTTGATATTGGATGACTTTTGAATTAGAACAACAAGCAGCTGGGCCACATATCAAGCCATTTATTACATGAGCTGAACACACAATCCGCACCTGTGAAGAGCCTCGTTGGGGTGGTTGAGGTGCGCGAGTGTGTGTGGGGGGGGGGGAGGGGGGGGACTGACATTAGTTTTGATTAAGCCCAACATGGTTTTGAAGCGTGTCTAGTGGCTTCGGGGTATTCAACCTTACAACAATGAAGGATACCTAAACTCGCTTACTATAGGGACAAATTTACAAATTAATCTAGTAGGGGGATCTAATGGATGTTTTTTTAAAGTTTGATGAAGGTCTAGGGAGGAAACTAAAACAATTATATATAAGTAAGTAACACCCCATTCTTAACATTAATCATCAATTACAAACCCCAATGTACTTGAATAAACTAATGAAAGCATATAGATAAAATAATGGACCCAAAAATACACCATTCCCCCTACAACCTATACAGCTGTCTATCTTCATCGTTCTCTCCTCTCTGGCCCACCACCAACCATGTTTTATTCACTCCAGCCTTTTTATATAGAACCTTCTTCTTTGCTGTCCTTTCCTTCCTCTTTCCCGTACTCTCAAGTTTGCTATCTCTACTAGAATTAAGGGGAGGTTTCTAGTTCTAGTGAAGCCGTCATCTAACCCAAATATGTTACTTCACATCGTTATCTGTAGTCATGAAATTAACCATTAAACTCTCTCTTCTATCCCTCCCGCCCTTCCTCCTCCATATCCTCTTCCCCTCCGTTTCTTTACCTCCTCTTTCTTTCTTGCAACCTCCTTCTTCCTTCCTAACACCCTCCTCTTCCTTCCTTACACCCTCCTCCTCCTCCCTCACACCCTCCTCTTCCTTCCTTACACCCTCCTCTTCCTCCCTCACACCCTCCTCTTCCTTCCTCACACCCTCCTCCTCCTTCCTCACACCCTCCTCTTCCTTCCTTACACCCTCCTCTTCCTTCCTCACACCCTCCTCTTCCTTCCTTCACCCTCCTCTTCCTTCCTTCCTTCCTTCACCCTCCTCTTCCTTCTCCCTCCTCTTCCTTCCTCACACCCTCCTCTTCCTTCCTCACACCCTCCTCTTCCTTCCTTACACCCTCCTCTTCCTCCCTCACACCCTCCTCCTCCTTCCTCACACCCTCCTCTTCCTCCCTCACACCCTCCTCTTCCTTCCTCACACCCTCCTCTTCCCCCCTTACTCCCTCCTCTTCCCCCTCTTCTTCCTTCCTCACCCTCCTCCTTCCTCACCCTCCTTTTCCTCCTCACCCTCCTCTTCCTTCTCCCTCCTCTTCCTTCCTCACACCCTCCTTTCCTTCCTCACACCCTCCTCCTCCTTCCTCACACCTCCTCCTCCTTCCTCACACCCTCCTCTTCCCCTACAACCCTCCTCTTCCTTCCTCACACCCTCCTCTCTTCCTTCCTCACACCCTCCTCTTCCTTCCTCACACCCTCCTCTTCCTTCCTCACAAACCCTCCCTTCCTTCCTTACACCCTCCTCTTCCTTCCTCATCATCTTCTCCTCTTCCTTCCTCATCTCCTTTTCCTTCCTCACACCCTCCTCTTCCTTCCTCACACCCTCCTCTTCCTTCCTTACACCCTCCTCTTCCTTCCTCACACCCTCCTCTTCCTTCCTCACACCCTCCTCCTCCTTCCTCACACCCTCCTCCTCCTTCCTCACACCCTCCTCTTCCTTCCTTACACCCTCCTCTTCCTTCCTCACACCCTCCTCTTCCTTCCTCACCCCCTCCTCTTCCTTCCTACACCCCTCCTCCTCCTTCCTCACAACCACCTCCTCCTCCTTCCTCACACACCCTCCTCTTCCTTCCTTACACCCTCCTCTTCCTTCCTCACACCCTCCTCTTCCTTCCTCACACCCTCCTCTTCCTTCCTCACACCCTCCTCCTCCTTCCTCACACCCTCCTCCTCCTTCCTCACACCCTCCTCTTCCTTCCTTACACCCTCCTCTTCCTTCCTCACACCCTCCTCTTCCTTCCTCACACCCTCCTCTTCCTTCCTCACACCCTCCTCTTCCTTCCTCACACCCTCCTCTTCCTTCCTCACACCCTCCTCCTCCTTCCTCACACCCTCCTCTTCCTTCCTTACACCCTCCTCTTCCTTCCTCACACCCTCCTCTTCCTTCCTTACACCCTCCTCTTCCTTCCTCACACCCTCCTCTTCCTTCCTCACACCCTCCTCTTCCTTCCTTCCACCCTCCTCTTCCTTCCTTCCTTCCACCCTCCTCTTCCTTCCTCACACCCTCCTCTTCCTTCCTTACACCCTCCTCTTCCTCCCTCACACCCTCCTCTTCCTCCCTCACACCCTCCTCTTCCTCTCTCACTCCCTCCTCTTCCTCTCTCACTCCCTCCTCTTCCTCTCTCACTCCCTCCTCTTACTCTCACACTCCCTCCTCTTCCTCTCTCACTCCCTCCTCTTCCTCTCTCACTCCCTCCTCTTCCTTCCTTACACCCTCCTCTTCCTTCCTCACACCCTCCTCCTCCTTCCTCACACCCTCCTCTTCCTTCCTCACACCCTCCTCTTCCTTCCTCACACCCTCCTCTTCCTTCCTTACACCCTCCTCTTCCTTCCTAACACCCTCCTCTTCCTTCCTAACACCCTCCTCTTCCTTCCTCACAACCCTCCTCCTCCTTCCTCACACCCTCTCCTCTTCCTTCCTCCCTCCTCTTCCTTCCTCACACCCTCCTCTTCCTTCCTTACACCCTCCTCTTCACCTCCTCTTCTCCCTCACACCCTCCTCTTCCTTCCTCACACCCTCCTCTTCCTCCCTCCCGTCATCTTAAAAACAAATAATAATAAAATATAAATAAACTTCACCCACCTAACTCTACCTTGTAACTTTAGTGTTCGACGTTTTTTTTCTTCAGTGATGAAATTATGCATAACGATCTCCCTCGTCTACTCCCCTTTCCCTTCTTCCTTCCCCTTCTCTTTTCCTCTTCCTCCTTCCCATTCCCTTCTTTTCTTCCTCCCCATCCTTCCCTTCTCTTCTTCCTCCCCATCCTTCCCTTCTCTTCTTCCTCCCCATCCTTCCCTTCTCTTCTTCCTCCCCATCCTTCCCTTCTCTTCTTCCTCCCCATCCTTCCCTTCTCTTCTTCCTCCCCATCCTTACCTTCTCTTCTTCCTCCCCATCCTTCCCCACCCTCTTCCTCTTTGCTTTCTCCCCCCTTCTCCTTCTTATCTTTTCTACCCTCCTCTTCTTTTTCCGTACCTTGTGACTTGATATCATTCGATGTTTTTCTGTAGTGACACTATTAAGGCTTAAGACGATATCCCTCCTCTTCGTCCCTTCCCTCATCTCCTCCATCTCCTGTTCTTCTCCTTTCTCCACTTAAGCCTTCATCAAATATTATCTACTTCTTTTTCTACTTGTTCTTCTTTTTTTTGGGGGGTGAGGGGGGGGGGTGGGGGTGATCCGCTCATTCTCAAATCCTGGAGTGAAGAAATTATACTGAAAGATGCACCTCCTCCTTCTCCACCTCTCTCTCCTCCTCTTCTTAAGAGGTGACTTAATTCAAGTGTTCAAAATCATCAAAGGCATCGACAATATGAACTGTAGTAAGTACTTCACTATCGACCAATCTAATTACACGCGGGGAAACGGTTGCAAAATTATTGGTAAATCTTTTAACTCGCACGAATCTAAGAATTTCTTCTTCAATCGAGTTGTCAACTTGTGGAATGGGCTTCCCCGAAACGTTATAGACTGCATCACCGTTGATTCATTTAAACTCCGCCTAGACAAATATCTCTCATCAAACCCGCGACTGACTGCGTTTGTAAATGAATAACTTTATTTTATCCCCTCCTCAGTTACTAACCCATCTGTCCTCTATTAACTTCCTAATCCTGCCACGGACATTAGTTCCAGGGCAGTAATTCCCTTTCCAATGTTCCCTTACCCACTCTAAACCACTGTTTGGACACTTGATCCTCAGTGTTTTGGAGGACAAGCAACCTAGAAGGGTCACTAGATCTGTTGTTGCTTGATTTCCTTTGTACTACTTTGTACTTCTTCTTCCACCACCACCACCGATTTTTTCTCCTTGACTTCCTCCTACTCCACAACCACCACCACTGGCATAAGCCCTGTGCCTCTCCCTCACCGCCTCCCTTCCACCACCATCACTACCACGACCACCTCTTGCTCTTCCTCCATCAGTACCACCACCTGTTCCTTCACCACCGCTAAACCTCTCATCCACCAGTATAAACCCCACCACCACCACCACTACCTCCTCCTACCACTACCACCACCACCACTGAAACCCTCCCCACCTCTACTCTCTCCTCTACCATCTCCACCTCCACCTCCTCCAATAATACCTCCACCAGCACTCACGCCCGATTCATCATTTGCCGCTGCCATTATAAAGGGAAACGAGATCAAACACTCACCACCTTCCCCTCCTCCACCTTTCTCTCCACCAATATGTCCACTGCCACCACCTCCTCCTCTACCATCCCCACCTCCACCAATACAACCTCCACCGGCACTGACGCTCGATTCATTATATTTCGCAAATTCGCCACCAGTACAAAGGAAACGAGGCCAAAGAATGACACCACCGCCTCTACCTCCCGCTCCACCCCACCACACCTCTCCCAACACCTCCCTCTCCTCCACCACCTCCCTCCCCTCCATCCGCACCTCTCTCCACCCATCTCCACCACCCCCACGCCCACCACTAAAACCTCCACCACTGACGCCCGATTCATCACATCCCGCCGGCAGTACAAAGGGAAACGAGACCAAAGAATCACACCAGACGACTTGTAAATCACGTTTTCTTTGTGGCTGCCTTCAACTGTTCCGGTATATAGACCCTAGAGAAAACGGGGGAATGGACAGCTAAACTTTTAACGATGTTTTGTTTTGCTTTTCTTTTGTCATATTCTTCCGGCATCAGACGATTTTATGCAGCTTAGGAAAGACTTGACAGATTGAAAAAACAAACAAAAACATTGAGTAGTTACCCTTTCCATTTCCATCCTATCCCTTTACTTGTAAATCACGTTTTCTTTGCAATCATTTTCTCTGTCCCAGTGTAGACCCTTCGGAAAAATGGTGACTGGACAGCTTTTTTTTACGATGATACTTTTTTGTTTTATTATTATTAATATTCCAGGTTATAATAGATGAGTTTATACAGTTGAGGCTGTTGGAGTTAAAAGCTTAATTAAGTTTCTTACCATTTTCATAATATATAATCTCTGGGGTGCTTGTCAATCACGTTTTCCTTGTGACCGCCTTCAGTCTCGGAACAGTAACTTCAATAAATTGGGACTAGATGTTATATTTTTCACCCTTACAATATGATGACGCTATTTTATATATTAATCATTTTTAATAGTCGATTGCATAAAGTTATGATGGAGCTGTTGAAGTTATTTAAGGCTCATAGATTTTATATAACTATTTTATAGTTTGACTAACCTGTACTTGTTAATCACTATATTTGATCAATGGTTACATTACGCAGCTACAGTGTTGGTTTACATTATAACTATCATAAAGGTGGTTGATTGTAATCCGTTTATTATTCATGCTTTGGTTTCTAAAGGTCAGAAATGTATATTGCAAAAACAAAGCCATATAGAATAAACATTTATTAATAAGTGTGTTTGTGCATGTTTGGCAATTTATTAAATATGGATTTATATGGTGTTTATTTGTTGCGGGTAATATGACTGTAATGCGTTGGTGATATGTATTCCGAATGTTCTTGTTATTAGTTAGATAAGTGTCGATTTCATTCATTGAAATCGATATCGACATACACGTGCAATGTTTTTTATATATGTATTTTTAAATATAATTAATTATCTTGACACGTTGGTTTGCATCACTTACCAACTCTTTTCGACGCTTCCTTAGTTTCCATAGCTCAACCAGGCATTAATAAAGGTAAAACGAGAATACAAGAGTCGCCTTGTCAAACGTATATTATGACACTTTTGTATCGTCACGTTTTTGCAAAGCTGGGAATGCGAGTGTGTTTTGCAGGGAATATGTGGTGGTAGTCTGGCGGGAGTTGGGAGTTTTATTTCTGTGTATTCATTGTTTGCTTGACCCCTTGAGGATTATGCAGTTTTTTAGTTCGAAGATTTTAGCAGTTTATTCTTGCTAATATTAGACGATATTCTTCAGCCTAAGAAGGATCTTTAGGAGTCAGAGGCATATATGATTTACGCTTTACCCCTTTGATTCCTAGAGATCCTTCCTAAGCTGTATAAAATCGTCTAATGATAGCCAGAATATACTGCTAGAACGCTTCATAGTCCTCAAGGGATTATTTTTTTTACTGGGATTATTTTTTTTTTTTTTTTTTTTTTTTTTTTTTTTTTTTTATTGAATGTAGTCCGGTGAGTTTTGGAGATTTTATAATATTTTGAGATGCTGACCAGTTTACTGGATCAAGTTTGTTGGTTTGAAAGAGTCACGATATTGTTAGCTTGGCAATATGTTTGATTTTGTCTGTTGTTTTTATCCGTGTGATGAAGTTGTGTGCAAAGTGAAAGCTATTTAATTCAGTTATTTGGCTTAACTCTGAACGTTATACAGTATATATTGTTTTATGGTGATGGTTATGAAGTGAAAATCGTTGTCTTACAGTTGTCGTATTGGTAGTGATTTGATTTGTGTTATTGGTGCTTTACAATGTTTACTACATTATGTACCGTATTGTCTTAGCTTCCATTTACGGTATGGGAAAAACGAGATTAAAACTAAACACCCTCTGCGAAGCATATTATACTGTAGGCCTTCTGGTAATGAAATGTTTATGATATTACGTTTTGCAATGCTGTGAATAAACCTTGATATGTTATTTGTTTATTTATTTATTTTTAAAGGAAATTGATGGTGATAGTTTCCTTGAAGTATGTGATTATTATGTTAATTATGTAGTTTGTTATTATGTAGTTTATTATGTTGTTTATTATGTAGTATGTGATTATTATGTTAATTATGTAGTTTGTTATTATGTAGTTTATTATGTAGTTTATTATGTAGTATGTAATTATTATGTTAATGTTATTGTTCTTTTTGCTCGGATATGATTGGTTTATATTACTGTATCTTAGTGTGACGTTTGGGTACATGTGATAATCCAATTGTTAATATGTTGGTTAAATCAACTAATTGTTGATTCTTTCACTTTTATGTGAGTGGTTCATGTCGCAATATATTTGTTTTGTTCAGTTTATTTTCATTATTATTTTATCTTAAGTTTAATTTTGGAGTAAAATATGTTGTATTTAGTTGTTACTGTTACTGTTTGTGGGTTAGGTCTACTGTATAATATGTTGTATTTAGTTGTTACTGTTTGTGGGTTAGGTCTACTGTATAATATGTTGTATTTAGTTGTTACTGTTTGTGGGTTAGGTCTACTGTATAATATGTTGTATTTAGTTGTGTTACTGTTTGTGTTTGTGGGTTAGGTCTACTGTATAATTATATCGTAAGCCTACTCTTAATCATTCTACTTGGCTTTCATATTAGTCTACAGAATTGAAGCATATTTATAACGCCTTGAGGATTATGACGGATTTTGACAGTTTATTGTGGCTATCATTAGACGATTTCATACAGCTTAGGAAGAATCTGTGGGAATTAAAATGGTAAACTCAATCTCAATTACGGTAACCCTCTGACTTCCATATACCCATCGAAAATGAAGAAAATCGCCTAATAAATAGCCAGAAAAGTGTTTAATAAAAGCCACATTTGAATCCTCCTGCCATGTATACACAATTCAAACTAAAATATATATAATAAGTCGTTTTGCAAAGCTGGGGATACAAGAATTTTTCTGGGGAAGTCGGTGGTGTAGGCTTGTCCGGAGTTGGGGGAAGTTTTGTATTAATTTATTTTTATTGAAATTTGGGATTGTGTTGCTGTGATGTTGGTGCTGGTTTAACCGATATTGCCAATGTTAGTATCAGATTTTTTTTTTTTTTTTTTTTTTTTTTTTTCATTCAAGAAATGTCTTCATTACCTTTACATGTATTTGATCCCCTTGGGAATTAAGGTATCTATCACTAAATAGACAGATTGCTAATAATATTCAATAATTTGTGCATGACGGTTTGTATAACTTACACGTTTCGAAGCTGAATTACATTCCATATAATACATATATCAATAAAGCTTTCTCTATTCCCTCGTGGACCTTATATAGTGATTTTTGTTTTGTAATGTGGCAATATCCTAAACTGGGATGCGAGATATTTTCTGTGGGATATTTATGTCACATACTGTACATACAGTGTATAGACTTTATATATATATATATATATATATATATATATATATATATATATATATGAAACATAGACTTTTGGTTGTGAAAGTGCTTGATTTTCAGTCCTAATAGTGTTGATATTACCGGTCTTAGCTTCCAAGTATATTGAAACAAATGTTAACAGAAATAATACGAGGTACCGTACTCCAAGCGTCCGCCAAGCGTATATAAAGAAATTTGTGTACTGCCGCGTTTTGCAAAGCAGGGGATACGTGAATTTTTCAGTGGGAGTTGTTGATGGTCTGGCCTGAGTTGAGGAGTTCTATATTTATTTTTGTTTTGCAAGGATTTATGATTGTGTTTGTGTTGTCAGTGGTTGTATGACATGCGTCATTTGTTAATTTTAGTTTAGTCTATTAATTTTACTGTTACTGATTTCTGACATGCGCTTGGAATTACCTTTTGAGTTACAAGGGAATGGCAGCTTCTACCTGGCCAGATTATAAACACCACCATCTTCACCAAGAGTTTCATTCAATTCTCTCTCATGTATATCCCCATTAGGTAGAGATTTTAAAACGTTCGCTATTTTAAGAAATGTTTTGTCATTTAGATGTCCATTTTTCCTGGCGAACGATAGCAAGCCTGTAATTTTAAGAGAAACTGGGCTTCGGCCGCGACAGTTTTCTATCAACAAATTTACAAATTTATCTAGAAGGGGTCTAGGGAGTGGTTTTTTTAAGCTTAATTAACCCTCTCACGTCCTTGACGCAATTTTGAGCCTATTAGGGATACTTTAAAGCCTTTGTTACCATCAGGGGTATTTATAAACCTTTAGTTTATTTACTTCAACCTCTGAAGTTGTCTTTGAGTTAGCTGTGGGCAGAAAACTAATTTTGGAGAGGTAATTATGAGAGTGAGAGTAATCTATTTCTTATTTCTAATCTGGCAACCTCTGCGTCATAAGGATGTGAGAGGGTTAAGGTCTAGTGAGGAAACTAACAAAATACATTAATATATAAATATATAGACCACCAAAAAATAAACCACTGTCCCCTTAATGGAGACTTGTGATGGCACTGTTCGGCCAATATCTGTAAGACTTTACTCTGTTGTTTATCCCGCTTAAACCAATGGACCTAACCAGTCTATTGTGTGAATGGGATACTTACTTCAACTATATTAAGGGGGGGGGGGTGACCTGCTATGTTTCTCTCCTTTTCTCTGGCTCGTATTATCTAGTGAATTATTCTCAGTTGCGGTTACCGGTAGTTTTCTGTTAATTATTATATGCTTTGGAGTTTGTGGTATATATTGCTTACCGGTGTTCTATTATACGATACTTAAACGTCCTTATATTAACCCCTTATGTACCGACGACGTCATTTTAGCTTTGTTCTAGCTCTATGTAGACGATTTTGTGCAGTTTAAGAAGGATCTATGGTTGTAAAAAAAAGGGTTAGGTGGGATATTTCGAAGCCTGTTAGTTACTGGAGGGCCTTTTTAAACTGGTAAAAATCGTCTAATAGTAGCCAGAATAAAGTGATTAGGACGGCACCGGTACTGAACGGGTTAAAGCAAATTTACAGAAAAGAAGTTCTAGGTATGCGAGTCCCCGTGCTGCAAAGCGTATATAATCCTTATTTTATTTTTTTTGGAAAACAAACAAAAATTCAAAGCTGAGAATACAAGAGTTTTGGGAGGATGTTGTTTGTAGAGGGGGTCTGACCAGAGTTGGGGAGTTTTATTTTTAGTTTATTTTCTATTTTTGCTGGGGTAAGGGATTTTACTTATGAGTTGGTGGTTTATAGAACGATCGTGTATGGCTTCAGTGTGCTTAAGTTGAATTTGTCTTTCTTTTGCGTTGCTTTTTTACGTGACAAATTATGGCTGATATTAACTCCGCTATTCTATGATATGATTATATTTTGGCTTGACGGGTTTCACCACATATGTCGTATATTATTTTCTACGCTGCCTTAGTTCCCATATACCAGTAATAAAAATTGTGAAGAAAAAGAGTTTTCATATGTCGGTAATAACAGTTATGAAGAAAAAGGTGCTCAAATCCCCCTACCTAGCATATAAAGTGACGTTGTTGTAATGTGTGTCTTGCAAAGCTGAGGATGGGCTACAAGAGGGATTTTTTTTTCTTCCAAAGGGAGTTGGTTGTGGAGGTTTGCCTGAATTTTGGGAATTCTAATTCTCAAATTATTAGTCTTTTATTTTTGTTGGGATACCGGTATCTGATGTTATTGTTATGCGTTGGCAGTGGGTTATGCAATGAAAGTTGTTGATATATGCCTAGATCACTATTGTTGGAGATTTGCTTTTTATAAGTTACGGTATATATAAAGTTCATATAGGTTATTTTGCTAATATGAATGAGTCGTTAGTGTTTGTTTAACGAGTGTTGTTGATTTTATTTTAATGTAATTGTTGATGATTCGATTACTTTGAATACATTAGCTTCTATATAGCCAATATAACAAAACACTACCACTACCATCACCAATGTCACCACCACTACCATCACCACCACCAGTATCACCATCACTGGGACTTAAAAGGACTAAACTCGTAAAGCCTGTATTGTATCTACGACAGAACACAGCCGAAAGTAGGCCAACTTATAAGGAAGTAGCTCTAGGTCCAGAAGGCTCAGTCTCCTCTGCCCACGACAACCGCTGTACTGTACATGTCATAGCCAGATACACACACAGAATATATACTGTACACGGATAGATGGATAAGTAGATATAAGTCGATGAACAGAGAGATATATATGAAAGTTGGTCAAGTAATATAGAAGAATCTCAGAGTAAAAACAAGGATAGATTTATAAGTAGATGAACATAATAATTATGCAAGTGAGTCAAGTAATAAGGAAGAAGTTCAGAATAAACCGTGAGTTGATGGATAAGTTACTATAAGTAGATGAACAGATATATATGAAAATTGGCCAAGTAATATGAAAGAAATTCAGAATAAAAACATAGATCGATAAGTAACTGCAAATATATGGACCAGATAGATATGACATTGGACCAAATAATAAGGAAGACGATCCCCAGGGCCCAAAAGACACACTGCCTCTTCTGGCCACGACAACTGTTGTACACATCATGGCCAGAACTCGGGGCCATTTGTCAGCATTACCGAGTTGGGGGCTCAGTGGAGTGGCCCCTTGAGGATCACTGATGGTGTCTCCCTCGGGGGGGAGGGGGCGGTAGTGGTGGGATGGTGGTTGTAGGGAGGATTGTGATTGTGATGGGGGTGGAGGAAGCATTGTGATTGTGGAGGTACAAAGGAAATCAAGCAACAACAGGTCTAGTGACCCTTCTAGGCTGCTTGTCCTCCAAAACACTGAGGATCAAGTGTCCAAACAGTGGTTTAGAGTGGGTAAGGGAACATTGGAAAGGGAACTACTGCCCTGGAACTAATGTCCGTGGCAGGCTTAGGAAGTTAGTAGGGGACAGATGGGTTAGTAACTGAGGGGAGGATAAAATAAAGTTATTCATTTACAAACGCAGTCAGTCGCGGGTTTGATGAGAGATATTTGTCTAGGCGAAGTTTATATGAATCAACGGTGCTGCAGTCTTTAACATCTCGGGGAAGCCCATTCCATAAGTTGACAACTCGATTGAAGAAGAAATGTTTAGCTTCGTGTGAGTTAAAAGAGTTAAACGGTAGTGGTGAGATTGTGTGGGAAGGGAGGATTGGGATTGTGGTGGGTGGAGGTAGTAGTGGGATGGTGGGGGTAGGGAGGATTGGGATTGTGGTCGGGGTGGGGGTAGTGGTGGGATGGAGGGTGTAGGGAAGGTTGAGATTGTGGAGGTAGTAGTGGGATGGTATGTGTAGAAAAGATTGAGGTTGTATTTTTTTTTTTTTTTTTTTAAGAGACAATGAACGGAGGAAGGAAAAACAGATAAAACAAAAAGGTCCATGTGCCTAAAGGCATCCTCCATTCATAAAATGTTTGTAACAACTGGATTTAAACTTTTGTAGATTGTAAGTTTGTGGAAAGCAACTCGAGGGAAGTGAATTCCAAAGAGTAGTAGTTCTAGGGATAAATGAATTCTGATAAGCAGAAGTTCTGCATTGTGGAGGAGAAAGTGTAAATTCATGGGCGCTCTCAGCTGCCCTAGTTCTACGGGGAACTATGTGGAGAGGCGGCACAATTGAAGCAAGTTCCTCGGAACAATTGCTGTGAAAATATCTGTAGAATAATGCAAGGGATGCAACGTTTCTTCGTATGGATAATGTAGGAAGGTCCTGTGTGATTGCAGGGTTATTGATTAATCTAATAGCTTTATTTTGAATTTTGTCCAACTGCCTCAATGCAACCACTCCACTTCCACTCCACAGAGGTGAACAGTAATCCATCTGAGAACGCACATGACTTTTATATATTACGGCCAACTGCTCGTCAGTGAAGAATTCTCGAACTCTGTACAGGAGTCCCAGTTTTTTAGAGGCATTCTTAGCAATGCTTCTAACATAGTGTGTCCAGCTCAAGTTAGTGGTTAATGTTACACCGAGAATGTCAATACTAGGGGAAGTGGGAATATTTACATCATTAAAAAATATATGGGAGTCTGTGAGATTCTGTCGGTTAGAAAATTGAATGTACTTGGTTTTCTGTGCATTAAAGTAAACTAGATTCTTTTGTCCCCATTCATTAATTCTAGAAAGGTCCTGGTTCAGAGAAATTGCAGTGTTTATTTTTGAATTTATAAGATCGGGTTGGGTGAAAGAATTGGTAAATGTGAAGGAACTGTGGAGTGTTGAGTCATCTGCGTAGGAATGTATTGGATTTTGAGTGGTAGATATTGGGGGTCCTGGGGGAATTGGATTGTGGGTTATAGTTGTGGTGGTGTTGGTGGGCGTGGGGGGTGGGGTGGGATTGATAGTGATAGTAGTTGGGGCTGGGAGTTGTGATGGTAGTAGGGTGGTTGGATAATTATAGTAGTGGGGTTGTAGGGGCCAGAACCTGGGTCCATTTGTTAGCATTACCAAGCTGTGGCTCAGTGAAATGGCCTCTTGAGGTTCACTGTTGGTGCCGTCTTGGGATAGTGATGGGTTAAGAGATGTGTGTGGGTGATAGTAGAAGGGTAGGTCAGGTTATAAACATCACCATCACTCTCACCCCTACTGCTGCCTCTAAAATCCTACCACTTTCACCATCACTTCTATCAATGCCATCATCTATACCACCGCAAAAACACCACCACTACCATCACCCCCACCAATATCACAACACTAATAATATCCCCATCGATACTATCACTATCACCCCTGCTGTTGCCTCTACAATCCTACCACTTTCACCTTCCCTACCATCAACACCACCATCGCCACCATGATTTGGAGTGTTGGTTGATGATCAACACTATCATCCATTCCGTTCAATTCTTTTTAAAGGAGTAAATGTGGTAGTAGCAAACAAATACACTTAACCCCTTCATCGTATCCTCATCATATCCTGGTTACCATTAGACGATTTTCTTTAGCTCATAGTCTACCTCTCAACGGGGTAAATACGTTCTCAATACATCTTTTGAACAACATAGGTTCTTCTTGAACTGCATACAATCGTTTAATTGTAGCCAGAATCAAAGTTAAAATGGTGGCATCGTGATGAAGGAAATAAATATAT
>CM064581.1:8881366-8933866 GCA_032716605.1 Paralithodes platypus | reverse complement strand
ATCTAACCCTAGCCTAATGAAATTCTAACCAGCTGCCGGTACTCGAGTTTAACACTATCAGGGCCGACGTCTTGGGGGTTATTAGGATCTATCTACCTATCTGTTGCCTAACGCCGTGATCCTCGAAGGGGTGGCCACGAACGAACCGTCCCCATGCACCTCTTTCCCCAGTCAGTCGACGCCCCTCCTCCCAACCAGCACCGCCTTCATCCATGTACTTCCTCACTCCATCCTTTCACCTCTCCTTCGGTCTACTTTTCCCTCTCTGTCCTTCCACCTCGCTCTCGTACACCCTCTTAGTCATGCTCTCGCTTTCCATACGTTCCATATGGCCGAACCATCTCAAGTTGTTCCTTTTCACACTTTCCAGCACATCTACCTCCACACCACACCTCCTCCTTACTTCCTCATTCGTCTGTCTATCCCTCCATGTAACTCCGCACGCACTTCTTAAGTAACTAATTTCCACCGCTCTCACTCTTGGTCTGAGTCTCTCAACCAGCGTCCATGCTTCGCTTCCGTAGGATACTTAATTTAATTGTTTTTTTATGAATTGTGATTGTTTTTGCCTTTTTTGGAACAATACATTTTAGTTTGTCCCCTTGGCTAACAAGAATGCCTTCCTAGACTACCTTCAAACTAGGAAATGCTCACCGAAACCCCCTTCAAGTTAAATTTGTAAATGCTTCGACATATAAATGTCCTGGCCGAAGGCCAATTTCTCCTAAGTTACAGACTCGCTATCGCCTACCCAGAAAATCGACATATGAATGTGAATAGGGTGGAACATCTTATTATTGTCAAACTAATGGAGTAAAACATTTTGAAAGCTCCAAACTATTGGAATGAAATAGGGGAAACTTAAAATGAGCTAGATAAATCCTTCTATATTTAGCCATTAAGGACGATGACGCCTTTTTGTCTTTGAGTCTAGCTAAAATGAGACAATTTTATGCAGCTTAAGACTGACCTATGATATTCAGAGAGTTTATTGAAATCGTATTTACCCCTCTGACTCCTAGAGGTAGATTTTAAGCTAAAGAAAATTGTGTAATGGTAACCATAATATGATGATAATTGTGTCATCGTGCTGAAGCGAGTTAACCCCTTCTGTACCGGTGATGTCCTTTAACTTTATTCTGGCAACTATTGGACGATTTTATTCAGTTTTAAAAGAGCCTCCAGCAATTAAGAGGCTTCGAACTATCTCACTTACCTCATTTACTAACATAGATCTTTCTTAAACTGCACGATACCATCTAAATATAGCTAGAACTGTCTCTTACATTTGGAATCCCATTACGCCATCAGACAGTACACTAGGACAATACAGCTGGGAAAGTGTAGATAGCAGAGAAGGGATGTTGTGGATAGAGGAAGCTGCTGGAGGGGCTTTGATGTGTGTGTTTATTAGTCCGTATACGTCGTCGAGGTGTCCCCCGACTGGGTGCAAGCATGTGAGACATGCTAGGCCGTACTACCACACCCACTAAAAAGTCCACCTTGGCTGAGATCGAACCCAGGTCAAGCAGATTCACACATGAGCGTGCTCTCCGCTCGACTGCTGCGGTTCTCTGACTGCAGCAGTCACATTCTAAGCGGCATATAATCTGATATTGATAATCAGAATAATATATAAATGACTGAATAATTATAATTGGTATTGAAGGGGATAACCACTGTTTTATAGTGTATACAGTTACAATTTTTGGTTAGTTGCATGTTTTCATTATAAGGTAAAATAATACTTGTTTTTGTACTGTATCAAGGCTGCATCTTAGCTTACGCATGCCAATAACAATTTATGTAAGTGTAAATAGGGGGGGGGGGGTCGTATAAGAGAGGTTCACCCTCAAAAGGCTCAGCTGTTGTAATATTATGCAATTGAAATGGTAAATCTTAGTGGTTTCACAAATTGGCTGGACAAAATATTAAAAATCAAATAACAATAAAAATAATAAAGATAACATATAAATGAAGAGCTTATGGAAATAACCTACACCGTGACAGAACCATAACGTCTTCGAAAACTAGAATCGCGTTTTTTTTTTTTTTTTTTTTTTTTTTTTTTTTTTCCCCAAGAATTGACATGGAAGGCAAATCTCCCACACGCCTACACAGCCTACAGGGTGAGTAAACAAAACGGTCACACGGGTAGTTTATCAGCGTATTTCATAGCCAATGTCCGATTATAATGTTTATCCTTGGATAAAACTTCAGATTCAATCATACAGGTCGATCAATTAATTGCAGTATTAAGCTTTTATATTGAGTCGATGGTGATCTTTCATAAAGTAATTGAATGAAAACGTAAGTGCAAGTAACAGCCGGAATCCTTAACAGGCTAGGTAATTCGCCGATAAAGCGTTTTTCCGGCAATTTTCGATTGGCATTATTAATATGGCAAACAGTGTATACATCACAAAAGGACTCCACAGAGAATCGAAATTGTCGTATCTTTGCACTTAATACTATTACGTCATTGGCATTTGTCAAAAGATTTTTTTATAACGGCATATATATTTAGATGGAATGTTGTAAATGGTTGTATATGAATGCATACTTTTAGGCTACATTCACACAAAAAGACAGGACTCCATTCTTATAAAAGCTTATTCCTTGTGGGGAGGTTTTGTTTATTCCTTGTGGGGAGGTTTTGTTTATTCCTTGTGGGGAGGTTTTGTTTATTCCTTGTGGGGAGGTTTTGTTTATTCCTTGTGGGGAGGTTTTGTTTATTTCCTTGTGGGGAGGTTTTGTTTATTCCTTGTGGGGAGGTTTTGTTTATTCCTTGTGGGGAGGTTTTGTTTATTCCTTGTGGGGAGGTTTTGTTTATTCCTTGTGGGGAGGTTTTGTTTATTCCTTGTGGGGAGGTTTTGTTTATTCCTTGTGGGGAGGTTTTGTTTATTTCTGGACCTTCTTCTCCCTCATGCTTAAAACCTTTAGTTTTGACATTTAATAACGTTAGCCCCATTAGTTAGGCGATTTTAAGACTTATCGCCCCCAATCCGGTTGTCAATTTTGACACCTTTCGCGCCATTTAGCTGTTGATTTTTCTTCTTGCGAGCAATAGCAAGCCTGTAATTTAGGAGGAACCAGTCTTTGATTGGCATATTTTACTACCAAAAATATAAATTGTATCTCCAAGAGGAATCTTGGTGTGTGGATTTTTTTTGTTTAAGCATAATAGAGGTCAAGGGTGCAAACTTAAAAAAAAAAAAAACTTAAGCTGTTAGACCCGGGTTGTCGATAACAGTAACCAGTCGTGTACGCCGCTGTGACCCCAAGATTATTAGACCATAGTTGCTGAGATATATAGTGTTGGCGGAACCCCCCCCCCCCCCAACCCCGGGCAACTGTACCTCCTCACCTTGACAGTGTTGACGCTAGGGACACTCAACATGGAGACAGACACTACACTTTGTTTCATGGTTCCTGTCTTTGTTGTTGGGAAATGTTGGATCCGAGTGATGGTGGTGGTGGGGGAGGGGGGGGGGGGAGAGAGAAGCTTTGTCATTTGCAATCCACTTCTGAACAGACGTCCACGCCACCGAATGTGAAGGCCAAGTCACACGAGCGCGTTATCCGTCAATTTTCGATGAATAGCCTAAGTGTTTCTCATACTAGTTTTTCGTATGTTCGCTTTAGAATCAACCCCAGGATCCCCTTTGCAGATATATTTGTAAATTTTTCGGTAGAAAAATTACCCGGCCAAAGGCCGGTTCTTCCTAAATAATGGCTCGCTATCGCTCGCCAGGAATAAAAATCGACACCTAAATGACACGAAAAGTCTTAATATTGACAAAGAAAAGGAGCGAAGGTCTTAAGATCACCAAGCTAATGGGCCGAACGTCTTGAAATCTAAACACTAATGGGACTAAACATGAGGGAGAAATACCGACCATCTCCCCTTAAATAGTATACTTAAAAATATTCCAGACCACATTAACAAAAAGCCCCAAAATTGCCCGTGTGACAACTAATTTACAGACCTGTTTTATATAATCATTTCCATCCATTTGTATCTGTGTATCTGTCAGTTTGCAAAATATCTAGAGGGCAAATTAATGGATTTCGACGCAACTTGATCAGTCACTTCATTTGGTACCGTACCTAAAAATATTTCATTAATAATTGGTTAAGGGGATATTATCTATTTGTTCATTTATATATATATTTATTATATTTTCTATTTTCCTCCAAAGACTTCCATTAAGCTTTAAAGAAAATAATACCCAAAAAACCCCTTCGTGATAAATTTGTAAATTTTTCGGTAGAAAATACCCAGGCCAAATGTTGTTTCCTCCTACGTTACAGGCTCGCTATCGCTCGCCAGGAAAAAAATAGATACCTAAATGACAAAACAAATCTTATAATCGCCAAACTATTTTTTTTCTTCTATGTGAATGAGGGAGACAAAAGGCATGACTACCTGCAGTGAGTGCCTTCCCCAGAGTTGAAAGAGTGACAGGGCCAAAATCAAGGGACGTTCGAGCTAAAATGCCTGGACACACGGAGTTTGAAGCAATTAAAGTCATAGGAAAAGGGAAAGACTGATTCTGGGAGAGAGTTCCAGAGCTCAGCAGTTGAATAGAAGAAAGTCTGAGAATAGCGTTTCGCTCTTGGGTTGGAGAGTTGCACAGGGTAGGGGTGGGATTGTGTTGCAAGGCGCGTACTACGTACCCTAAGTAGAGGAGGTGGTATACACTGGGAAAGCTTTATGGAACGAACACCTTAGAATCTCAAAATCTAATGACAGAAAAGGGGGTCCTGAAAAACACCCCGTCCCCTATTCTCTCCGCCACCCAGCAGGGGCGAGAGAGGCGACGTCTACTATTCTCTCCGCCACCCAGCAGGGGCGAGAGAGGCGACGTCTACTATTCTCTCCGCCACCCAGCAGGGGCGAGAGAGGCGACGTCTACTATTCTCTCCGCCACCCAGCAGGGGCGAGAGAGGCGACGTCTACTATTCTCTCCGCCACCCAGCAGGGGCGAGAGAGGCGACGTCTACTTGTTGGTTGTCATTAAAAGGGGAAGAGGGTTTTTTTTCGGCCCCACTTCTCCCTCATGTTTAGTCTCATTAGTTTTTACTTTTTAAGACTTCGTTTCTCAGACCATTCACCTAATTTCTTTGTCAATATTAGGACCTTTCGTGCCATTTAAGGGTCGATTTTTTTCCTGGCAAGCGATAGCGAGCCTGTAATTTTAGGAGGAACCGGCCTATGGCCGGGATTATTTTCTACAAAACAAATTTACACATTTATATCGAAGGGGGATGTAGGGGCTATCTTGTAAGCTTGATGGAGGTCTATGGAGGAAACTTAACAAAATTATATATATATTTATACAGTATATATATATATATATATATATATATATATATATATATATATATATATATATATACTGTATATACAGTACATAACTAAAATAAAATCGACAAATAAAAAAACCCTATCCCCTTAAATTATTTCCCCTTCTTGAACATCCCACATTATAGGACCCTGAGAAGTGTTTGTTTGCGTAAAATATAGTGGCTAGCGGCGGGGGAGTCGAGGAATATAGTCGCTAGCGGCGGGGGAGTCGAGGAATATAGTCGCTAGCGGCGGGGGAGTCGAGGAATAATCGGTGTTTTGGCTTCAAAGGACTCGGTTTAAATCGTTGTTTTCTTTTAGCTGAGACACGACATTAATACTAATAGAAATGATGAACATATAAATAATGCTACTACTACTACTACTACTACTACTACTACTACTACTACTAACGATAATAATAATGCTAATAATACTAATACTAATATTCATAATAGGTATATTGATAAAAATAATAGTTATAATTCATATATTGAACTGTAGTATTTAATAATATGTGTAATAAAAATAATAATAATAATAATAATAATAATAATAATAATAATATAAAAATAATAATAATAATAATAAAAATAGCAATGATAGAATAATAAGGACAACAGTACTAAGTAACTAAGTACTGAATATGATACGCACATCTCTCAAATAATTCAAGTACAAAATTTTGGGGCTAGTCTGGGTCTTTGCATAGAAGCCCTCCATATTCAGACAATAAAAAACTGTGCCAGTAATTGGATCAGAATAACTACTCATCATTTTGACATTGTTTTATCGTAGGCTATACCGTACGTTTGTAACCCTTTCATTGGGAGATATTTCAAAGGAGTACACCGACATACAAGAACAACAGATATTTGTATTCTTATGAAGCTGCTCCTAGCTATTCTACCTAGCCCATTTAAAGGGGGGGGGGGTATAATAGCGCAGTATAAGCAGGACATTTTTCAGTTAATCGGCGGTTCAGATCGAGATATTTATCTAGTCGATGTTTTAAAAACTGGATGGTGTAACACTTGATGACTCAATTTCCTTTTGTGAAAATAATTATTGCTTAAATGTTAAATATTGCAATAATATAGGCGTTTTGTATTCATAGAATAGGAAAGTTGAGGTCATAATTTTCCAGGTTGAATAGGTACATTGTTAACATTCATGGACCCTTTACATTATTCGTTATGCAATTATAACTATCTGGATTGATTTGTTGATGGATCTTGCTTTAAAATTATATCATACTGTACATGTTGTTTTGTAGTTGATGCATAACAAATGTTATATATATATATATATATATATATATATATATATATATATATATATATATATATATATTCATTTCCAGACACATACTTCCATAAATAGAAATAGGTAAGGTCCACGAATGTGTATGAGTGACAGTGTACTCTAAAACAGAATGCTGGCCCATTATGAAAACTCAAACAGCATAAACGAACCTCTAAATATGAAGTACTAGGTAAAGCAGTAATATCTCTGGAGAGGTAGGGGTATTGCCAGCATAATACCGTAACTGTTTAAGTCACAAGCGTACCTCAGCATTACTACTTATTTACTCTCTTAGTACCGTAATAATTTAGAAAGAAAAATATGTTTTACGCTTTCAGTGCAGGGGATTTAATTTTCATTCTATTTGGGCTACTATAAGACGATTTCATTTAAATCAGGAATGACCTCTAGCAATTAAAAGGGTATAAACTATTTTAATTAACGCTTTTAGCTACCACAAATCTTCCCTAAGTTGCATAAAATCGTCTATAGTCTAACTAGAATACACAAAAGGACGTCACCCGTACTGCCAGGGTTGGGATACCGCAATATTGAATACGGTTTTCGAAGGCCATAATTTACTGCCAATTTTACGGCTATATTTTTGACAGTGTATTTATAGGTGCAGCGGGAAAGGGGAGAGTGAAGCCATGGAAGTGAGGCTTCGGGGCTTCGACAAAAAATCTAGTGGCACAGAATAATGAAGCAGAGAGGGGGGAGAGAGATGAAAGAGATTTTTTTTTTTTTTGGGTGGGGGGGCATTATTATTTTCGTTCTGAGGATCTCTAGTTGATGAAACCCGCGACGTAGAGCTACACGCCTTTTATATTAACTTGTCAACAATTCATCACCCAGTCTGATGTATTATGATATATTAACCCTTTCAGTACGATGACTGTTTGTAATTGTATTCTAGCTCAATGTCAGCGGTTTTATGAAACTAGGGAAGATTTTTGAGGGGATGATAAATACGAATAGTGATAATATACATCCATTTTATTTCTAGGGGTTATTCGTAAGCTGTATAAAATCGTCTAATGTTAGCCAGCATAATATAACATGTTCGTCAACGTTCTGAAGGAGTTTGTTTATATTAGCCGATGATCTAGATCTCAAAATCGCACGAATCGGTAACAATCAAGGGGTTCAAAATGTTACAACAATCTTCAACTTATGGCTATTTAGGGGGGATAGGCTCAGTTATTTTCTCATTTATGTATTTATATATATATATATATTTTTTTTTTTTTTTATTTCCTCCCTAGACTTCCATCAAACTTAAAGAACCCGCAACCCCCCCCCCCCCCACCACCGACCCTTCTTCAAAATAAATTTGTAAATTTTTCGATAGAAAAAGGTCCCGGCCGAAGGTAGGTTCCCCTTAAATAAAACGTTCGCTATTGCTCGCCAGGATAAAATAGGCACCTAAATGACAGGAAAAGTCTTAATAATGACAACAAAGAAATGGGGTGAAAGGTCTTAAAATCGCCGAACTAATGGGCCGCTCGTCTTATAATTTCAAAACTAATGGGGCTAAACACGAGGGAGACGGGGATCTAGAAAAGCGACCTATCTCCCCTCAAGTTATATGGGAACTCAATAACCAAGGCAATCTTATCGAAATAACATTACAAGAATAATATGATTGTATAATTTTAACTGAAAACTCTCTTTGATGGGATCGATGTTCAGCTTGGCCTAAGGACTATATGAGTGGTTGGGAGTGGAGTATCGAGTGGAGTAGAGTATGGAGTAGTTGAGAGTGGAGTAAGGAGTGGACCTCGACATTTTATAACGAAGAATTACCGTTACGTCCGAAAGAAGAAATAATTTTGAAGACAACAGGGATAACTGTAGGGCAAAGGGTAGAACGAACTGCCAAGGTTATTTGATCAGAGTACTGTGTAGGAAATAGATAACTGCACTATTAACATCATTCCGTAATTTTGCTTTCATACGACAGGCAGCAATATTGCCAACATAATACAGTAATATTAATGGTCGCAAGCATACCTAACCTATAATATTACAAGGTATTTGGGTTTTTACAGTAATTTAGAGGTATAATACAGCAAATTTCAATAAGGTTTCGAGAGTAATAATTTATAATATTTCGCTATTGATTTTACTGATAAACTGTTTGCATAATTAGTAATAAATTACATAAACGTCAAAATGCAACTTGGTCATTATGATAAGGGCATTGAATTTGCTCCTCATCTAAGAGAAAACAAAGTGTATATAGTGAGTTTTTTCATTAGTGACCGACTCGATTGACGATAATAATGTCCTTAATATGCAACAATAATATAAACCCTCCAATATGCTATAACATCATCTCTGTTTGGCTTTGATGGTTAATGAGTTGATGTGCTTACTTTCACAAAACTGGTAGCATAATTAGAGTCCACATTTTGCTTTTACTGATAAGTATTTTCCTAAGGGGAGCTTTTATATATGTATTGATTTATTTGTTATTTTATTGTTGTTGTTTTTTTTTTAGTTGCCTTCCTAGACCTCCATCAAGCTTATATATAGATACCCTTAAGACCCCCTTTCGAGATAAATTGGTGCCTTTTTTTGGGGTAGAAAAATTCCCCGACCAAAGGCTGGTTTCTCCTAAATGGCAGGCTCGATATTGCTCGCCAGGAAACACTCGACAGCTAAATAGCACAAAATATCTGTAAATCGCCAAACTAATGGGGCGAATTTCTTAAAATATAAAAAGTAATGGGGCTGAATATGATGTAGAAAATGGTCCAGAACCCACAATAATGATTACAGGCAGGAAACAGACAACACTAACAATAATAAGTCTTAATGACGGCTTCTATTTTCGGGAGAATTTTGTAACAATTAATATTGAGCTGTTTTTAATATTGAATTGTGGTGGAAAGCTGAATTTCGGAGAGAGGTGGTACGAGATATAAATTAATCCTTCGAAGATTATGACTCATTGAACAGTATATTATGGCTATTATTATACGATTATGACTCATTGTACAGTATATTATGGCTATTATTATACGATTTTATACAGCTTAGAATAGATCTGTGGGAATTATGAGGGTAAAGACTATCTCAATCAACCCTCTGACTTTCATATACCCTTCCTAATCTGAAGACAAACGCCTTATAATAGCTAGAAAACACAAAAGATGTGTGTAATCGGATCTTGAAAGGGTTAAATATCACTATCGGTGCTTATCAACTGTTTCACGCATTTATGACGCAGAGGTTTGCAAGATTAGCAATAAGAAAGAGTTCTCTCACTCTTATAATTACCTTTCCAAAATTAGTTTTCTGCCCACAGCTAACTCAAAGACAACTGCAGAGGTTGAACTAACTAAACTAAAGGTTTATAAATACCCCTGATGGTGACAAAGGCTTTAAAGTATCCCCAATAGGCTCAAAATCGCGTCATATGTCGGAGAGGGTTAACCCTTACATCATGCGAGAACGCCTTGTCATTTTATTCTGGTTAACAGCTGACTATTATATATATATTTTAGAACGACCTTTAAGCATCAGAGTGGTAAATTTAATCTCAATTAACCCCCTCAGACTCACAAAACCTCTTCCTAAGCTGAATATAATCATCTACTAATAGCCAGAATAATAAAAGGACAGGCATCTTCGTATCTTCAAAGGGTTATCATAGTATCCAAACTTCATGTTCACTATAATCTTCTGTTTTTAGTCTGTAATAAACGAGTGTGCAGAATATAATTCATATTTGTTTTAAAGAAAACGGGTACCCATAATATAAGAACACAATTTAGAAAGCTCCATTGATTTAGCATTCAATACATACTATATTTATTAAGTAAATCATATTTATTTTTCCAAATTACTAATTAATTGTTCTATTATTTTGTTTTCAAACAATTATTACACACTTATTATACGTACCAGTTTGTCTGCATGCCTTGTGTTCTATATTTCAAACAAGGATTTTCATTGTATTATAGTGATGAACAATGAGTTTTTGTTTACATATTTACACGATTATATATCTTACATGGCTTGCATGTTTTCATTCCCTTTACCAGTCAATCATCTTATCAGTGCTTCTTCACATCCCTCCCTCCTATCAGATTTTTTTATCTTGCTCTCTGTCCCATGATTTTTTCCAGACTCACTTTTCTACGTATGAACTATTTCCCAAGTTTTCCAGTCGCAAGCATTTATTTATATATACAGTATTTTCTTTTATTTTATTTTTTTGTTATTTTTTTATTTTTTTTATTTTTTTTTTGCCACGCCTACACTCCAATCTAGTAAGTTTTGTATATTTGTGGTGAAAAATCAAGCAAGTGGTGTTAGCAGATCTCTAGACACCAAAAGACTGAAGGGCAGGGAGGAACACAAATGGATATACAACATACACACACACTTAGGTAGACACTCACGCACACACACGGCATACACTTACTCACACACTCGCTCTCTCTCTCTCACACACACACACAAACACACACACACACACACACACACACACACACACACACACACACATATATACTTACTCTCTCTCTCTCTCACACACACACACACACACACACACTCACACACACACACACACACACACACACACACACACACACACACACACACAATACCAGGTTCCGAAGATGAATCGGCCACCAGAGCTTACTTTTTCCGTATTCATGCCTGTGTAAAAATAGATATGACAGGTTGTGAGAGTAGTGTTCAGTCCAGTTCAATAGCTGGCAATTCACTCAGTCATTTTAACCCGTGCTGTACCGGCGACGTCTTTTTCACTATATTCTAGCTATGTTTAGACGATTTTATGAAGCTTACGAAGGATATGTGGTAGCTAAAAGGATTGATTGAGATAGTCTGTAGCCTTTTAATTGGTGGACGTCCTTCCTATGCTGAATGATATCGTCTAATAGTTGCCAGAATATAATGAAGAGGACGTCACCGGTACTGAACGGGTTAATGTTTTCTGTAATGATCATGGTTCTAGTTACCAACAAGCTGCTTTCTTCAGCCTGTAAATTGAGATATCTCATAGTCAAAGTTATAATTTCACTTGCTTAATAATGGTATGAATATATAAAATATGGCATACTAATATTCTCCAATTAGCTGATAAAAATTGTCAGTAATATCATGCACACATGCACACTCTAATGGAATGCATGTCCTTCGGCGATCTTTCCCCCTTTCTACAACTTCCACTTCCTCAACAAAATACACGTTCTGGTGTGCTTACCTGTATATGCATTTCAGATGTTCATTTAACCCCTTCAGTACCGGTGCGGTCCTTTTCATTATATGTTGGCAACTATTAGACAATTTTACTCAGCTTTGGAAGAACGTCTACACTTAAAAGGCTGTAGACTATCTCAATTATTCCTTTTGTCTACCATAATCCTTCCGAAGCTTTATATAATCCCCTAAGAGAGAGGGTTGGAAGGTGGGGAGGCGATGGACTGAGAGAGAGGGTTGGAAGGTGGGGAGGCGAGGGACTGAGAGAGAGGGTTGGAAGGTGGGGAGGCGAGGGACTGAGAGAGAGGGAGTTTGAAGGAGGGGAGGCGAGGGACTGAGAGAGAGGGTTGGAAGGTGGGGAGGCGAGGGACTGAGAGAGAGGGAGTTTGAAGGTGGGGAGGCGAGGGACTGAGAGAGAGGGTTGGAAGGTGGGGAGGCGAGGGACTGAGAGAGAGGGTTGGAAGGTGGGGAGGCGAGGGACTGAGAGAGAGGGTTGGAAGGTGGGGAGGCGAGGGACTGAGAGAGAGGGAGTTTGAAGGAGGGGAGGCGAGGGACTGAGAGAGAGGGTTGGAAGGTGGGGAGGCGAGGGACTGAGAGAGAGGGAGTTTGAAGGTGGGGAGGCGAGGGACTGAGAGAGAGGGTTGGAAGGTGGGGAGGCGAGGGACTGAGAGAGAGGGAGTTTGAAGGTGGGGAGGCGAGGGACTGAGAGAGAGGGAGTTTGAAGGTGGGGAGGCGAGGGACTGAGAGAGAGGGAGTTTGAAGGTGGGAGGGGAGGGACTGAGAGAGAGGGTTGGAAGGTGGGGAGGCGAGGGACTGAGAGAGAGGGAGTTTGAAGGTGGGGAGGCGAGGGACTGAGAGAAAGGGAGTTTGAAGGTGGGGAGGCGAGGGACTGAGAGAGAGGGAGTTTGAAGGTGGGGAGGCGAGGGACTGAGAGAGAGGGAGTTTGAAGGTGGGGAGGCGAGGGACTGAGAGAGGGAGTTTGAAGGTGGGGAGGCGAGGGACTGAGAGAGAGGGAGTTTGAAGGTGGGGAGGCGAGGGACTGAGAGAGAGGGAGTTTGAAGGTGGGGAGGCGAGGGACTGAGAGAGAGGGAGTTTGAAGGTGGGGAGGCGAGGGACTGAGAGAGAGGGAGTTTGAAGGTGGGGAGGCGAGGGACTGAGAGAGAGGGAGTTTGAAGGTGGGGAGGCGAGAGACTGAGAGAGAGGGTTGGAAGGTGGGGAGGCGAATTTAGCTGACATAAAATACAAAAAGATATCACCGGTACTCAAAGGGTTAAGCTAGTCGAGGGTATATATTGGGCCAGGATTTATGTCTAAGAGTGCAGTGTACCTTGATTTATATGGGGCAACGGGATCATCAAAGCCATATATTATAATATAATATAATATAATATAATATAATCGTTTGCATCGTTGTGGAGATGTTATTCGGATGTAATGAATGTTTTCAATCAGTCAGTCAGTCAGTAGCCAACTCTTACTCCCACAAGGGGTAGGGAGGATCAGCAGAGACACGAGAAAGGAAAACAAAAGAGGTGACAAGAGAAGAACGCATAACAGTTAATAATAATAATAATAATGAATGTTGTTGAGTATGTTTTGTTTTGTTTTTGTTTTTTTCAATGTGGACGAGGAAGACAAAAGGAAAAACTACCTGTGACGAGTGCCTCCCCCAGAGTTAAAAGAATGACAGGGCCAAAATCAATGTATGTATATATCACCCGTTTGTTGGAGTTTAAGGGGGGTGACCTGCTTTTGTTTATGTCTGTCCTTTTCTCTCTTTCTCTGGCTTGTAACCAATCGGCCCCATTCAGCCAACTATTTTAAGACGTTTTTCCCCATCTAGGTGTCGATTTCTTCTTTCTGGCGAGCGATAGCGAGCCAGTATTATATGAAGAAATCTGGCTTCGCCGGAGACATTGACACCTGGATGGGGATAAACTTCTTAAAACAGTAGGCTGAATGGGGCCAAATAGATACAAGCCAGAGAAAGATAGAAAAGGACAGAACAAAAACAGGTCACCCCCCCCTTAAGTTGTAAATTCGACCCTTTAGACGGTATCGGCTCTTGATTTGTAAGTACGCGGCCGATTGACTGTAAGTACGCGGCCGATTGACTGAAAGAATGACGAAATTCGAGAGATGCTATTATCCTGGAAACGACTAGCACAGGCAGGTGATGGTGATGATTAAGATGATATTAAGGGAGCCCACCTCGCTTTTTTTATCTTTCTCTCCCTCTCTCTTTGGTTTGTATCCATTCGGCCGCATTCAGCCTACTGTTTTAAGACGTTTACCCCCATCCAGGTGTCAATATTTTCCTGGCGAGTGGTAACGAGCCAGCATATATATATATATATATATATATATATATATTTCTTTTGACAGCAAGCTAAATTTGTACATTTTTCGATAGAAAAATTTCTCCGGCGAAGCCGGATTTCTCCATACAATGTTGGCTCGCTATCACTCGCCAGGAAGAAATCGACACCTGGATGGGGATAAACGTCTTAAAACAGTTGGCTGAATGAGGCCGAATGGATACAAGCCAGGGAAAAAGAGAAAAGGAGAGAACGATAAAAAAAGCCGGTGACCCCCCTTAATGATGAAGAGACTATTGATGTCCAATGTGTGTATGTGTATGATTGTGTGTACTTATGTGCGTGCACATGTGATGTATGCCTGTCTGTACAGTATATGACTTTGTGGGTTTCGTGTTGTCTGAGTTAAGGGGAGATGGCCCGTTTTTCTAGTCCCCTTTCTCCCTCGTGTTGAGCCCCATTTGCTTTGAGATTATAAGACGTTCGGCCCATTAGTTTGGCGATTTTAACACTTTTCGCCCAATTTCGTTGTCAATGTTAAGACGTTAAGTGCCATTTAGGTGTTGATTTTTTCATGGCGAGCGATAGCGAGCCTGATATTTGAAGAGGAACCGGCCTTTGGCCGGGCCATTTTTCTTCCGAAAAATGTAAAAATTTATCTTGAAGGGGGGTCTAGTGGGTGCTTTTCTAGGTTTGATGGATGTCTAGCGAGGAAACTAAGGAATAAATGTATTAATAGACCAATAAAGCGGTCCATCTCCCCTTAAGTGCTCCCCAGCTTGATCCTGTCTGTGCACCCATGTTTGGTCTCGTACAGGGATACATATATACATGGTAGTGCTGGGGTATATGGATGGTACTATTACGGTGGCCAGGGTGTGGAGAGAGAGAGAGAGAGAGAGTATTTCTTAATTTTATCTTATTTTCGTTGGATATATTGACCACACAGACTTTAAGAATCAAGCGAGTTGGTCAGGACTTAAAGGGAGAGAGAGAGAGAGAGAGAGAGAGAGAGAGAGAGAGAGAGAGAGAGAGTGAGATTAAAGAGTGAATAGTAGGGGTATACAAGATAAAGAGGCCGGAGTATAATTATGTGTGTGAGAGAGAGAGAGAGAGAGAGAGAGAGAGAGAGAGAGAGAGATTAAAGAGGGAATAGTAGGGGTACAAAGGAAATCAAGCAACAACAGATCTAGTGACCCTTCTAGGTTGCTTGTCCTCCAAAACACTGAGGATCAAGTGTCCAAACAGTGGTTTAGAGTGGGTAAGGGAACATTGGAAAGGGAATTACTGCCCTGGAACTAATGTCCGTGGCAGGACAAGAGGGTATACAAGAGGACTTGAGGGTATACAAGATAAAGAGGCCGGAGTATAATTATGTGAGAGAGAGAGAGAGAGAGAGAGAGAGAGAGAGAGAGAGAGAGATTAAAGAGGAAATAGTAGGGGTATACAAGATAAAGAGGCCGGAGTATAATTATGTGTGTGAGAGAGAGAGAGAGAGAGAGATTAAGAGGAAATAGTAGGGGTATACAAGATAAAGAGGCCGGAGTATAATTATGTGTGTGAGAGAGAGAGAGAGAGAGAGAGATTAAAGAGGAAATAGTAGGGGTATACAAGATAAAGAGGCCGGAGTATAATTATGTGTGTGAGAGAGAGAGAGAGAGAGAGAGAGATTAAAGAGGAAATAGTAGGGGTATACAAGATAAAGAGGCCGGAGTATAATTATGTGTGTGAGAGAGAGAGAGAGAGAGAGAGATTAAAGAGGAAATAGTAGGGGTATACAAGATAAAGAGGCCGGAGTATAATTATGTGTGTGAGAGAGAGAGAGAGAGAGAGAGAGAGATTAAAGAGGAAATAGTAGGGGTATACAAGATAAAGAGGCCGGAGTATAATTATGTGTGAGAGAGAGAGAGAGAGAGCGAGAGATTAAAGAGGAAATAGTAGGGGTATACAAGATAAAGAGGCCGGAGTATAATTATGTGTGAGAGAGAGAGCGAGAGATTAAAGAGGAAATAGTAGGGGTATACAAGATAAAGAGGCCGGAGTATAATTATGTGTGTGTGAGAGAGAGAGAGAGAGAGAGAGAGAGAGAGAGAGAGAGAGAGAGATTAAAGAGGAAATAGTAGGGGTATACAAGATAAAGAGGCCGGAGTATAATTATGTGTGAGAGAGAGAGCGAGAGATTAAAGAGGAAATAGTAGGGGTATACAAGATAAAGAGGCCGGAGTATAATTATGAGAGAGAGAGAGAGAGAGAGAGAGAGAGAGAGAGAGAGAGAGAGAGAGAGAGAGAGAGATTAAAGAGGAAATAGTAGGGGTATACAAGATAAAGAGGCCGGAGTATAATTATGTGAGAGAGAGAGAGAGAGAGATTAAAGAGGGAAGGGTAGGGGTAGACAAGATAAAGAGGCCAGAGTATTATTATGTGAGACATGAAAGAGAAAGAGAGAGCGAGGAGAAACGATAAGATAACTGGGATGAGAGAGAGAGAGAGGTTTCATAGATGTAGATAAATGTAGATACCAATATATATAATTATATATATATATATATATATATATATATATATATATATATATATAGAGAGAGAGAGAGAGAGAGAGGCAGTTTCATAGATGTAGATAAATGTATAGATACCTATATAGAGAAATTGTGTGTCTGAGAGAAAGAGAGAGAGAGATAGCGTTCCAATGTGTATGTATGTACTATATAGAGAAGATAAAGGGGGTTGAGGTGAGAACAGAGAGAACATGGAGAGTGGAGGAAAAAATGAAAGAACACAGAAAAATATGTAACAAGAAGTTACAATAAATAGTTTGGTAGGCTTATCTCAAAAACTGTGTGAACCATTCCAGGGAGGTACTCTGTAATACCGTTTGGTGATTAGAAATATACAGTATAGTGCATTAACGTACACTCATTGCAGAGTGCGCCAAATACTACAATATATATTTAGTACAGGCATTATACGGAAAAAGACGGATGAATCTCACACAAATTGCAACAACAATGCTTCCAACTGTTTTTGAATCAGAAAAATGTCCTCTATAACACATAAAAAGTCCTATAAAATCCGATTGGTGGAAACAAATTTATTGTTCATGACTATTTTTCCGTACCCGACACCTGTGTTACTTCAAATTTGCTTCTAAAGATAGCGTCTAAAAGCAAAGCATGATAACAGTGCTATTATTAAATGGAATGATGCAGGGTAAATTTATGGTGTATTTGTAAACTGACATATTGAAACACACTTGTTGTTGGTGATATTCAATAGAGGTCGTCTGGTTCTTGATCATCTCTGTTTTCGTCACAAACTGCCTGAGAGGTATTCATACACACCGTTCCCTTGCAGTTGCTACAGGCAGCAGAGCACTCGATGTTGTACCTCCTGCATGTGCACCGCAAGCTACTGCAGTCAGTCTTGCAGACGCATCTGACAACTCTTAGAACTCCTGTGGAGCAGGTCCCACGTCAGTTTGGACAGGTACGAGCCCTGTGTTGCTCTTCTCCCACCCCCATTCTTGTGGTGATAGTCTATCGACAGATCCTTTCCACTGTTGTAGCTGATGGTACACACAAAGACTGGTGTGTTGGAAAGAAACTCTTCTTTTTTCATCATGACTGGGAAGTTCTCTGCCAGGGTTACAGTGAGTCCAGTCCTCCTGGTCGACGTTTCCTGGTAGCCATCGAAAACAATTAGTGGAGCACCATATTTCTTCCTGACATACTCGCTGTATGAATTGCATACACCCTTGTACGTAGTTTCACATGTCCATGGGATGGGATACGGTGGATGAGTGTTCCCCCATCTATGTTTGTGAAAATATATTGTAGTTATCCATTATTTACTGGTTTTCTTTGAACATTTACCACCCAGATAGACATAGAAAATGCAAAATAATTGTTAATATCACTCACCTGACCTGTTGGAAATTGTAGTTGGTACGTCTAGGCATGGCTAAAAACGAGTAGAAATACACAACACATACCAACTACAATTTCCAGAAGGTCAGGTGAGTGATATAAACAAATAGTTTGCATTTTCTATGTCTATCTATGTGGTAAATGTTCAAAGAAAACCAGTAAATGATGGATAACTAAAATATATCACTAACAATATTAGTGGTAGGTGACCGTATTTTGTTATGCTTTCGACCAATTAAATTTCTTAGGACTTTTGATATGTTGTAGAAGGGTCTTTCCTGAATCAAGATCAATTGAAAACGTTTTTGTTGCAATTTGTAGGAGGTTATTTAGTATAATTTCTGTACTAATTATCTTCACCCCTACTTTACCGCCAACGTCTTTTCAATGTTATTCGTGCTGTATTTAGACGATTTTGTGCAGTTTGAGAAGGATCTGAGATAGTAAAAATGGTTCAGTGAGATAGTTCGAAACCTGTTAATTGCTGGAGGCCCTTTTTAAACTGAATACAATCGTCTAATAGTAGCCAGAATAAAGGTAAATGTACAGCACTGGTACTGAAAGGGTTAAAAGTGGTGAAATGGTCGAGCTAATGTGCTATTTCGCATTCACAGGTTTCCGGGTTCAGATCCCGATGTGGCAAGGGTAAATTTGTTGGGATATAATTTGTGTTGAACATAGTTTCAGTAATTTATAACAATCCACCAACTCGCTGTAAAAAAAAGAAAAAAAAACACATTCTTCCTGTTCTCAATATATTTAGTATTCTATATATATTTCTACATTACGACTTTTGCACCCTGACCTCACCGACTCTTAGCCACATTGTAAAACTTCCAGCCGCCCATACAAACTTTTGGCCGCCCGTATGAGCCTTTGGCCTCCCGTAGGAGCTTTTGGCCACCCGTATGAGCTTTTGGCCACCCGTATGAGCTTTTGGCCACCCGTATGAGCTTTTGGCCTCCCATATGAGCTTTTAGCCGCCCGTATGAGCTTTTGGCCGCCCGTATGAGCTTTTGGCCACCCGTATGAGCTTTTAGCCCCCCGTATGAGCTTTTAGCCGCCCGTATGAGCTTTTAGCCGCCCGTATGAGCTTTTAACCACCCTTATGAGCTTTTGGCCTCCCGTATGAGCTTTTGGCTACCCGTATGAGCTTTTGGCCTCCCGTATGAGCTTTTGGCCTCTCGTATGAGCTTTTGGCCTCCCGTATAAGCGTTTAGTCGTCCATATGAGCTTTTGGCCGCCCGTAAACGTAGGAGCTTTTGGCCACTCGTATGAGCTTTTGGCCACCTGTATGAGCTTCTGGCCGCCTGTATGAGCTGTTGGCCACCCGTATGAGCTTTTGGCTACCCGTAAGAGGTTTTGGCCACCCACATGAGCTTTTGGCTGCCCGTATGAGCTCTTGGCCGCCCGTATGAGCTTTGGGCAACCCGTATGAAATTTTGGCCACCCGTATGCGCTTTTGGCCGCCCGTATGAGCTTTTGGCAGCCCATATGAGCTCTGGCCCTCCTGTATGAGCTTTGGGCCACCCATATGAGCTTTTGGCCGCCCATATGAGCTCTGGCCCTCCCATATGAGCTTTTGACCACCTGTATGAGCTTTTGGCCTCCTGTAGGAGATTTTAGCTATCCGAAGGAGATTTTGGCTGCCCTTATTAGATTTTGGCCTCCTGTATGAGCTTTTGGCTGCCTGTATGATCTTTTGGCCAGTCCGTCACATTTTTAAGCTACCTGGAAGAACGTTTGATTGACCGGCAATAATGTAGTTTGGCAGCCAAGCCAAATTTATGGATGCTGGACCTAACATTTGGCCACCCGCCTTAATATTTGGCCACCCTAATGAAATGTTCGCAGCCCAGCAGAAACTTTTGGCAGAATTTTTGTCCCCAGCCAAATTTATGGATGCCCAGCTGAACATTCGGTCATCCAGCCGCCTCACCTAACTTTTGACCACCTATGGCCAAGCCAAAGAACTTTTTTTTATCGAGCCCTGAACTTTTCGATGTCCCTCCAAATTTTTGCTATCTACCACAATGTTCGTCCACCATGCAAATATTTCTGATGTGCAACTAACCTTTTGCCACCCAGTCAGACTGTTGGCTGTCTGCTTGAACGTTTGGTCGTCAAGCCATCCCACCTCTCCTTAAGAGTATGTACAAAATAATCCGCACCTAAAGGCTTAATTGGTTGGTTTGGGTATGAGGAACGGATGGGTGATCTAGAAAATGACGTGGTATCCAATTATATGATAATGATCGCCAATAAAAAAATACAAATCCAGGCAGCCTAGAATATCATTATTAAGACATGAGACTGAAAGTGTTTTTTGGACCCCCTTCTCCCTCATGCTTAGCCCTATTCGTTTTCAGATGTTAACCCTTTCACGCACAGGACGCGCTTTGCCCCCTTTCTGGGATACATAAAAACCCGTTGTGACCATCAGGGGAGTTTAGAACCCTTTAGTTTAATTACTTCAACATCTGCAATTGTCTTTGAGTGAGCTGTGGGCAGAAAACTAATTTTGGAGAGGTAATTATGAGATTGAGATAACTCTATTTCTGAATGCTAAACCGCAACCCCCGAATCCACACTATAGCGAGAGGGTAAAGACGTTCGGCCTGTTAGTTTGGCGATTTTAAGACCTTTCGTCCCATTTTGTTAACTTTAAGTCCTTTTCGTGCCATTTCCGTGTCGAATGTTGTCCTGGCGAGCGAAAGCGAACCTGCAATTTGGTAGTATGGTTCTACCAAAAAAAATACAATTTTATCTCGAAGGGGTGCTTTGCGATATATATTTACACTTAAGGGGGGTGACCTGTTTTTTGTTATTTCTGTCCTTTTCTCTCTTTCTCTGGCTTGTATCCATTCGGCCCCATTCAGCCAACTATTTTAAGACGTTTATCCCCATCTAGGTGTCGATTTCTTCCTGGCGAGCGATAGCGAGCCAGCATTATATGAAGAAATCCGGCTTCGCCGGAGAAATTTTTCTATCGAAAAATTTACAAATTTAGCCTGCTGTCAAACAAAAATAAAAAAAATGCTGGCTCGCTACCGCTCACCAGTAAAAAATTGACACCTGGATGGGGATAAACGTCTTAAAACAGTAGGCTTTATGGGGCCAAATGGATACAAGCCATAGAAAGATAGAAAAGGACAGAACAAAAACAGGTCACCCCTTAATGGAGGTCTGGAGAGCAAACTTTAAAAAATATGTAAAATCAAACGAATGAAATAATAAAATTAATACTAATATATAAATAAATAAATAACTCTTTAAGGGGAGGTATTTAGTTTGTTCCCTAGACATCCATCAAGCTTAAAATTACACCCCCTTGAGTCCCTTTCAAGATAAATTTGTACATTTTTCGGTAGAAAAATTTCCCGGCCGAAGGCCGGTTCCTCTTAAATTACAGGCTCGCTATCGCTCGCCAGGATAACATCGATACCTGAATTGCACGAAAGGTCTTAATATGGGGTGAAAGTTCTTAAAATCGCTAAACTAATGGGGCAAACATTTTATAATATCAAAAGCAATGGGGCTAAATGGGGAGCAATGGGGAGAAAGGGGTCAAGAAAAAAAACCCTCAAGTGGAAATCACCCCTTAAAGTGTTTGTCTATAGTCTTCACCCTCAAGCTTTTACTGTAGGCTAAGATTTCCCAATGACCTTTGACCCCAAGAGACAGATTGACTGACAGCGTGTGTAGAAAATAACACATATGAAAACAATGGATGGAGAGAGAAAAAAACTGAGGAGGAATGAGTGTGTGTGTAGAAGAGAGGGGGAGAGAGAGAGAGAGAGAGAGAGAGAGAGAGAGAGAGAGAGAGAGAGAGAGAGAGAGAGAATGTGTGTAGAAGAGAACCGAGCAGAGAGAGAGAGAGAGAGAGAAGATAAGCGAGCAGAGAGAAAGAGAGAACAAATGACGTGGAGAGAATGTGTAGAAGAGAACCGAACAGAGAGAGGGAGACGAAAAGAGAAGCGGGCACAGTGAGAGGGAGAGAGATTAAATGAGAATTGAGAGAGAGAGTGTACCGGTATATATTTGCGAGATGAGAGAGAAAGAAAGAGAGATAGTGTGTGTAAAGTGAACTGAGCCAAGATAGAGAGAGAGAGATTGCGTGTATTTGCGAGAAGAGAGAGATGGTGTGTGTGTGTAGTAGTAGTAGTAATAGTAGAGAAAGAGAGAGAGAGAGTGTGTGTGTGTGTGTAGAAGAGAACTGAACCGAGAGAGAGAGAGAGTGTGTGTGTGTGTGTAGAAGAGAACTGAACCGAGAGAGAGAGAGAGAGAGAGAGAGAGAGAGAGAGAGAAAGAGTGAGAAAGATTGAGAGAGAGAGAGTAGAACAGAACCGAGCAAGAGTGGGAGAGTTGGTAACCATGGACGGAGGAGGCCCCTCAGTGTGTGTCAGACCGGGATAGTGATAACACCCACCAGCTCCCTCCACCACCACCACCACCCTCTGAGGACGATCCTGTGAGTGAGACAGAGAGAGAGAGAAGGATTGTGAGTGAGTGAGACAGTCATTGAAAAGTAAAGAGCCGATCCTATGAGTGAGAGAAAGAGAGGGAGTGTGTGTGAATAAGCCAGTGATTGAAAAGTAGAAAGTTAAGAGTAAGTGCAATAGTGTGTTTGACCCTGTGAGTGAGAAAGAGAGAGAGGGGAAGTGTGAGTGAGTAAGACAGTCGTTTAAAAGTAAAGAGCTGATCCTGTGAGTGAGACAGTGATTGAAAAGTAGAAATTTAGAGTAAGTGCAATAGTGGTTTTGACCCTGTGAGTGAGACAGAGAACAAGAGGGAGTGTGAGCGAGAAAGACTGATTGAAAAGTAGAGGGTGAGAGTAAGTGCAATAGTTAATGGATGCACACATACACAAATATCTTGACTTTAAAAATGTGGATTGTCTTGCATGTAGGTACGGTACTGTGAAAAAACTTTGTGTTGGATAGTAGAAAAAATCAAAGCGATCTAATTAACTAGCTAGCTAGCTAGCGTGGTACACAGGTAGATACAAAGAGAGAGAGAGAGTGTGTGTGTGTGAGTGTGTGTGTGTGTGTGTTATAGTTACGTGATTGTACAAGCTCTTTAATCCAAGTAAGGTGTTTGGCCTTAATAGTAAAGTGTTGCATAATAATTGATACGTTAAAAATAATGAAGCCTTTGAAAAATACGTGAGTTGTGCGTGTTTGTCTAGGGATAGGTGTGTGTGTGTGTGTGTGTGTGTGTGTGTGTGTGTGTGTGTGTGTGTGTGTGTGTGTGTGTGTGTGTGTGTGTGTGTGTGTGTGTGTGTGTGTGTGTGTGTGTGTGTGTGTGTGTGTGTGTGTGTGTGTGTGTGTGTGTGTGTGTGTGTGTGTGTGTGTGTGTGTGTGTGTTGTGTGTGTGTGTGTGTGTGGCGTGTGTGTGTGTGTGTGTGTGGGTGTGTGTGTGTGTGTGTGTGTGTGTGTGTGTGGTGTGTGTGTGGTGTGTGTGTGTGTGTGTGTGTGTGTGTGTGTGTGTGTGTGTGTGTGTGTGTGTGTGTGTGTGTGTGTGTGTGTGTGTGTGTGTGTTTAGGAGTACCGGTAGTGTATTTGTGTGTATTAAATAGATCCAAAATCACAGGATTAATTTGGTCTCGACGATAAATGGTTTGTCCTTACTCGTATAACGCAACCGAAGAAATGATTACAGAGCAATGCAAGATAATATAAATGAGTGTTTGTCTGTACGATAAATATGAGTATGGGAGATGGGGGGGGGGGCCTATAACTAAGGTAAGGGGAGATTTTTATGGATTTCTTTATTTATTATTTTTCTATAGTTCCCTTCCTAGAACTTCATCAAGCTTAATCAAATACCCCCATTACACCCCCCCCCCCCCCCCCTAAGACGGCAGAGAAACGCCCTGGCTGAAGGCAGGTTTCTCCTACATTTAAGCTCGCTATCGCTCACCAGAAGCTAATAGACATGGCACGTAGGTCTTAACATTGCGAAACTAATGGACCGAATGTCTTAAATCTCAAAACTAATGGGGCTAAACGTTAAGGGAGAAGAGGGTCCAGAACACCCCTCCCCTTAACTACCTTTTATATACAGAATATTGGCAGGAATAAGGCTGTCCTCCCCTACATTACTGTACATACCGAATATATATACTGCAAGTTATAGGACTAGTTCTAACGAATTAAATACTATGAAAACAAAGCAGAGAAGTATGTGTGTGTGTGTGTGCGTGACAGTGTATGCGTGACAGTGTATGCGTGTATGTACTGTATGTGTGTTTGTCAGTGATGTGTGTGTGTGTGTGTGTGTGTGTGACAGTGTATGCGTGTATGTACTGTATGTGTGTTTGTCAGTGATGTGTGTGTGTGTGTGTGTAATAGAGATATACATCAGTGTGGTCCATTTGGCTCTGACAAGAAGTTTATAGTCCTTAATTTAATCCGTGAGTAGGCTAACGGGACATTACAGGAGAGAGAGAGAGAGAGTTATTATTTGTTTTAATATTCGATTTTATGTAGTGCATATTTTACCCATTTTACAGTCGCGATCATATATTCTGACACATTTTGAAGATAACCAGTTTATAGTGTGACAACCAAGTGACAGAATTTGTGGGCAGTGTGCATTTGTTGATGAATGTATCACAATTGTCACATGCAATCAAAAAGGCAATTGTTGAAAATCATCATGGGTTTCGCCTGTGTTGGCTTTGTATTTTTTTTTTATTGGCAGCCCCTTTTCAATTAATCTCCATTAGAGTTTTGAAACAACTATTTTTCCCCGAAACTGTATACCGTGGTAGAGATGTCAACTAGTCTAAATAATGACTCGTCTGGACAAGGGAAACAACTTTTATTCAGACAATGTTTGGCTAATGTTAACCGTTTGACTTGTACTGGTTCATGTATGTATGTACTCAGGCACATACCTCACTGCTGGGGGTGGCCGACTCGAGACAGAGACCGAACAGAAACAACAATTACAGTTCCAATGCTTAGGGTCCGAGACCACTTTCGAACTCCTTCATATTTGCGCTTTCATATTTGTTTTCTATATTTATGCCACACGAATATTATTTCCACATCAAAGTAAATCGTTTATATTCAAAATGTTCAAATGTGTTGCGGATTTGTAATTATTTCCTCAATCACCCCCCAAAACATCTGAATGAAAGTACTTTGTGAAAAGTATCTGTTGAATTAACAGTGGTAGGTCGTAATACCATTTGCCAAAACCGTATTCAACACCTTTACGGTTTTCTTTCCTGTATTTTACCTTTTACCTTATCTAGATATAGTGAGACCGTAACTAACTATAGTCTATTCGCTGTAAGTAGGCGAGAAATCATTACCTCTATCCTCTGTAACTCAAAAAGGGTTTGAGCAAATTGGCTGTAAATTTTCACATCTATTCATTGACTGACTCTTCCCAAATGGTAGAAATATTAGCTCGATTAGTCTAGTCGTGTTTTAGTTACAGAGGTTAGAGGTCATGATGTATCGCCTACTTACAGCGAATAGACTATAGTAATATATACAGTATATACTGTATATGGTGCGCTGAAATGTTGATTGTTGAAATAAACTCTTTAAAGATTATGACGCATTTTGATGGTTTATTCTGGCTCTCCGTAGACGGTTTATTCTGGCTCTCCGTAGACGGTTTTGTACAAGTGAGGAAGGATCTGTGGGAATTATATGGGTAAAGACATCTCAATTAACCCTTTGACTTTCATATTCCCTTCCTAATCTGAATAAAATAGTCAAATAATAGCCAAAAACTGAATGGAAATATGACATCAGATCTTCTAAGGGTTAAGGTATCGTGTTGACAATAGTGCTGCCTGTCTCATCTCTGTAAATATATAAACTCGTGTTAATAGTGTATGCCTATCAGGTCTTTTGGCTATTTAATGGCTCAGAACAATTTAGAACTTTTTAATTACCTTATACTATTATTCACCCTTGTGGAATGGATGTGGAGTGGTTGCATTGAGGCAGTTGGACTAAATTTAAAATACAGCAATTAAATTAATCAATGACTCTGTAATCCATTATTCATACAAAGAGATATTGCATCCCTTGCATTATTCTGCAGCTATTTTCACGATAAATGTTCTGAGGAACTTGCTTCAATTGTATCGCTTCTCCGCAGAATTAGGGCAGCTGATAATGCCCATGAATTCACTCTCTCTCCTCCACTATCTAGAGCTTCCATTTATGAAAACGTATTTATCCCCAGAACTTTTACTCTCTGGAATTAACTTCTTTGGAATTGCTTTCCACAAATTTACAATCCACAACAGTTGAATTATAATTGTTACAAACATTTTATCAATGGAGGATACCTTTAGGCTCCTGGACCTTTATTGTTGTTTCTTTGTTTTCCTTCCTCTATTGATTGGCTCTAGAAAAATTATGAAGTTATTATGAATATCCAACCAATGTGACTGATAATTGTGTACGTTAATTGTTTAAGTTAATTGTCAATTATTTCAATCCACTAAAACGTTAAGTCACAAGAACGCCTTGCTCTATCAATATCCGATCGACAACTAAGGTACAGTATTTAGGCGACCTATACAACATAGTCATATTAGGCTTAGTGCTATAGTCTATTCGCTGTAAGTAGGCGAGAAATCATGACCTCTAACCTCTGTAACTCAAAATGGGCTGGAGCAAATTGGCGGTAAATGTCCACATCTATTCCTTGACTGACTCTTCCCAAATGGTAGAATTATTAGCTCGATTACTTTAGTCATTTTCGAGTTACAGAAGTTTGAAGTCATAATTTCTCGCCTACTTACAGCGAATAGACTATAGTCATTATTATTATTCTTGTTATCAATTTTGGCGAATTTGCATTACCATTTTTTGCCGCAACTCTTATCCATAGCTATGATCTGGCAGCTTCTAAAATATACTTCTGGAGAAATGTTGTCACGTATCTTCTGTCTGTTTTCTGAAATAGACTAAATGTTGCCAGAAAAAAAGTTGTTGATGAAATATTGTGGGAAATCCGTCTGCACTAATATTTTGGGATACCTTTCCTTAGGTATAGGCCACGAAACAGAAGATAGACTGATTTCGATGGGCGCTTGCTTAAATTTGTCTGAATCTGTGTAAAGCTTAATTAAACTCAGAAGATTCATATCAGAATTGTCTGAAAACTCTTTTGTTTTAAATTATGATAAATTCCTTTTGACTTCCAAGACAGGCTATGTTAACTTAAAGTTTAATACATATGTTAGTTAGTTAAAAATAAGACTTCAGAGGCTATCAACCCTTCTGGATTATTAAACCAACACACTGTAAGTCAAGAACAACGTCAGGACTGGAGCCCCATTTCGAGAACTTCAGTCCCTTGTATGTTGGTCATGCTTAGCTGGTTTTCTGGACCACTTTCTTCCTCATGTTTAGCCCCATTAATTTTCAGATGTTAAGATGTTTGCCCCATTAGTTAGCCTAGTCGATTTTAAGACCTTTCGCCACATTTCGTCGTCAATATTTAGACCTGTCGTGCTATTTACGTGTCGAACGATAGTGAGCCTGTAATGTTGGAAGAACCGGCCAAAAAATTTACAAATTAATCTAGAAGGGGGATCTAATGGATGTTTTTTTTTAAATTTGATGGAGGTCTAGGGAGGAAACTAGAAACATAATGAATACATGCAAAAATCGCCCAAAAAGTGAACCATCCCCCCTTAAAGATTATGACTCATTTTTACAATTTGTTCCGGCTATCATTAGACAATTTTATAAAGTTTAGGAAAGATCTGTGGGAATTTGAAGGGTAAATACTATCTCGATTAACCCTCTGACTTTCACGTACCTTTCTTAATTTTAATTTAATAATCTAATAATAGCCAGAAGACAGACACGAAATGCGTAAACGGATCTTAAAAGGGTTAATGATTGTCTGTGAAATCTGCACATGTTGATGCATAACATTATATATATTATTTTCACGATCTCGTTGCATCAGCTGTCGACTCGTAAAGTTATGTGTTTGTGTGCGTGAAAGTTATGTTCGTTTCCGTGAGTATGTATGAGAGAGAGAGAGAGAGAGAGAGAGAGAGAGAGAGAGAGAGAGAGAGAGAGAGAGAGAGAGAGAGAGAGAGAGAGAGAGAGAATGTGTGTGTGTGTGTGTTTTGCAATGTTTGTTTTGAGTGTGTCCTTGATTGCGTGTGTTAGTTTAAAGTTAGTTTCTAAGCATGAGTGTGTGTGTGTGTGTGAATGTGTCTATGTATACGTCTATGTATACATAATGTGTGTACATTATTATGTATGCTTTAGTGTCTCCGTGTACGTTTCAACAAGCCAGGTAAGTGTACACAGTATAATCAAGTTGATCTGTTTGCTCATCAGGCTAGTATATCTACAGTGGCGTTCAAAAGTCCAGTTCTACCTACATCATTACAAATTTAGTTACGGTATCTATCTAGTAAAATACAGAGAATCTATTTAACATACATAAGGAAATCTACAGTATATATTCATTTGAGCAGTGTGTCGAGCAGTATTTTAGTTGAATATTTAGTATTTGTGTAATCGAATATAGATGGATATAAGAACACAATAACATAAGAAAAGTAGAAATCTGAAGAAGACCTAATCCCTACACTACATCTCTCACTACAACCTATATCCCCCACCAAATGGTTACACTTCAACAGACAACACTTGCACGCATAAATACACTCGTCTAAACAAATTTAATCTGTAATAGAACAGCATTGAACAGTTCACGTACGTACATACATAGTACGCTGTGAACATGTTGCGTTCAAGTGTAACATATGGTACAAAAAGTGATTAATGATCGGTGCAAACGTGCCGTAAATGATTGAAGCACTTGGTATGTATATTGTCTTTGTGACATTTGCATTTTATTTACCTATTTCGTGAGCAATTTTAGAGAGTGTTATTTAATTTCGCGTTTTGACAATTTATTCTGGCCATTATTAGACGATTTTATTCAGATTAGGAAGGATATAATGGAGGTCAGCGCGTTAATTGAGATAGTATTTACCCTTTTGATGTTCACAGACCTATTACATTCTTCCTAAGTTGTATAATATTGTTTAAGGATAGCCAGAATAAACTGTCAAAAGGCGTCAGGGACAGTGGTTCTTTTGGGGGGGTATTAATTCATTGTTGTAGTTTCCTAGCTAGACCTCCATCAAGTATATATTACAAATAACACTCCCTAGACCTCCCTTCAAGATAAATTTGTACATTTTTCTCTAACAAATACAGGCTCGCTATCGCTCGTCAGGAAACAAATCGACACCTAAATTGCACGAAAGGTCTTGATATTGATATAGTAATGGGACGAAAGGTTTTATACTCGATACACTAATGGGGCGAACGTCTTTAAATCTGAAAACTAATGGGGCTAAGAAGGAGGAAGATAGGGGGCCAGAAAAACGACCCATCTCACCTTAAATTGGGCCTATGGTTAACATAACTTCAATCCCAATAATATCTCCCCTCGATAGAATGGGGTTGTCGTAAAATAACTATAGTCTATTTTTGTTTCCAGCTGATGGTAGGTTGCAAAGTTCCCATTGAAGTTTCTCAGATATATTGAAGATTTTGTAGTGATATATGGTGTTAATTATCAAAACTTGGCATTAGAGAGATACAGAGACATAGCAGTGGCATATTTGTGTCATCAAGTATCGAAAAATCAGCTGCCAAGGGATTCAATTTACCCTCAGCTGGAAATAAAGCCGACTATAGCACATTTAGCTATGATTGAGATATACTATGTAATCTTATTTCCTTACTAAAGTTAATAATATAACCGAAATATTACTCTCAATAAATTCGGGTACAGCATCCCAGAATACACTGTGCCGATAGGGTTGTTGTTGTTGTTGTAGATGTTGTTGTTATTTGATAGGGTTCTTCACAGTAGTGGATACTTTGTCTGAACCATGTGATTTATGAGTTGAAATGAGACACAAGTTCCTACCTAGGACATAGAAAACCCAACTTGTAGAAAGAGTAAGGATTTTGGATGGCCCTGATGTACAGGTAACCACAGTGGTTTGTATCCACCCCATGATTTTATGTATTGAAGTTTGTATCGACTTACAAATATAGTTTGCTATAACACCGTTAAATTAGTCATACAATGCAACTATTGCGAAAGAAAATACACCTATTTTAATCATGCTAATTTTCCTTTCATACATATAAACATTGGATGTATAAACATTAATGTTGCCAACTGTACAATTACAATGATTTTGGATAGTCACGATGCCAAATGTAAAACCATTAATCACACGATTGGGACAAGTATCTCACAGCTTGAGCGTTCCTCTTGAGCAGAGGCTCGTGGAATACTTGTTTGAGGTGGGCATAATTGCTTGTCAACCTCATCAACGCTCTTAAAACATGTTAATACTTAGATTTTTTTCCCTCAGATTTTTTCTTATAGACTTTGAGAATTAACAAGATGCACACATTTATCAGAAATTTTCAAATACTTACCTCAGATATGAGATTTCGAACTTGAACAAAGATGTCTCCACTGTTGCATGTATGTATGTAATTCCTCAGGCACATACCCCATAGCTGGGGGTGGCCGACTCGAGACAGAGCCCGAACAGAAACAGCAATTGGGTTTCTCTCCACAATTACTTTAATAACTTGAAAATAATTATTCATATAATATAAAAGTTTAAAAGCTAGGAAATCACCCTCCCTGAACAAATTTCTAATATATATGCAAAACAACACCATTCTTGTTGCGTGAAAGGTTTTTGTCCACATATTATTACATTGTAACTTTTATCAAAGGGGTCCTTAAAGTATACAAACAAAATTTTCAGTCTTCACAAACTTAATAATTTAAGATCTATTTCCATAACAAAGTAACCATAGACTTTTAAAATACGTTGTCATTTGTATTACATTTTATACAAAGATGTATCAATTATCGGTATCAGCTTTACAAAGAAAAACAAAACTGAATGTGTGTATAATTTTACCTTCTCGGATAAAATGCAAAGATATATGTGCTGCCAATTTCGCAGAATGTGTTGAACACCCTTTTACACGTAACAACACTCTAGCTTCACTAAACCCGAACTCCAATGTTTACTATGTTCTTGGCACAACCAATGCTTAAATTTTCTCGCGTATGTAAATTCACAAACACAGACCAGGAATACAGGATACGAATTACGCAGAATACTGTAGATTTGCAAACCTAGCTTATCAACGTTCGTAGAGTTAACCTCACTATTTAACACATGATTTTTGAGTTAATTTTACAGACAATAAAATGTATTCGTGAGTTACCCGGTACCCAAACTGAATATGCTCTCCCGATTAAATCATCAAGCAATAACTCTGAATACACTCCGGCAATTGCACAGAATGAATTGGTAAATTTAGTCAAGATAATCTCAGTATTTATCACTTCGCAAGGCAGTAGATCTAATTTAGTCAGTGCTATAAAAATTACCTTGAAGCGACGATTGATTAGCATTGATGTGCATGTTTGTCACCGTCATTAGTTTTCCATATTGAACACAGACTTTGATACCGAGAACCCAGTTTACTAAAAAAAAAAAAAAAAAAAAAAAATGGCGAACATATTTAAACAGGTATAAGCTTCTCAACACGACCAAAATTCGATCCTCCCACTGTTTTCCACCTTTACCTAGCCTAATGCTTAAGAGGGGATTGGCGTCTATATGTGCTTATTTAATTATATCTATATTATATTTTTTAGTTTCCTCCCTAGACCTCCATCAAGCTTAAAATTACATCCCCTAGATCCCCTTTGTGTACATTTTTCGGTAGAAAAATATCCTGGCCGAAGGCCGGTTCCTCTTAAAATACAGGCTCGCTATCGTTCGCCAGGAAAAAGTCGACACCTAAATGACATGAAGTCTTAATATTGACAAGAAAATGGGGCGAAATGTGTTAAAATCGCCAAACTAATGGACCGAACGTCATAAGATCTGAAAACTAATGGGGACAAACATGAGGAAGAAGGGGGACCAGCAAAACGACCCATCTCCTCTTCAATTCATCGTCTTGGATAGAATACAAACACAGGCTTAGAAAATATGGTTGCCTTTGATTAGCATTTCTAGTTGATCAGCAATTATCTGCAAACTTGTCTTCTGTTGCTAGTTTATTGCAGGTATTGTTTTTCATATAGACCAAAATCCGACGTCTACTTTTGTATTCATTCTCCAACCAGCCAAAATTCCTTCCCTTAGATAGATTAACAAACACAGACTTAAACTACCAAGGGGTTAAATTTTTTACACACATATGGGAACTCAATTAGCTGTCTTTCTTGACCAAAATCCTACTACCACTGTTTACAACCCTTGCTCATCCTAATGTTTATATGTATCCTTGAAATACATTAACAAGCACAGGCATTTAAACTATGAAACCACTTGATTTAGGATTTGTTTACAGTATTACCCCATGTATTTACTTTTCACCGTTGCCAAACATAACTCCACTGTTTTTCACCACTGACCCTCTGAATATTATGAGGCGTTTTTACAGTTTATTTTGCCTATCAATAGACGATTTTATACAGCTTAAGGCGGATCTGTGGGAAACTAAAGGATGAATACTATCTCAATTACCTCTCTGACCTCCATATAACCTTCCTAATATGAATAAAATCGCCAGAAATAACCACTTCGCCCTCCTAAATACATTCACGAACACGGACTCTCATTTACGATTTCACTTGATTAGAATATCTTCGGTTTAAAGGTTTGAGTCGTTAATTACCTGTCCACTGTAACCGAAATCCGACCTTCGTGTTGACCACTTCTGTCCAGCCTAATGTACCTTCAAGAGAGGGTAAAAAAATAGGCCCGGGATTACGAGTTTATTTCCTGCATTCTAGTTCTGATCACCTCCCCATTCACGAGCCATAAAAGGTTTACACTCAATTTAATGTTGGAATCTGTAAAGCCAAGTTCTAAAGCATCTGACATACCAATCATTTTCTAACCTAACCTAAATTTGGTCAGTATGGTTAGTTAAATCATCTAGCAACCCTTTAGGTTAAGAAATTACACATGCACAAAACTATAAAGGGGCAGTTGAAATGGTCATCCTTCACAATAATTTGTTATCATTTGGTTCACTCTATTAATGCCTACCATTGATATTGTGTAGCCCAACTAACTGACCTTACTTAATCTAACTTTTGGATAGGCTACGTTTGGTAAATCATGCATTTATAGAATGTTCGAGTTACTTAGTTTTCTTTGTATCGAGATGGGCTGGTAGAAAGATGTTTATATGAATTACAATGTTTGTATAAGTTTGAATATTGTTGAACTGTACTGATTAATTTTGAAGCCTATGTTTATTACGTAAGATATGGTCAATATAACATTTATAATCTATTTATCGATCTATCGATCTATCTATCTGTGTCTGTCTGTCTGTCTGTCTATCTAATATCTCTCTCTTTTTCTCTCTCTCTCTCTCTCTCTCTCTCTCTCTATATATATATATATATGTATATGTATATGTATATGTATATTATATGTATATTATATATCTATATATATATATATATAAATACATATACTCTATATATACAGTATACCTGTATATATATATATATATATATATATATATATATATATATATATATATATAAATATATATATATATATATATTTATCTATCTATCTATCTATCTATTTCTACGAACAGCCCAATTTGGTTACATAAAATACACTCTCCACGGCCAATATATCGAGTGTGTGAAATACGAGCTGGAGTTTGGCGTAACTTATTTGTCCACTCTAGGCCATCAAAAGGTTTGTTCTTGGTTGTGGCTCTACTGAAATGCGAATGACACTATGCATGTATAATACTCTGGCACCTTACCCATTTTTTTTTTTTTTTTTTTTTTTTTTTTTTTTTTTTTTTTTTTTATGGGGATGGCCGACTCGAGACAGAGCCCGAACAGGGACATCACAACACGAATCATACAAACTCGGTCGAGGAAAACTAACCATATCAAAATTATGTATCATGCTTAACATATCTTTTACAATCGTGTCGTTTACATTGTTGTTTTATGTGGCTGAAGGAGACAAAAACCAAAACTACCTGTGACAAGTTGAAAGAGTGACAGGGTCAAAATCAAGGAATGTTCGAGCCAAAATGTCTGGACACACGAAGTTTGAAGCATTTTAAAAGTCATAAGATGAGGGAAAGGTGGATTCAGGGAGAGCGTTTGGAACACATCGCCTCCAGACGATATTAACCCTTTCTTTATATAGACGTTTTTGTTTACCCTCATTCTGGCTTTTATTATTATTTTTTTTTTTTTTACTCTCTCTCTCTCTCTCTCTCTCTCTCTCTCTCTCTCTCTCTCTCTCTCTCTCTCTCTCTCTCTCTCTTACCAGACGCCTTAATATCCGAGGGGATGGATACGAATTAATCGCCTCCAAGCTCCTCTGTCATCCTTCAGCTGGCGCCCCTCCTCCCACCCAACACCACTTTTATCCATATACCTCTCAACTCCATCCTTCCATCTCATTTTCGGTCTGCCGCTCCCTCTTCTCCAATCCTTCTCACTCTCATACACTCTCCATATGCTCCAAATGACTGAACCACCCCAAAGTGTGTCTCTTCACTCTCTCCAGTATGTCCTTGTTAAGCTGCATAAAATCGTCTAATGATAGCCAGAGTAATATGGAAACAATTGTATACTGAACAGGTAAATTAATTAAACGTGTATACTGAACAGGTAAATTAATTAAACGTGTATACTGAACAGGTAAATTAATTGTGATACTTTGTCGAATTTTCAAAAGGCGCTTAGATAAATGTATGCAATCAAACCCTCATTGAGTTAACCCCTTGAGGATTATGATGCGTTTTGGCAGTTTATTCTGGCTATCATTAAACGATTGCTATTCAGACTATGAAGGGTATATGGAATTCTTTACCCTATTAATTCCCACAGATCCTTCCTAAACTGCATACAGTGGTCTAATGATAGCCAGAATATACTGTCAAAACGCGTCATGGTCCTCAAGGGGTTAATCTCAGTTTTCCTTTGTATATTCATGTGTACCCTTTTTCCCAGTCTATCAAATTATGTTTTTTTAATTATATTCGTGTAAAGCTTAAAACAGATTTGCAGGAATCTATGATTGATCATTATTATACTTCCATAAAGTGCAAATCTATGTTTTGTTTGAACAAAAAACGGCATATGAAAATGAGTACTACAATCATTCACTTCGTTTCATAACAGATGATAATTTTAACTTTTAATTCGTACTACCGTCATTCGAATTTTCAACTTAAGACAATTACCAGTCTTGCTAAGGCAGCCTCCCAGAAGCTGGGTGTGCTCAACCGCCTCAAGGGGTTCTTTACCCCTGCACAGCTTCTTGCTCTGTACAGGGGTACAGTGCTTCCTTGTATTGAGTATTGTTCACATGTGTGGGGAGGATCCTCTCACACCCCCACTTCTAGACAAAGTAGAAAGGAAAGCCTTTTGTATCATTAATTCCCGCCCACTCACCAACTATTTGCAAACTCTCGCTCTTCGCCGCTATTCTATCGCTACTACAATAATCAGTGCTCCTCAGAGCTCTCCCAGTGTATACCACCTCCTCTACGTAGGGTACCGGTATGTGGTACCCGTCTTGCAACACAATTCCATCCCTACTCTGTGCAACTCTCCAACCCAAGAGTGCAAAGTTACTCTCAGTCTCTCTTCTATTCAACAGCTGAGCTCTGGAACTCTCTCCCAGACTCAGTCTTTCCCTCGTATGACTTAAATTGCTTCAAACTCCGTGTGTCCAGGCATTTTGGCTCGAACGTCCCTTGATTTTGGCCCTGTCACTCTTTCATCTATAGGGGAGGAACTCGCTACAGGCAGTTCTGCCTTTTGCCTCCCTCACTCACATAAACAAAAACAAATTTGCAAGTGTTTCAAAGTATCAAAATATATCCGATACATGATGTGTTATGGTCACCCCTCCACCGCCACCTGTCATGACGGATATTTAAGGCCTCGTAGGTGCCAGCATTTGTTAGTGACCTGATGAAGCTACTGTATCTGCGAAACGTTGTCAATAAAGTGTTTTTCCTCATATGGTGTTTTTTATCCATGTGTTTTTTGCTTTATACATTTTTTATAGTTTATCTTGCTGACAATAGAAGTTGGTTTTCACCTAAAGTAGGTCATTATCAGTCAGAGTTAAATTCTTAACTAATCCATTGAATCTAAGAGGTGCTTCTTATGTTCAATAAAATTGTCTGTAAGTAGACTGGCTATAGGAATATAATAGGAATATTCGTCTAGATTGTAGAGTACCGGTATATGAGGTTGATTGTAGAGTACCGGTATATGAGGTTGATTGTAGAGTACCGGTATATGAGGTTGATTGTAGAGTACCGGTATATGAGGTTGATTGTAGAGTACCGGTATATGAAGTTGATTCTGGCTACAATCAGATATATAGTCTTAAGAAAAAGGTTGTCTTAAATTTGGTGAAATGTGTCAAATTAGTCAACATTTCAGTTGTTGATTAGTAGGAACTGTTACCAAACTATATATCATGGGAGTCAAATTCCATGTCTACGATGCCTCATTTGGAGCCGTGTGAGCTATGACCACCCCTTAGTCCCAGCTGGTGTGTCCGATAGCCTATATCAAAGACGACCATAAAAACAAAATGAGACTTCCCCCACCAAAAAAGAAACTCCTTTTAAGGGGGGTGATCTGCTTTTTTCTCTCCTTTTCTCTCTTTCTCTGGCTTGTATCTATTCGGCCCCATTCAGCCTACTGTTTTAATACGTTTATCCCCATCCAGGTGTCAATTGTTTACTGGTGAGCGGTAGCGAGCCAGCATATTTAAAACAAAAATTGTCAGCAGGCTAAATTTGTCCGGCGAAGCCGGATTTCTTCATATAATGCTGGCTCGCTATCGCTCGCCAGGAAGAAATCGACACCTAGATGGGGATAAACGTCTTAAAATAGTTGGCTGAATGGAGCCGAATGGATACAAGCCAGAAAAAGAGAGAAAAGGAGAAAAAATAACAAAGCAGGTCACCCCCCTTAAAGAAACCCAAATCCGAACCCCGAACTCTCCAATTGAATCCGTGTCACAGCTGGTCGTAAGGCAGAGTTTTGTATTTGATTTCCAGTGTAAATCAAACAAAATACAATAACAAAATACGAAAAGAAAAACACCTACCAGCACCTCGCCTACGCCATCGCCTCCTATCTTAGATCAAAGGGAGGGGTAAACATCTCTTGGGGTGTGTGATACAACAACCAGCTCGCTCTCAGTCAAGATCACATAAGTCATAATTAAAGTTAGCGGGATATGTTTTTATTCTGTATTTAATGTCGATGTACTATCATACAAAAAAGTATCTTTACTAAAATGACACGCACCATTTAGACTCAATGGACGAAGTAATATGGAAAATATTGTTTGAGCGTTTGTTTGTTTGGGTATTGTTTGACCCAGGGGGCGGATCCACAAAGCATTTAACGATTTCGACCTTGTTCGTATCTTTGCATTACTGACCTCGCCGAAGTGTATCAGGCTCATTTCGAGCGCAGTGGAACATTTTCTTCCTCCTGAAATATGAACCTGTATTGAGATTTCGCAGCAGTGCGAAGTGTTATTCCTTGCCATGAAGACACGTTTCGCAGCAGTGCCACGTCTTATTCCTTGCCATGAAGACACGTTTCGCAGCAGTGCCAAGTCTTATTCCTTGCCATGAAGACACGTTTCGCAGCAGTGCCACGTCTTATTCCTTGCCATGAAGACACGTTTCGCAGCAGTGCCACGTCTTATTCCTTGCCATGAAGACACGTTTCGCAGCAGTGCCACGTCTTATTCCTTGCCATGAAGACACGTTTCGCAGCAGTGCCACGTCTTATTCCTTGCCATGAAGACACGTTTCCGAACGAAATCTTAGCTTACCGACGTCGTAAAGTTTTGTGGCTCCGCCCCCTGGATTATAGGGCTAAGCGGTGCTCTAGATATAAGTGTATTATCAAATGGTGACACGTGATGCCTTTGTGAAAATAAATACGAGAATACCACTGATGGAATTATTCCTGATATTACGATGTATAACATTGATATTATATTTGAGAAAGTTTATGTGTATGTGTGTGTGGGGGGGGGGGGGGTCTATGAACTTGTGTTCTTCCCCTCTATCCATTCCAAATATTCTCTGAGTTTTCTTATTTCTGGTAAAATAAATACAAGTAGAAAATATTTCTTTATTCAGTATTTTGTATAAGCACCGCCTGCTGCGAGGACGGCGTCAAGCCTTCGAGGCGTAGATGATACCTGATCACACACTATCTGTTGGCAGGAAACATAGATGATACCTGATCACACACTATCTGTTGGCAGGAAACATAGATGATACCTGATCACACACTATCTGTTGGCAGGAAACATTTCGAAGTCCTTCCCATGCCTGAATAGCAGCAGTGACCACACTCTCCCTGGTTGGGTTGTCTCTATCTGTCATATTACGCGTCATCATTCCCCACGCGTTTTCTATGGGGTTCAGGTCCGGGGATCTGGCTGGATGTGGCAACACGTTGATCTCTGGGTGTTCATGAAGCCACCCTCTCACAGTCCGAGATGTATGAATCGGGCTGTTATCCTGGATGAGGTCAAATGAATCTGGCTCAGGAATAAGCATTGCCCTCACTGAAGGAAGCAAAACTTCTTCCAGGATTTCGACATACTTTGAGCCATTGAATCTTCCAGGTCCTACATCAACCAGCTCCCCTGCATGTATCCATCCAAATAACCCAGCGCATACACGCCCACTTCTCCTGCTGCTGACCACATTATTTGTGCTATACCTAAGACAGACAGTAGAAGATTAGATATTATTGTATAGAATGTGCTTCATTGAAAAGAAACAAAAATCATGAAAATATTATAACAACAGACAGACACAATCATATAATCTTACAAACTAAAACACACCTTGTGTTTATAGAACGCCAGACATGTGAAGCACCATGACCAGCACTGCAGAACGTCTTTTCATCACAAAACACAACTTTGTCCCAGGAATCCTCCCCCTTGTCACAATATTGTAGTGCATAAGCCATTCTTTCCTCCATATGCCTCTCAGTTAAATGCGGTTTTGTAGCAGGGCGCCTTGCTCGTAATCCCATTTCCCGGTGCCTGTTCCGTATTGTTTCAGACGTGCATTGCAGCTGAAGCTCATTTCTTACACTGCTTGCTGTTCGAAAAGGATTATGTCGAATGGCCTCACCTACTGCCTGCAAGAGTTGTTGAAATACTTAAATTATATATATATATATATATATATATATATATATATATATATATATATATATATATATATATATGTTTCAAGCTTTCAGTGGGGATCGAACCCTCGACAGTCAGTACGATAGCCGAGGCTTAATCAACTACACCACGGCAGTCTGCAGTCTGACCATAAAATGCAGGCTGGATTGCTAACGTCGACTTGGTTTCAGATATCGGTAATCCACGACTTGAGGGCTCGAATCACAATATGATAAGGTACAGATGTTTTGTGACATTTCAGACAGCCAGGCTTGCCAACTATACCGAAACTGCTCGAATCGTACCCCACTTTATGAAACTCAGCGTTCACGAGAGTAAGGATATTTTTGTGTATGATAGTACCTCTAGCTTTTGGTGTATGAATAGGTCTCATACCGGTATATGTTATTATAAAGACCTTTCAATGATCCCTTGTTGCTCTGGAACTCTCTCCCTCATTCTATGACTCAAACTGCTTCAAGCTCCGTGTGACCTGAAATGTTGACTCTAACATGCCTTATTTTTTATTTTATTTTGTTATTTGTTTTATATTTTTTGTATATATTTTTATTTATTTGTTTATTTGTTGTTTTTTGGGGGGGAGGAATTTGCTTAGGCCCAAATAAGATGCATAGTCGAACACTTCAATAAACTACATGAGCCACAACGATCTAATTTATGGAATTAACTAGTTAATGTCTTATCTTTATCGTCTTATCTTTATCAGTAGAAGGTGTCCAAATATTCCACGACTGTTCTTTCAGAGTTTTTTTTAGCTACAATTATAATCTACAAGTCCTTATTCGTATATTGTTGTGGATATGTTACTTTGGTATGAAAACTCTGGTGAATGAGTTCCCATGTTACTTAGAATAACTGTTAATTAGAAATTATGCTGAAAGTCGACCCCTTCCTTAGTACCCCGATTCGTGTGATCTCCAGATTTGGTCCATCGACTTAATATCGTGTCTGTAAATACGTCTTCGGTGTATGATTTAGGAACAATACTCAAAATCGCTAACTGATCGCTTTGAAAACAGAAAGAAAGTAAAGTTCATAGCTAACTTACCTTAACCCTACCTATGCTAATGTAACATATCTTAATTATCGATCTTGGAGCCTAATGATACTGTTAATAAAAAGTTAGATAGATTTAAGCCATTTATTATAGATAAATAGATAGATTCAGGGATTAATAGATATAGATAGACAAAAATAATATATTATACATTTCGTCAACTTCGAATATATATTTTATCAGAAATGGAATTGATGAGAAAGTAGTGTTTACTTAAGGGGGGTGACCTGCTTGTTTCTCTCCCTTTCTCTCTTTCTCTGGCATATATCCATTTGGCCCCATTCAGGCTACTGTTTTAGGACGTTTACCCCCATCCAGGTGTCAATATTTTCCTGGCGAGCGGTAGCGAGCCAGCATATATATATTTTTGTTTTGACCGCAAGCTAAATTTGTACATTTTTCGATAGAAAAATGTCTCCAGCGAAGCCGGATTTCTCAATACAATTTTGGCTCGCTTTCGCTCGCCAGGAAGAAATCAACACCTGGATGGGGATAAACGTCTTAAAACAGTTGGCTGAATGGGGCCGAATGGATACAAGCCAGAGACAGAGAGAAAATGAGAGAAAGAGCGAAAAAAGTAGGTGACCCCCTTAAACAAAGTAGATAATAAAGACAGATAGAACCAAGTAAAACACAGATACAGACAGATTCAATATCACAGCAAGGGTATATCAAATAGTTTAATCTCGATAAACTAATAAAAGTAAACCCTCGCTGTGTGTGTGTGTGTGTGTGTGTGTGTGTGTGTGTGTGTGTGTGTGTGTGTGTGTGTGTGTGTGTGTGTGTGTGTGTGTGTGTGTGTGTGTGTGTGTGTGTGTGTGTGTGTGTGTGTGTGTGTGTGTGTGTGTGTGTGTGTGTGTGTGTGTGTGTGTGTGTCCCTGAGAAAGACTAGTGACTCAACTTTTGACTGATCCTTCTTGGCAGGGTCTGGAGAGAAATTGGTCGTGGTGGTGTTAGTGGAGATGGTAGTTATGGTTGTGGTGGTGGTAGTGGAGGTGGTGGTGGTTGTGGTGGTGGTAGTGGAGGTTGTGGTGGTTGTGGTAATGGTAGTTATGGTGGTGGGGTGGTGAAGATGGTAGTTATGGTGGTGGTGGTAATGGTAGTTGTGGTGGTGGTAGTGGTTGTGGTAATGGTAGTGGTGGTGGTGTTTGTGGAGGTGAGTAGTGTGGTGGTTATGGTAATGATGATGTGGTAGTAGTGTTGTTGAGTGATAGTAGTGATGGTGGTGTTAGTAGTGGTGAGTGTGTTGGTGGTGGTGGTAGTGGTAGTGGTGAGTGTGGTAGTAATGTTGGTGAGTGTATGGTGGTGATAGTAATAATGATGGTGCTTGTGATATGCTGTCATATGGATTTGTAGTGATAGTGGTGGTATTAGCGAGGTAGGTGTTGGTGTCATAGGATTTGCCAGTGTGATGGGGATGATAGTGATGTGGTGTCTAGTTTATAGTGGTGGTGGTGGAGATGGCGTGAATGGTGGTAAGGTTAGGTTAGGTTAGGTCAGGTCAGGTGAAGGTTAAGGGGGGATTGTCCGTTTTTCTGGTCCCCTTTCGTCCTCATATTTAGCCCCATTAATTTTCAGATTTTAGGATATTTGTCTCATTAATTTGTCGATTTTAAGACCTTTCGCCCCATTTTTTCGTCAATATTAAGACATTTCGTGCTTTTTAGGTGTCAATTTTTTTTCCTGGCGAACGATAGTGTAATTTTGAAAGAGCCGCCCTTCGGCCGGGACATTTTTCTACCGAAAAATGTACAAACTTATCTAGAAGGGGAATCTTATGTACGTTTTGTTTTAAGTTTCATCGAGGTCTAGGAAGGAAACTAAGCAAAATATAAAAACATATGTAAACGAGCAAATAAATACGACCCATTCCCCCTTAAGCCTTTACAATGGCAGCTCATAATTGCTTTTCGAAGAATGTTGAGAGGGGATAAAGAGGAGGCTGTTGGAGTGGCTTTGTTTCGAGTGTTATGAGTCTGTATTAGGTTATTAGGATGTGTGGTAATGGAGGTGATGCTGAATACGGATATGGTGGAAGTATGTCTTGGGTCCCCCCCCCCCAAAAACAAAAAAATGGGGATTGGGCCTGAGTAAATAGATAGATAGGTAGATAGTTGGATAGATCATGCTAATTGATGTAGTATGCGTCATAAACCTTATCAGTGATGGTTGTGTGTATGGTCGGGGTATGATTATTCGTATACATTTTCATATGATAACATTATGGATACCGTATTGGCGATAATGATTTAGAGTGTTATTGACATTGGGGATTGACATTTGTGGTGATTTTGGTGGTGAATTATACGAACGGGATTGGCATTGTGGTGGTGGTGGTGGTGAGCTTAAGGGGAGGTGTTTAGTGTGTTTCCTAGATTTCCATCAAGCTTGAAATTACACCCCCTTGACCCCCTTGACCCCCTTTTAAGATAAATTTGTACATTTTTCGGTAGAAAAATTTCCCGGCCGATGGCCGCTTCCTCTTAAATTACAGGCTCGCTATCGCTCGCCAGGAAAAAATCGACACGTATATGGCACGAAAGGTCTTAAAAGTGACATAAATGGGGCGAAAGTTCTTAAAATCGTCAAACTAATGGGGCGAACGTCTTAAAATATAAAAAGCAATGGGGCTAAACATGAGGAAGAAAGGGGTAAATAAAAAAATCCCTCAAGTGGATATCTCTCCTTAATAGTGTGTGGCTGTATTCTGTATCATATCAGCTGAGGATGAATGGCCATGTCCATATCTTAATTACTCAACGGTTACGGAGATTGTGTAGTGAAATGTGTTGTTAATTATGAGAACTTGGCCTTAATAATTATGACGTAGATAATTATATATTAGTCTAATAGGTTGCCATTAAGCATCGGGAGATTTCCACTTGAGGTATTTTTTTCTGGACCCCTTTCTCTCATGTTTAGCCCCATTGCTTTTTAGATTTTAAGACGCTCGCCCACTTTAGTTTGGCGATTTTAAGAACTTTCGCCCCATTTCTGTCAATTTTAAGAACTTTCGTGCCTTTTAGGTGTCGATTTTTTCCTGGCGAGCGATAGCGAGCCTGTAATTTGAGAGGAACCGGCCTTCGGCCGGGAAATTTTTCTACCGAAAAATGTACAAATTTATCTTGAAAGGGGGTCTAGGGGGTGTAATTTTAAGCTTGATGGAGTTCTAGGGAAGAAACTAAATACCTCCCCTTAAGTATCGGGAAATTCGCTGCTTAGGAATTCAGTTTATCATTAGCTGGCAAAATAGACTATATATTAGTCTTGGCTGTAGTGGTGGTACAGATGGTATTGGTTACGATGGTGTGGGGGTTTGAAGGTTGTGGTGGTGGTGGTGGTGCTGGTGCTGGTAGTAATGTTGGTGGTTGTGGTAGTAATGGTATATGGGCTATAATGGTCGTAAGGGTGTCAAGGTTGTGGTTGTGGCTTGAGAGAGATTGCTAGTGTTGGTGGTGGTAGTGATGGTGGTGGTAATGGTATGGGTTATAATGGTCGTAGGGATTTGAAGGTTGTGGTGGTGGTTTGAGAGAGATTGGTGGTGGTGGTGATGCTGGTGGTTGTGATAGTGGTGGTGACTAGTTTCTGCAGTTGTGATGATGGTGATGATAGTGGTTTTACCTTAAGGGGAAATCTCTATTTCTTTGTTTAATCATATATTTATTGCTTATCATTATGTACTATCCTTTAGTTTCCTTATTAGACCTCCATCAAGTTTTCAAATAATAACCCCGAAAAGTGTGCATGGTAAATTGATCTTCAATTAACCCTCTGACTGTTGTTGTTGTTGTTATCTATTCTACCTAATATAAATAAAATAATATAATAATAGCCAGAACAAACTGTCTAAATGCGTCATAATCCCCAAGGGGTTAATGTTATAGAACACATAACAAACACATAAACAATAAATAGGCATTAACAAAACGGCTATGTAAAAGAAGAATATGCATTTTAATAAATTCTAGAAAGCTTCAGCAGTATGGCATTTATTGCCCAACACATTCAGAATATGTATGAGATGTGTTAAAAAGCCTAAAAATAACGATCAAAAATTTACGCGCACCAATTATTTCACATGGTTAATAATGCATATGTTATTTTGCAATGTGTGTGTTATATATTGCAGACATAAATATCATAGTGTGGCAGGGGAGATAGAATAATAACCACCACAATATATAATCCGTATGGACAATATAAAACAGGCACAGACTCACATTATTTGTACGCATTTTAAGTGTGGAATAATACTGTAGTTATTCAGGTTTTATTTTTGTTTCATAATTCGAATAATTTTGTTTTAGTATTTTGGATTTGTTCATGATTCCCATTATAAATGAGTGTCGTAATTTACCCTTTGGAGATTATGACGCATCGTAACAGTTTATTCTGGTCATCATTATACGATTTTAAACTACTTTGGGAGGATTTTTGGGAAATATAATGATAAAGACGATCTAATTTTACCCTCCGAGATCATATTATACCTTTCCTATGCTAAATAAATCGTCTTATAATAGCCAGCAACCAGAAAATATATGCGTCATTGTATCCTCTAAGGGTTAATGCCAAATTAATGAATCTTTCTGAAATCCGTATAAATGACTAAGGTTAACCCTTTGAGGGTGATGACGCATTATGAGTTTATTTTGGCTATTATTCGACGATTTTATTCAGATTAGGAAGGGTATATGGAAGTCAGTGGGTTAATTGAGATATTATTTACCCTTTCGAACAATGTATTTTTGTCTGTCCCCTAGGCTAACAAACATGCCTCCCCAGACTCTCTTCAAACTAAGAAAGATAAATATTAATAATAAATAAAATGCCCACCCAGACCCATTTTAAGATAAATTTATATATCGGCCGAAGGCCGATTTCTTAAAAATTACATGCTCGCTATCACTTACCCAAAACATGATAATTTGATTGAAGCTAGGACACAATACCTGATGCCACGCCTTTGATATCGTAACTTACTGTTGAAATATGAAGTAATATTGAATTATAGTAACAGCAGAAATGTAGGACTAACGGCAAGAATGGGGTTGAAACAAAGATACTCTAACAGATGCCATGGTAACGTACTGATATAAGGTAACGGTGTTTAATGGTAGGGTTGAAAGGAATGGAGGGGAGGGGTAGTGGAGACAATGGTAGGTTATATCAGTACATGGTAAGGGAGCCTGGTGGTGGTGGTGGTGGTGGTGGTGGTGGTGGTGGTGGTGGTGGTGGTGGTGGTGGTGGTGGTGGTGGTGGTGGTGGTGGTGGTGGTGGTGGGCAGCAGCAATGGGGTATATGGGGTGGAAGGAATACGGGACGTGTAAGGGGACGAAAGACAGTCACATGAACAAGATTTCCGGCAATATTTTTCGGTTCCACTGTATCCAAAGTATGTGTAATATTATAATGGATATATTTTTTATTGTGATTTTATATATATACCGGTATATATATATATATATATATATATATATATATATATGTGTGTATGTATGTATGTATGTATGTATGTATACACGCCACCGTATCCCAATAAGATCTACCCTAAGCTGCTTAATGCTGTCTGATGAGAGCTAAGGAAAAAAAGGCGTCATCTGGTAGAAATGGATAAACCAATAGCAGCTATGTGGTGCAAATATGACCTGACCAATAGGGTTGAAAATTACTGATAAAAGCACACGATAATAAGAAGAAACCAATACAAAATGTTTAACAGTATTTATATTTACCATTTGTATACGCAATGTTGAACAGAAAACAAAACACAATTAATAGGAGTGGTTAAATCATATTCATTGTTTATGGAAAGGATTTTATATATTATATGATTTTGTTTAGCATACAATTACAGTAATCAAACCGAGAGCCATACATCAAATGACATGCTGTATTTACGAGAACTTTGTAATAGTTAGATTTGAACTAGTTAAATAATTGGAAACCTACTCTAAAGGTTAGAATTCCATTGAGAGGTTGTTCTGTGTTTAAGCACATATATTATGCGAGGTAATTATTTGTTTGTATACTGTATATACTGTATATATATTTACCGGTATGTAATTTTTGTATATATTTATTATTATTATTATTATATATATTATTAGTATTTGTGTTCTTGATTATATCGTATATATATATTGTTGTGGTTATAGATTCTACTTATTTTTGGATAAATCTATATATTTGTTTAAGTTTGCTTCCTATGCCTCCATCAAGCTTAAAACATATCTCTAAGGACCCCTCCTTCCAGACAGTTCATTTTTCAGTAGAAATGTCCTGGCCAAAGGCCGATTCATACTAATTTAATGGCTTGCTATTGCTCGCCAGGAACAAAATCTATTGACAAAAGGAATGGGGCGATAGGTCTTAAAATTGCCAAACTAATGGGGCGAATGTCTAAAATGTCATACCCAGAGGGGTTAAACATGAGGGAGAAAGGGGATCAGAAAATCCAAATACCTCCCCTAAAGGGAGCCCACCTCGCTTTTGTTCTCTTTCGCTCCCTCTCTCTTTGGCTGTTATCCATTCGACCCCATTCAGCCTACTGTTAGACGTTGACCCCATCCAGGTGTCAATATTTTCCTGGCGAGCGGTAGCGAGCCAGCATATACAATTTTTTGTTGTGACAGCAAGCTAAATTTGTACATTTTTCGACAGAAAAAATTCTCCGGCGAAGCCGGATTTCTCCATACAATGTTGGCTCGTTATCGCTCGCCAGGAAGAAATCGACACTTGGATGGGGATAAACGTCTTAAAACAGTTGGCTGAATGGGGCCGAATGGATATAAGCCAGGGAAAGAGAGAATATGACTGAAAGATTAAAAAAAAAAAAAAAACGGTGAACCCCCTAAAGGTGGTTAATCAATCTAATTTGATTGTTATATAGCTAAAATATTTAGCCTATACTGATCCGCAGAACAAACAATGTAATTATATAAATAATGAACAGATATAATATGATTACAATAATTTACTTATAGGCTACTTATAAAATTTGTTTTCTACCCTTAAACATGTATATCTTCTGTATATGTCAAACTTCATGTCTATCTGTCTATTTATCTATCTATCTGTCTATCTATTTAATTATCTATATCTGTCTATCTATCTATTTAATTATCTATATCTAATTATCTATATCTGTCTATTTATCTTTTTAATTATCTATCTGTCTGCCTATCTATCTCTTTAATTATCTATCTATCTGTCTATCTATTTTATTATCTATCTATCTATCTGTCTATCTATTTTATTATCTATATCTATCTGTCTATCTATTTAATTATCTATCTATCTGTCTATCTATCTATTTAATTATCTATATCTGTCTATCTATTTAATTACCTATCTATCTGGCTATCAATCAATTTAAATATGTGTGTATCTGTCTATCTATCTACTTAATTGTCTATCTATCTATCTATCTATCTCGCTATTAATTATCTATCGATCTGTCTAGCTAACTATTTAATTGTCTATCTACCTTTACCTGTAGAGAGTTAAGTGACCGTGACCAGCCGGAAAAAGATACACACTGATTATTTCCGCATATTCATTAAGGGAGCCCACCTCGCTTTTGTTCTCTCTCTCCCTCTCTCTTTGGCTTGTATCCATTCGGCCACATTCAGCCTACTGTTTTAAGACGTTTACCCCCATCCATGTGTCAATATTTTCCTGGTTAGCGGTAGCAAGCCAGCATGTAGGCTATATATATATATTTTTTTTACAGCAAGCTAAATTTGTACATTTTTCGATAGAAAAATTTCTCCGGCAAACCCGGATTTCTTCATATAATGATGGCTCGCTATCGTTCGCCAGGAAGAAATCGACACCTGGATGAGGATAAACTTCTTAAAACAGTTGGCTGAATGGATCCGAATGGTTACAAGTCAGAGAAAAGGAGAGAAAGAGAAAAAAAAGCAGGTGACCCCCTTTAAAAAAATCATTGCCATATCATTCATTTAACTCGGTGCCTATTTTAACAGACAGTGGTAAGTGGTTATTACCGGCTACTCAGGACTCCTAATTAACAGTCTAATACTCTAATATATTAATGGCCTCCATATTTCTGCTAATTCATCAATATCCACGGAAATTATAAACTGCTCTGAAATTAATAGCCTCTATCAACGACTGCCTAATTAATGTGTTCCGTCAATCTTTTTTAATGGAATAAATACATTCTCATCAGGTTTTAGTGGACGGTGATGTATTTTAATTCATTCCCACTATTTTGCACGTTTTGTCCTCAATAATATTATAATAGCCAAATATCTGAAAGTAGCACATTTAGTATACGATGGCCCTTTAACCCGGGAAGCGCATGGCTATGGTATTTGAAACATCCCGCCAGGCGAAGGAATTTTGGTTCATTCCCGACGAAAATCGCAATTTTACCATAAACATCGTTATTACTTATTCATATGCGCCTATTGTACATTCTATATGAAGATATTAACATTTATGACCAATAAAACAAGTGGGAATAGTATTTGGGGGTAAAAAAGATGTATTATTGCCGCCCGATCGTATCAGGAGGGAAGAGCCGGCGCGACGTATATCCTTCCCTCCCAAGCTTTAACGCGGCACTGACGAGCTTTGACGGCTCTAATTCGAAGTTTCTTTGTTGCTAGGATCTCTAGCCGCCTCGCCCGTGTTATAGAGACGGTGTGAGGTAATTTCGCGCCGAAAATTACCCAATAAAAGGGGGAATAAGAGGAAAAATAGGTGATAATTGAGGGGGGGGGAGAAAGAGGGGAAGGGGTGGGACACATGTGGAGGAGTGATTGGAAGTATGGAGGGGAATTATCTCACTTAATCACATATTGCTTTATTTTGAGTGCCAGTGGGGTGTTTTGAAAGGCATTTTTTATGCCTAACCTCTTAGAGTCCCGGTGCCTTCACCCAGTAAAACTTCTTAAGAGTTTCGTTGCCTTTCCCGGGTTAAATATACATATATTTTTTCCTTACAATCTGGCCAGCAATAATCGATTATATTTAGCTTAGGAAGGGATTATAGGAGGCAAAAGACTCATTGCGATAGACGTTGTCCCTTTCGATTCCTTCGGATTTGAATTGATTCCTTTGTGATAATGAAATAGCATATACTGTATATGTATATTATATATATATTATATATATATATATATATATATATATATATATATATATATATATATATCTATATATATATATATATATACCGGTATATATATATATATATATATATATATATATATTTTCTTTAATACATACGAGGTTGAAAGAAATGGCAATTTCTGCGTTGGAAATTTATTATTCAAAGTTTCCAGGTCTCTGATGAGTTTTCGCTGGGTGGCAGGAAGTAGATGAAGGAGATGAGCAAAATTCATGGTGGTACAGGGTTACATAAATGTAAATGATGATACAGGATATACGACGCGTTTCACTGGACAACCAGCATTATCAAGTAAGGAAGGAATGATAAAAAGGTAAACAGGAAGGGTATATATAGAGGGTGGAGGATCAGAGGAGGCGGAAAACAGGGGGCAAAAGTCTGCTATTGGAGGAAGCGTAAACTAGGAGAGAGAAGGGGTTAACCGCTTCACGCATGCGCACTGGATGCGGGATGGTGGTCAGTAGGTGGGGTCGAAGCTGATTGGCTGCGTGTCGAGGGGCGTGGCCTAAGTTGTGTGGCGCCTGCAGAAGACGAAGCTGAAGGAGGTAGCGCGGGGGGCTGCGTCAAGGGCACCGGGGGGCGAGGAGGGGTGTTAGGTCCTGTAGGGTAGTTCCTTTTGGCAGAAGGAAGGATCTGAAGGTCCAGAGTTTGGTTGTTGATGTTGGGATGTAAGGCTTGGATATATAAAGCTTCGAGTATAGGTAATCTCCTTGGGTCACTTTCTTTATCGAGTATGGTGGTGTGTTTCTCTAACTCGTTGCGTGTGAGGTGAGGGTGGTTAGGGGTGAGATAGTGGTAGGACCTAAACCCCTCCTCGCCCCCGGTGCCCTTGACGCAGCCCCCCGCGCTACCTCCTTCAGCTTCGTCTTCTGCAGGCGCCACACAACTTAGGCCACGCCCCTCGACACGCAGCCAATCAGCTTCGACCCCACCTACTGACCACCATCCCGCATCCAGTGCGCCTTGCGTGAAGCGGTTAACCACCATCTCTCCTAGTTTACGCTTCCACCAATAGCAGACTTTTGCCCCCTGTTTTCCGCCTCCTCTGATCCTCCACCCTCTATATATACCCTTCATGTTTACCTTTTTTATCATGCCTTCCTTACTTGATAATGCTGGTTGTCCAGTGAAACGCGTCGTATATCCTGTATCATCATGTACATTTATGTAACCCTGTACCACCATGAATTTTGCTCATCTCCTTCATCTACTTCCTGCTACCCAGCGAAAACTCATCAGAGACCTGGAAACTTTGAATAATAAAATTTCCAACGCAGAAATTGCCATTTCTTTCAACCTCGTATGTATTAAAGAAAATTTATTACCTGGCTTTACTAACATATATATATATATATATATATATATATATATATATATATATATATATATATATATATGTGTATATACATATATACAGGTATATATATAAGTATTTATTTACAGTTTCCTCTTAAGATTAAAATTGTACAGTGGATAACTGTAGGAAAATAATAAATAATGTCGGAAATTAGAAAGCATTTTCCGCAAAGTTCTTCCCAAGAAGAAAACTTCGTGGTAATAATTACGATAAAAATAGTCTTCAAGTTTGTGCATTCGCGGAATATAATAGTCTTACAAGAATTACGGTAAATATGGAAAAGTTTGAATGTTTGCATGGATTGTCCCAAAATATCCTCAGCAAGCTTAAGGGGAGGCATTTGTTTGTTTATGGACCCCTTTCTTCCTCATGTTTAGCCCCATTAATTTTCAGATCTTAAGACGTTCGCTACATTAGTTTGGCTATTTTAAGAACTGTCGCCTCATTTATTTGTCAATATTAAGACCTTTCGTGCCATTTAGGTGTCGATTTTTTCCTGGAGAGCGATAGCGAGCCTGTAATTTTAGAAGGAATCGGCCTTCGGCCGGGACATTTTTCTACTGAAAAATGTACAAATTTGTCTTGAAAGGGGGTGTAGGGGGTGTTTTTGTTGAGCTTGATGGAGGTCTAGCGAGGAAACTCAAAAATACATTACTAAATAACTACATAGACCAAAAGCCAAGCAGTACCCCCTTAATGTGATAATGTTCGTGTGATTCTGGTTAGTTCCGTGTTCAAGGACCTGTAGGAATTATTATAACCTCTTCCGCGCCATGATGTAATTGTTCTTGTTACCATTAGATGATTTGCTTTAAGGGGAGATGGTTCACTTTTTGGGCGATTTTTGCATGTATTCATTAATTTTCTAGTTTCCTCCCTAGACCTCCATCAAATTTAAAAAAACATCCATTAGATCCACCTTCTGGATTAATTTGTACATTTTTCGGTAGAAAAACTTCACGGCCGAAGGCCGGTTCTTCCAACATTACAGGCTCACTATCGTTAGCCAGGGAAAACATCGACACCTAAATAGCACGAAAGGTCTAAATATTGACGAAGAAATGGGGCGAAAGGTCTTAAAATTGACTAACTAATGGGGCAAACATATTAACATCTGAAAACTAATGGGGCTAAACATGAGGGAGAAAGTGGTCCAGAAAGCCGGTCCATCTCCCCTTAACTTTGCTTTTAAAGTACCAGCAGCTGATCAAGTCGTTTAAGGAGAAGTCATCAAGGATCATCGTCTCAGGAATCGTCCCCCGGCTCGGTGTAGAGAGCCGATTTTACAACATAGCCACCAGCACAAATCGTTGTCTAGCAAACCTCTGCAGGAAGGAGAACGTGGGATTCGTCGACACCTGGGACAATTTCTACTACGATGACTATTTGTTTTCGGACGATGGAGTTCATCTGAACCAGGTGGGAGCAGCGCGTTTTGGGCGTCTTCTCAAC
>CM064581.1:8854157-8881266 GCA_032716605.1 Paralithodes platypus | reverse complement strand
TTTACAATTCCTTAGTCCGCCCTCTTCGGAATACTGCGTTCAATCCTGGTGCCCTTATTACCAAAAAGATAAACAAGCTAGAACGAGTTCAACGTAGAGTTACCAAAATGATACCTAGCCTAAAGAACAAACCATACGAAGAGCGTCTTAGAGAATTAAATCTATTTCCTTTAACCCAGCGCAGATTAAGAGGCGACTTAATCCAAGTGTTCAAAATCATCAAAGGCCATCGACAATATGAACTGTAGTAAGTACTTCACTATCGACCAATCTAATTACACGCGGGAAAACGGTTGCAAAATTATTGGTAAATCTTTTAACTCGCACGAATCTAAGAATTTCTTCTTCAATCGAGTTGTCAACTTGTGGAATGGGCTTCCCCGAGACGTTATAGACTGCAGCACCGTTGATTCATTTAAATTCCGCCTAGACAAATATCTCGCATCAAACCCGCGACTGACTGCGTTTGTAAATGAATAACTTTATCCTCCCCTCAGTTACTAACCCATATGTCCCCTACTAACTTCCTAGTCCTGCCACGTTAGTGGCAGGGCAGTAGTTCCCTTTCCAATGTTCCCTTACCCACTCTAAACCACTGTTTGGACACTTGATCCTCAGTGTTTTGGAGGACAAGCAGCCTAGAAGGGTCACTAGATCTGTTGTTGCTTGATTTTCTTTGTACTCCTTTGTACTTCCTTTGTACTCCTTTGTATATAGTAAGGCTTTCTGGTAGTCTGTGGTAGGAGTTGGCTGGGCAGTGGCTTAGGTCTTGTGATAGATTGGGTTTCAGAATTTGGCACTAACAGGTGTTTTATACCGGTATAATTATTTCTGTTTACTTTTTTGTATGTGATTCAATTATTTTGGTGGGGGTGTTTGTGAAGGATTTATTTAGACATCAGATATCGGCCTCTTTATCTGTTGTTTGATTTGATTTATTGTATTTATTTTATTTACTGTTTTATGTTTATATATATTTTTTTTTCTTTATTGGCTATGAAGGGAAGATATAATTTAATTTTTAGACATTTTTGTTTGTACTATGTTTTCACTATTATTATTATTTATTTTTTATTTTATTATTTTTATTTTGTTTTTATTTTTTGCCCCCCCCCCCCCCCCCCCCCCTAGGATTAAGTTCCAGTCACCTCGCAGGGATTGTAATATATGTGTGGCCAGTGAATGTATGTAAAGATGTGTGTGTGTGTGTGTGTGTGTGTGTGTGTGTGTGTGTGTGTGTGTGTGTGTGTGTGTGTGTGTGTGTGTGTGTGTGTGTGTGTGTGTGTGTGTGTGTGTGTGTGTGTAAAAAGTGATCCTGTGATAGATTGTGCTTCAGAATTTGACACTCATTGTTTTTTTGTATTCATGTTTTTCATTTATTTTGATTGTTTGTGGGGGATGTTCGTGGGGGGATTTTTAGGTTCCATATGTTGGCCTCTGTTACATATTTTTACTAAAGGAATTCAGTTTTAGATAATACTTTCTCTTTTTTTTTTTTTTTTTATATATATACCGGTATATATATATATATATTTTTTTTTTTTTTTTTTTTTAAAGAGGGGGGTTAGGAAAGTGGAATTGTGTTTCCAGAAAACGTTGATTCTCTTGTTCTCTGATTCTCTTGCCCTTTCTCTTGTTCATAATTAAAGCATAAGTTTCATGTTTGTTTAATAGTCTTTATCCTGAAGTGGACTAGTTCAAGTTGCTAGCTGCTGCTGCTGATGATGATGCTGACTCTACAGGTGGTCAAATATAGACAACTTTAACACAACACTCATATATATAATTAAGGGGGCCCACCTCGTTTGTTTCCTCTCTCTCTGGGTTGTATCCATTCGGCCCCAATCAGCCTACTGTTTTATGACATTTATCCCCATCCAGGTGTAGATTTATTTTAGCGAGCCAGCATATTTTTCATAATGTTTTTGACAGCAGGCTAAATTTGTAAATTTTTCGATAGAAAAATGTCATCCGCGAAGCCAAATTTGGATGGGGATAAACATCATGAAACAGTAGGCTGAATGGGGCCAAATGGATACAAGTCAAAGGAAGAGAGGAAAGGAGAGAACAAAAAAAACAGGTCACCTCCCTTAATAACTATGTCCACAATTGTACCATAGCACCTACCGGTACAATACTGATTGTTGGTCTCACTTAACCCTCTCCGACATATGACGCGATTTTGATCCTATTGGGGATACTTTAAAGCCTTTGTTACCATCAGGGGTATTTAGAAACCTTTAGTTTAGTTACTTCAACCTCTGCAGTTGTCTTTGAGTTAGCTGTGGGCAGAAAACTAATTTTGGAAAGGTAATTATAAGAGTGAGAGAACTCTATTTCTTATTGCTAATCTGGCAACCTCTGCGTCATATGTGTGTGAAAGGGTTAATAATTTGAATCATAGAGTACTCCTGGCATTTATTTGCTATAGAGGTTAGTGGTAAATTTGTTTTGCTTATCTATAATGAATGGACTATAGTTACAGGCTGTTTGACACACAACAGAACTGTCAAATAATATAAGTATAGGGACAGTAACTTGAAATTATGCGGTTTGTGGGGAAAATTGTCGGCAAACTTGATTTTTAATACACGCTCATACGCACACACACACACACACACACACACACACACACACACACACACACACACACACACACACACGCACACACACACACACACACACGCACACACACGCACACACACACACACACACACACGCACACACACACACATAGATAGATAGATAGATAGATAGTTTATTGACCACAGCTTACAAAACACAAACACACACACACTCTGTCACACACACACACACACACACACACACACTCTTTTCACTCTTTTGGCCATTCATTCCAGCCTTTTTCCGTGTTTCCCCTCCCTAACTGAATTAGACTCTCAAGGGGGTTCTGATATGTCCCGGTTGTGTAACCTTACTCGAACTGACACCATGAAACCAATGTACACCACATTTACAGTGATTTATTATATTTAGTTATATATATAATTATATACAGGGTGTCCCAGGAGGAACGGGCATAACTTTGGGAAATAATAGAACAAAATATTCTAAGCCTAAAATGTTCTAGAACACAAATTCCAAATCTCGACCGGTATAGAGATATTGCATTTTGAAAATGGCATTTTCTTCAGTATTTCCCCATAAGGGTGGCCTAGCTGTCCTAGTGCCTACTACACCTCCATATATCTGCAATTATTTTACCATGTTATTTTAAAGATACAATAATTCTGTAAGTTGCAAAATGATTATAGACATATTAGCTCACTTTTGAGCAGTTGGAAACTATTTGACATGGAAGAGTCCATTACAGTGATGCGGGGGAGGACACTACATAAAACCTTCAATATCTTTTTAACGGTTAAAAAATTTACTTTTTGGTATAGAATATTTTATGCTTGTTGTATCATTTCCCAAAGTTATGCCCTTTCCTCCTGGGACACCCTGTATATATATATATATATATATATATATATATATATATATATATATATATATATATATATATATAGTTTCCTCCCTAGGTCTCCATCAAGCTTAAAGAGATTCATAAACCTCAAAGAGTTAATAAATAGGATTAATGATAATTTATGATCAAACTCAATCAACCTTCTTACAAATAGGCAAACTCATAACTTCAACATTAAAAGATATATAATGCTGTGAAATCACTAATTAAATATTCCCATTCATCAACCCTTTCAAGATGACGCATTTATTATTTGTTTTCTAGCATTAAACGATTGTATTCAGATTTAGAAGGGTGTGTGGAAGTCAGAGGTTAAGTTGTGATAGTCATTACCCATTTGGAAGGGTGTATGGAAGTCAGAGGTTAAGTTGTGATAGTCAATAGCCATTTGGAAGGGTGTATGGAAGTCAGAGGTTAAGTTGTGATAGTCAATAGCCATTTATATTCCCACAGATCCTTCCTAAGCTATATAAAATTGTCGAATGATATCCAATGTAAACCGTAGAAACGTGTAATAATATTCAAGGGGTTAACAACACTCGTCCAAGGCTCATATGGACAATTTAAAATCGCGGTCAGTAATTCTGATATATTTTGAAGCCTCGATAAATTTAAAGGAAGCTCCGAAATACAAATAACAGGTAAAAAATGAATATGGAGTTTCAGTTCGTCTCGAAACAGCTTCAGTACCGCGACTGTACAGTAGCCCACATAAGTTCTGTTCCTCGACGTGAACCTATGTATGAAAGTAAAGTTAGTATGAATGAATTGCGAGTGTGATTTTTTTTAGTTACAATTGACTGGTCAGATGAGTTAAGGGGAGATCTCCACTCGAGGGATTTTTTTCTTGACCCATTTCTCCCTCATGTTTAGCCCCCATTGCTTTTGATATTATAAAACGTTTGCCCCATTAGTTTAGCGATTTTAAGAACTTTCACCCCATATTAAGACCTTTCGTGCCATTCAGGTGTCAATTTTATCCTGGCGAGCGATAGCGAGCCTGTATTTTTAGAGGAACCGGCCTTCGGCCGAGACATTTTTCTACCGAAAAATGTACAAATTTATCTTGAAAGGGACTCCAGGGGGTGTAATTTTAAGCTTGATGGAGGTCTAGGGAACAAACTAAATACCTCCCCTTAACCACTGCATAAGAATCTACACTCGTAATTCATTCATGCGCATTATATTGCCATGTCTAAGATCACAGAGTAACTGTACATGCTCTCAATAGACGCGATCACACGCACATGTTTCACTCTTTTGGCCATTCATGCAAGACTTTTTCAGTGTGTACCCCTCCCTAACTGAATTAAACTCCCAAGGGTGTTCTGATGTGTCCCGCTTGTGCAACCTTACCGGAACTGACACAATGAGGGCAATGCAGGTCTGGTGTATTGTGAACGGTTATTGTTAGTTGAATCGAAACACCGAGTGAGGAGGAAAATATGGTTTTATTATTATTATTATCGTTATCATTATTATTTTAATTAATATTATTATTAATATTATTATTATTATTGTTATTATTATTATTATACGAGCACACATACACACACACACACACACTCACACATATGCATATTATCGCTCTCTCTCTCTCTCTTTCTCTCTCTCTCTCTCTCTCTCTCTCTCTCCACCCAGTACCAGTATACAGTACATTTCACTATAATATATGCAACATCTCCTGAATGAATAATGGATAAGGCTTTAAAAATGAATGTGAAAATGTGAACCTATGTAAAACGGTAGGTATATTTATATAATTCCAAAAATAAAATAGGTATGAACCGAAGTGTACAATGGATATGGATTTTGGTTTCCTTGGGTGGACAGTATTTGGTGTTTTTATATTCCTACTCATATACATTCACTAACACACACACACACATTCAGACATGCACACATACACACACACACATACACATACCTACTTACCATTCACACACACACACACCTACCTACCATGCACTCACACCCACACGCCATACATACACAAACACACATACATAGACACACGATCATATACCAACTCATAAGAAAACACACACACACCATGCACTCACACATACATATACGCCATCCACACACACACACACACACATACACAAATTAACATTCACACAAACACAAACAAACACACCAAGCCTCACCTCAATTCTCTCTGCTTCCTTTATCACCTCCCCCCATCCACTACACCCCCCCCCCCCCATCCTCTCTCGTTGTAATTAGGTCGTGTAATTATGTAACCAACCAGGGGGACTCTCTCTCTCTCTCCCACTCTCTCTCACTCTCTCTCTCTCTCTCTCTCTCTCTCTCTCTCTCTCTCTCTCTCTCTCTCTCTCTCTCTCTCTCTCTCTCTCTCTCGTATAAAGTACTATCATGTATTTAAATGTATACGGACACGGTAATAAAGCTGGCCATGATAGTATTATACCCTTACAAAAATATATGAATAGCCTAGTGATCTTTTATCACTTATAAGGATAGAAAAGTATATGACAATCAATATAAACAATGTTTTTATATACGTTTTTCATACCCTTTGAGAGTATATTTATTTTACAAGTTGTCCTAACCAAAAAAAAAAAAAAAAAACCGAAGTGGGAGGATTGCTTCTCTTTCAGCATTATGACGCGTTTTTTTCTATTTATTGTTGTTATCATTACACGAGTTGATGCAGTTTAAAGTGGGACTTTTGAATCCAACGGGGTCCAATCTATCATATTGCACTTTTAAGGAGAGGTTTTTACTGTGTTCCTTATATTTCCATCAAGCTTACGATTACACCCCCTAGACCCCCTTTCAAGATAAATTTGTACATTTTTCGGTAGAAACATTTCCCGGCCGAAGGCCGGTTCCTCTTAAATTACAGGCTCGCTATCGCTCGCCAGGGAAAAATCGACACCTAATTGGCACGAAAGATCTTAAAATTGACAGAAATGGGGCGAAAGTTCTTAAGATCGCCAAAATAATGGGGCGAAAGTCTTAAAATCTCAAAAGCAATGGGGCTAAACACGAGGGAGAACGGGATCCAGAAAACAATCCCTCAAGTGGAAATCTCCCTCATAGATTATTAAACAATATCTGCTCCAATTCGTCTATCCATAGCCAGAATAGGGTGATAAAAACCCCCTCCAGCATACTCGGTAGGTAGAATTATAGTGGGCGCTCTACCTGTGGGGTGCCGTTAAGGGGAGATGTCCACTTCGAGTTTTTTTTTGTTTTCTTCTTGACTCCTTCCTCCCTCATGTTTAGCCCCATTGTTTTTCTAATTTTAAGACGGTTGCCCCATTACTTTGACAATTTTAAGAACTTTCAACCCATTTCTGTCAATGTTAAAACCTTTCGTGGCATTTAGGTGTCGATTTTATCCTGGCGAGCGATAGCGAGCCTGTAATTTAAGAGGAACCGGCTTTCAGCCGGGACATTTTTCTACCGAAAAATATATAAATTTATCTTGAAAGGGGCTCAAGGGGGTGTAAGCTTAAGCTTGAAGGATATCTAGGGACCAAACTAAAAACCTGCCCTTAAGGAGGTCACCCATACATTGCATTACCCACTTTACAATCTCTGTGTTGGTTTATCTAATGCGGCATAATTATAATCCTAGCCTTAACCCCTTCAGTGCGATGAGGCCCTTTTTGCATTTTATTTAGCGTAACATACAGACGATTGTATACAGTTAATGAAGAACACATGTTATATAGATGATATATGAAGATAGTGTATACTCCTTTGAGTCCTATAGGTAGATTACAAGCTAAAGAACATAGTTTAATGATAAACAGGATAAGATGAAGCTTACGCCATAATGCTAAAAGAGTTAAACTAGAAGCTTGCCATACTTATTCCTATAAATAAGGCTCATCATACTGGAAAAGTTAAGGGGTTCATTTTACTGTAAACAAGATATCTCAAAAGGTTATGAACCGATGTTTACGAATTTTTGTGGGCAGACAGTATATGCAACAAGGAAGAAGGGGGTTAATTAAAGAAATTATCAGTAGAGTGCATACCTCCGCCAGGGTAGGCGGAGTTATGCGTTCTCCCGAGTGCCCCTCCATTTGAACCCTGTTTTTGACAGTAGTGTCAATCATTATTTGAATATATGAAACTACAAATTATCCTTTGAAATCGTAGTTTATATTTCCTAAATTTATATGCATGATTATTATTTATGTTTGCCAACAATTCCGAAATACGTCCAATTTTGCGATAATACATTATACGTAGGCTATGTGATGTAAATAGTATTTTGTGATAATACATTATACGTAGGCTATGTGATGTAAATAGTGTTTTGTGATAATACATTATACGTAGGCTATGTGATGTAAATAGTATTTTTTGTTCATAACATCACAAGTTGAGGATCTTGTACAGTACTTGATTTGTCTGTCACCTTATGATTGTAACCGTATAATTTGCGTTCTTTCCTTGGCTAGCAACAGCTCGTCAACATTTACTATTACAAACAGAACGTGTAATATAGCCTTTACAAGAGTTGGTACACTTCAATATTAAAAAAAAACAAAAAAAAACAACGGGTGACTGGATTAAGGAAAACAATTAATCATCTATGTATTTAACTGGAATGTTCCAAACTATTTCATCAGCTTAGTCAAAATTGTTCACCGAGATTTCATACCATATTTCACTGCAGGCGGTTGTACACTAGAAGGCCATAGTCCCTAGCCCACAGATAAGAGGTTGTGAATCCCCTATCTTGCTCTTTATGCATATCTGGATTCATTTTTGGATAGATTCTTGCTTCTCAGTAAATGGTATATACCGTATATATATCAGAGAGAGAGAGAGAGAGAGAGAGAGAGAGAGAGAGAGAGAGAGAGAGAGAGAGAGAGAGAGAGAGAGAGAGAGAGACCTACCTACCTACCTGATTAGGGACTTTTTAATCCGAAGGAAGGGCATATTAGTCATTAGAGAAGGAATGAACATAAACACGCACACACACTTGTGCTTGTGTGATATTGTGTGTGGGAGATTGTGTGTGATTGTGTGTGTGTGATTGTGTGTTATATTTTCTGGACCCTGGTTATTATGAAGCAATTGCCTCCAAAAGTATACTGTATACTGATACATTTGACTTGGATCCTATGACTGAACAAATTCGCCGTCTTTACTTCTTGTGGGGTACCGTTTTCAGGCTGTGTGTATCGAGAAAGTATTAAGGGAGCCCACCTCGCTTTTTTTTCTCTTGCTCTCCCTCTCTCTTTGGCTTGTATCCATTCGGCCCCATTCAGCCTACTGTTTTAAGACGCCTACCCCATCCAGGTGTCAATATTTTCCTGGCGAGCGGTAGCGAGTTCGCATATATATATTTTTGTTTTTGACAGCAAGCTAAATTTGTACATTTTTCGATAGAAAAATTTGTCCGGCGAAGCCGGATTTCTCCATACAATGCTGGCTCGCTATCGCTCGCCAGGAAGAAATCGACACCTGGATGGGGATAAACGTCTTAAAACAGTTGGCTGAATGGGGCCGAATTGATACAAGCCAGGGAAAGAGAGAAAAGGAGAGAAAGAGAAAACAAAAATAACCCACTATTTGTCTCTCCGTTACGGGAGCGACAAATTGTGGGGGTGTATAGAGCGATGGCACGCAACAAAGTCTCCCTCTAAACTGTTCTACGTCTCTCTCTCTCTGTCTCCCGTCCATCTCTCTCCTGTCTGGGTATATAGGTGCTGGTGGCCTGTCTCGCTGCACGCCTCCCTACATTCATTTGGTCTAAGGGGGGATGGGCGTATTTATTTGCTCATTTATACATATCTTTATAATTTCTTTAGTTTCCTCCCTAGACCTCCATCAAGCTTAAAAATAACACCCCCAATACCCTCTTTCAAGATAAATTTGTACATTTTTCGATAGAAAAATGTTCCGGCCGAAGGCCGGTTCCCCTTAAATTACATGCTCGCTAGGAAAATATCGACACCTAAATAACACGAAAAGTCTTAATTAGGACGAACAAATGGGGCGAAGGGTCTTAAAATCACCAAACTAATGGGCTTAACGTCTTAATATCTAAAAACACCAATGGGGCTAAACACGAGGGAGAACGTGGGCCATCAAAACCGGCCCCTACCCCCCCCTTAAAGGTCTTCCCCCAAACACCGCTAGTGATATATTATAGGCCCCCCCCCCCCCCCCCCGTTCCCTCTCATTGCCATACTGTGTGCTTCCCGGTGAAGAAGTTGGAGTAGTTAGAAGACATTAAAAAAAAAAAAAAAAAAAAAATTATGAGAATTAGCAGAGTTGATTGGTTTGGTAAGCTCACAACTATTACACTGAGTTGATTGGTTTGGTAAGCTCACAACTATTACACTGAGTTGATTGGTTTGGTAAGCTCACAACTATTACACTGAGTTGATTGGTTTGGTAAGCTCACAACTATTACACTGAGTTGATTGGTTTGGTAAGCTCACAACTATTACACTGAGTTGATTGGTTTGGTAAGCTCACAACTATTACACTGAGTTGCATTAAGGGGGGTGACCTGTTTTTGTTCTGTCCTTTTCTATCTTTCTCTGGCTTGTATCCATTTGGCCTCATTCAGCCTACTGTTTTAAAACGTTTATCCCCATCCAGGTGTCAACTTTTTACTGGTGAGCGGTAGCGAGCGAGCATATCTTTTATTTTTGTTTGACAGCAGGCTAAATTTGTAAATTTTTCGATAGAAAAATTTCTCCGGCGAAGCCGGATTTCTTCATATAATGCTGGCTCGCTATCGCTCGCCAGGAAGAAATCGACACCTAGATGGGGATAACCGTCTTAAAATAGTTGGCTGAATGGGGCCGAATGGATACAAGCCAGAGAAAGAGAGAAAAGGACAGAAATAACAAAAAGCAGGTCACCCCCCTTAATGCACTGTATATGATTTGTTTTCTTATCGACCACCCACAATGTCTTCTACACCAGGGTCTTGACAATTATCTGATCTTCCGTGAGAGAGAGAGAGTGAGAGTGAGACCCACCAACACAGTACCATGGCGTCTGTGTGATAATAACCTGAGTTGCCAGATCGGCGACCACCATATATAATCCCCACTAAAGATGACCATGATGTAACCTCATGATCCCAGACAGATAGATAGATGGATACATAGATAGATAGATACATAGATAGATACATAGATAAATAAAAAATATAGATAGATAAATAGATTGATAGATAGATATATAGACAGATAGATATATAGATAAATAAATAGATACACAAAGAAACAGACTTATACAGAAACAGACAGACATCAAAATAGTGGCCTCCTGAAGTGCCAAACCCAGTGACCACCATAAGCCAGACTAATGGCGTTCATGAATTATTAACCTCATGAACTGGGCTGTCACTATCCCGCCGGACCCCCTTCAACGAGTGGTGCAGGGCGGAGAGAGAGACTGAGTGTGAGAGAGAGAGAGAGTGGGTGAAAGAGAGAGTAAGTGAGTGAGTGAGTGAAAGTGTGAGAGAGAGAGAGAGAGAGTGTGTGTGTGTGTGTGTGAGAGTGAGTGACTGAGTGACTGAGTGAGATAGAATGTGTGTGTGAGATATACAGTAGGTAAATTGAGAGAAAGAGAATGTGTGTGTAAAATAGATAGATAGGTAGCTGAATATAGATAGATAGATAGATAGATATATATATATATATATATATATATATATATATATATATATATATAGAGAGAGAGAGAGAGAGAGATAATGAATTACCCTGATGAACCGGACTGTCACGTACTATGCTACCGGACCCCTTCACCTATACTCAATTTTTCTTAAACTGGTGGAAATTTTACTCCCTTAGCGGCTGATATTTCGATAATTAATTAATAAATAATATACTGCTTTTCTCTGCATCATATTAGGGCTATGTTTTCACAATCAGCACCGTATTTGGATTTACAACTCTGTTTTACCTGATTAGTTAAGATGGGGATAAGTCTCTTTTCGCCAGATTAAAACATGGGAGAGATTGAGAGTGAGAAAGAAATAACCTGTTGAGTTGGACTGTCACGGTGCTGCCTGACCCCCACCTTTATTGCATGACAGAGAGAGAGAGAGAGAGAGAGAGAGAGAGAGAGAGAGAGAGAGCGCGCGCGACCGCGACCGCGAGACCGATAACTTGGACTATCACGATGCCGCTTGACCCCAATGCCTGGTGGGGCATAACAGGACTACAAGGGATACCTAGTTTGTCCAAGTCTTTACGGTCAATTCAAGGATCAAATACTCTAGATGAAAACAAGAACAAGAGGGAATGTATAGTACAGTAGCTACACTTCTTGTAAATTGTGGTCATTACTCTAGAAGCTTTTCTTAAACTACATCTACCAAAGAAGATTATACAATTTACGAGGTATATTGGATCCCGGTAAAACTGATTGTTAATGTAAAAATGAATGACTGAATTTTAGTACACATACAATGCATGACACGGTCTTCATAAGATGTAATTTCAATGACTGAATTTTAGTACACATACAATGCATGACACGGTCTTCATAAGATGTAATTTCAAAATCTCGAAAAATGTGCAATATACTGTATCTTATACCACTTCAAAATGAGTGAACGTAATGAAGCCATATGTTTTCCTTCTAGATTATTATCACTGCATCCCACTATATAGCTGTGTCTCCAGTAGGTTTGATGAATGTATGTGATGTACACTAAACCATTCTTCACTGCTTTCAACTGTTTAGTCCCTTAACCCCTTCTGTACCGGCGACGTCATTTGTATTATATTCTAGCTATAATTAGACGATTTCATGGAGCTTAAGGGGAGTTTTTTAGTGTGTTCCCTAGACTTCCATCAAGCTTGAAATTACAGGCCCTTGACCCCCTTTCAAGATAAATTTGTACATTTTTCGGTAGAAAAATGTCCCGGCCGAAGGCCGGTTCCTCTTAAATTACAAGCTCGGTATCGCTCGCCAGGAAAAAATCGACACCTAAATGGGACGAAAGGTCTTAAAAGTGACATAAATGGGGCGAAACTTCTTAAAATAGCCAAACTAATGGGGCGAACGTCTTAAAACTTCAAAAGCAATGGGGCTAAACATAAGGGAGAAAGGGGTAAAGAAAAAAATCCCTCGAGTGGAATGTATCCTTAAGAAGGATCTGTGGTAGTAAAAAGGGTTAATAAAGATAGTTCAAAGCCTGATAATTGCTGGAGACCCATCTTAAACTGAATTATATGGTCTATTATTAGCCAGTATAAAGTGAAAAAGACAGAACCGGTACTGAACGGGATAATGGCATATTCTGATTCATATTTTTAAGAAATGCATTATTTCTGTACCGTCATTATTTGTATCCTCTCGTGCCCGCCATCTTTACTTTGTCCTATGTTCAACTACTTCCACATTTTAAATAGTCGCAGACGATTGTTTATTAAAATAGAGGTGTAAAATAGTTGAAAAGTAATATTTTTCTGACTATTGTATTGTACCTTCTCCATTTGTAATACTATACAGACACTTCAGGCTAATAACAACCAATAAATAATTGACAACACATTTGATAATCGGCATATTGGCCTATACAGTATATATACAAAAAGAAAAAGAAAATATATTCACTGACCTGATTTATATGTGTGGACAATATACCATAATGCTATACACACATGCGCAAGCTAAATTATTTTGATCCGCACATTCGTCTCATTAAATCCAAACCAGGGACATGATTGCTACAATATTTGAGTTGTTTGTTGAAGTTCAGAGAGACATACTTTCCGATAGTGTATTAATTATGAACACACCCACACATGCACACACATCACACCCACACACCCACACATGCACACACGTCACACCCACACCCACACACAACTAGCCAGAAATGTATTGTCAAATTTTGACAGCTAGAAATATGCTTGCGCCAGTATTTTAACTGCATTGCATGTCACAAACTATATATTCCTAAGCCAGTGATATATTCTCAAATTTGTACAGCTAGAACGATGCTTGGGTCAGTATTTTATCCTTATAATAGAATGCCTCAACCTAAATATTCCAAGTGCCCCCTTTACTGAAATACACGTGCAACTGAATAAAAACTGACATTACGCGAAAAGCATGAACTTTTTAAAACACAACTTTGCAATATATACGAGGCACTTTCCAACCTGAGGTCAAAACTTCCAAGAGTATATATTTTATAAGTTAGGAATCTGTTCACTCCATGTTTGGCGACACGCTTTCCACTGACTCGGACTGAAAACGGGAGATTTGTGTATAGTAAAAAAAAAAAAAAAAAAATCTTCCTACTCCCTTTCGGTACTGGTGACGTGTTTCGTTATTTGATTTCAGCTACACATAGACGATTTTATGAAGCTTTGGAAGAACATATGGTAGCTATAAGGAATGAGATAGTATGTAGCCCTTTAAGGGGTAAACGTCCTTCCTAAGTTGAATGAAATCGTCTAATAGTTGCCAGAATACTATGAAAAGGATGCCACCGGTACTGAACGGGTTATTCCGTGAATAATAATACAAATTGGTTACATGAAATAGAGTTTTTAGCTACAATTATAATCTTCAAGACATGTATCATATTGCTGTGATGTTACTCCGTTATGATAACTTTGTCAATGTATTCCCATATAATTTAATAGCCGATTATTATAGATTATGCTGAAAGTTTGACCACTGATTCGTGATACTGATTTGCGTGATTATGGGATCTGGTTCACCGACTATTTGCCAGTGTTCTAAGCTAAGTAAACATTGAACTACGGCATCAAAATGGGCGTGATAGAGGGCAGAATGGTTATAGTTGCTCTGGTATTCCAGTTTTTAATTAACTTAAGCCGGTATCACACGAGCGCTTTTTCCCTCAACATTTATCATCAACACTGGTCTGGCAGCTTTTGAGGCCAACATGTAAAATGCTTTGGTAATCTAAATTCATCTATCATCAGTCTAGTTCCCGACACCAGTGCCAAATATTTCAGAAATGTTGCCAGACATTTGTTGACCATCGCATGTTGACTATAAAAGCTCTCGCGTGATACCAGCTTTAGATCAAACCAGAATGCAACTTTGATTTTTGACTATAGAGTACTCGAGACTGCTCCATGGCATATTCTTATCACTACTCTAAGCACCATTACTCTACCTAACACTATTCTATCTACCACTACTCCAACACCACTACTCTACCACTACTCTACCTAACACTATTCTATCTACCACTACTCCAACACCACCACTACTCTACCACCACCATTACTCTACCTAACACTATTCTATCTACCACTACTCCAACACCACTACCCTACCACCACCACTACTCTACCTAACACTATTTTATCTACCACTACTCTACCACCACCACTACTCTACCACCACCATTACTCTACCACCACCATTACTCTACCTAACACTATTCTATCTACCACTACTCTACCACCACCACTACTCTACCTAACACTATTCTATCTACCACTACTCCAACACCACTACTCTACCACCAACACTACTCTACCTAACACTACTCTACCTAACACTACTCTACCTAACACTATTCTATCTACCACTACTCTACCACCAACACTACTCTACCTAACACTATTCTATCACCACTACTCCAACACCACTACTCTACCACCACCACTACTCTACCTAACACTATTCTATCTACCACTACTCCAACATCACTACTCTACCACCAACACTACTATACCTAACACTATTCTATCTACCACTACTCCAACACCACTACTCTACCACCAACACTACTCTACCTAACACTATTCTATCTACTACTGCTCCACCACCATTACTCTACCTAACACTATTCTATCTACCACTACTCCAACACCACTACTCTACCACCACCACTACTCTACCTAACACTATTCTATCTACTACTGCTCCACCACCATTACTCTACCTAACACTATTCTATTTACTACTGCTCCACCACCATTACTCTACTACCACTACTCCACCACCACTACTTCACCACCATTACTCTAATACCACTACTCTAATACCACTACTCTATCACCACTACACTACCACCGCAAATCTACCACTTATAACTGTTAACCAGTAGTCATTCTAATTATCTCAGCCTGTACCACTATCTACAATATGCTACCGACCACCACTACAGTCTGCCCCTCCAATTACTCTCTCTCTCTCTCTCTCTCTCTCTCTCTCTCTCTCTCTCTCTCTCTCTCTCTCTCTCTCTCTCTCTCTCTCTCTCTCTCTCTCTCTCTCTCTCTCACAGAGAGCCTTCTTCTTTTCCATCCTTCCCTTCAACTTTCCATTTCTATCGGATATGCCACCTCTACTAGAATTAAGTCATGACCACCTCGTTTGGATGGTAAGGTCTGTGTGGCCAGTGTATCTATGCAAATCTATGTAAATCTCTCACACACGCTCGGCTGCCTCCCTGACATGACTAACAGGCATAAAAGCTTTTAAACACCCAACGTGAAACTTATGTTTTATTTATGAACTCGGCGGGAATAGAAAACAAAACAGTTGGTGTACCACTCGATGGGCTCCGCGATTAGAATATTTAAGGGGGGATGGACCGGTTTTTCTGGGCCCCCCTTCTCCCTCGTGCTTAGCCCCATTGTTTTTTAGATTTTAAGACGTTCGGCCCATTAGTTTGGTGATTTTAGGATTTTACGCCCCATTTATTTGTCAATTTTAAGACCTTTCGTACCATTAAGGTGTCAATTTTTGTCCTGGCGAATGATAGCGAGCCTGTAATTTTAAGAGTAACCGGCCTACGGCCGGGAAATATTTCTACCAAAATGTTTTACAAATTTATCTTGAAGAAGGGTGTAGGGGGTGCTTTTTACGGTTTGATGGAGGTCTAGGGAGGAAACTAAACAACTAATTAAGACCTATATATGAGCAAATACATACACCCGTCTCCCCTTGAAGTGCGCAGACAGGTTGTTTAAAAATACATACACCCGTCTCCTCTTGAAGTGCGCAGACAGGTTGTTTAAAAATACATCCACATGAAATTATTATCAAACAGAGGGGTAATGGGATAGGAAAGGCTATAGCGATTTTGTTATTTGTGTTTATTTTTTGTTTATTTTTATTGTTTTTATATGCACAGCTGGAATGTGTTTACCCTTTCAGTACCGGTGACTTTTTTTTTATTTGATTACAGCTGCATTTAGACGGTTTTATGATGCTTAGGAAAGATATATGGTAGCTAACAGGATTGATTGAGAGAGTCTAACATTTTAATGGGTAAACGTCCTTTCTAATCTGAATAAAACCGTCCAATAGTTGCCAGTTTATATACAAAAACATTTCACTGATACTGAAAAGGTTAATATTATGTTTGTGTATTCAAGTTTCGCTCCATAGTTTTTATATGCAAATTTTTTTCTTCTCGCAAGGAGAATAAGTATTTTTATTTTTTAGCTCAAGTAACCCTTTGGAAACGATACCCCGTTTCATTCGTATTCTTCATAACGCCAGATGATTTTATTCAGCTTAGGAAAATAATCTTGTCCTCCAACCAGAATATGTTTATCCCTAATATTACGTTGTATCCTAGTCAGACATTAGCTTGTAATAGACATAGCAATCACATATGTGGTCATTATTATCATCATTATCGCGATTATCACCACCATCGCTGTCATCAACATCATTAATCTTATAATCATTACCATCATCAATGTTGTCATATTCCATCATCATCATTATCGTCGTATACATCAACGCCTCCATTATTAGTACCATCATTTACGAATGGAAAATGCCATTGGATATAACAAAAAAATAATAATTGAATATGTGAACAATATATCGGACGCATCAACAGATCTAGTGTTCATTTATAAACGGCATTACAAAGCGCAAACACCTTTCACTGTGTTAAATTTAAAGGTAATATAATACGTGCCAGCTTGCCCTTTGCTTTCGGTGTACTTATTCATTAATTATATTTTATTCGCTATCATTCACCAGTACAAAATCGACACCCAAGTTGCATGAAAGGTATTACTATTGGCATGAAATGGGGTGATAGATCATAAAATCTGCTAACAAATGGGGCTAAACTTGAGGGAGAATGACGGTCCACAAAAAACAACCGTCCCTCCTTAAGGGGATATCTCCACTTGAGGGATTTTTTTCTTGACCCCTTTCTCCCTCATGTTTATCCCCATTGCTTTTGATATTATAAAACGTTTGCCCCCATTAGTTTAGCGATTTTAAGAACTTTCACCCCATATTAAGACCTTTCGTGCAATTCAGGTGTCGATTTTATCCTGGCGAGCAATAGCGAGCCTGTAATTTAAGAGGAACCGGCCTTCGGCCGGGACATTTTTCTACCGAAAAATGTACAAATTTATCTTGAAAGGAATTCAAGGGGGCGTAATTTTAAGCTTGATGGAGGTCTAGGGAACAAACTAAATACCTCCCCTTAAATAACTATACAGTACCTATGTAGTTTTCCTTTTAAACTGATCAGTTCTATGACGCGTTCTTTATAGTTCAGTCCCGTTATTTACAAACATTTTATTGTGGTTACCTGTGGGAGTCCAGAGTTAATACACCTGGGATACATTGTTTACCCCTTTAACCCCTTGAGTATTATCACGCGTTTTATCAGTCTATTGTGGCTAGCATTAGAAGATAGTATCCAGTTTAGGAAAGACCTCTGGAAATCTAAGGGGCCCAAACCAACTCAATTATGCCTCTGACTCACACAGATCCTTCCTAAGCTGAATAAAATCGTCTGATGATAACCAGAATAATCTGCCACAGCGCGTCATAATCCTCAAGGTGTTAAGGGGAGATTTCCACTTGAGGGACTTTTTTCTTGACCCCTTTTTCTCTCATGTCTAGCCCCATTGTTTTTGAGATTTTAAGATGTTTGCCCCGTTAGTTTGGCGATTTTAAGAATTTTCACCCCATTTTAAGACCTTTTGTGCCATTCAGGTGTCGATTTTATCCTGGCGAGCGATAGCGAGCCTGTAACTTAAGAGGAAACGGCCTTCGGCCGGGACATTTTTCTACCGAAAAATGTACAAATTAATCTTGAAAGGGACTCAAGGGGGTGTAATTTTAAGTTTGCTGGAGGTCTAGGGAACAAACTAAATACCTCCCCTTAATTCCTAGAGGTGCTTCCTAAGCTGTGCACAGTTGCCCACATAAACTTGTGTCCACTCGGTTATTTTATGTATGGAAGGAAAACATTGCATGATTAAATTAGGAGTGCAATTAGTTATGCAATAGTTAATTCAAATGAGCAATTAATGTATTATAACACACTATTCTTATAAGTCAACAAAGCCAGAGTCACACGAGCCCTTTTTCGAGCCATTGTGGTCAGGAAGCTTAAAAAATTACACTTTATCAAAATTCAGCCGCCTAACATAACATACCTTCAGTCTAGTTAACGATATCAGTGCGAAAATGTCCAGAAATAATAAGAGAAAAAACTTGCTCAGGGAAAATTGACGGAAAAATCGCTCGTATGACAGCGGCTTGACACTATTTTGACCTAGCTACCTAGAATCACGTAGTGGACACGAATAGTTGTGGGTATGTGTACATTTGTATATTAACCCTTTGAGTACCAGCGACGTGTGCTGTATTGTATTCTAGCTATATTTAGACGATATATTATGCAGCTTAGGATGGACCTGTGGTAGTTAAGGGGAGATATCCACTTGAGGGATTTTTTTCTTGACCCCCTTTCTCCCTCATGTTTAGCCCCATTGCTTTTCTAATTTTAAGACGTTCGCCCCATTATTTTAACGATTTTAAGAACTTTCGACCCATTTCTGTCAATTTTAAGACCTTTCGTGCCATTTAGGTGTCGATTTTATCCTGGCGAGCGATAGCGAGCCTGTTATTAAAGAGGAACCGGCTTTCAGCCGGGAAATTTTTCTACCGAAAAATGTACAAATTTATCTTGAAAGGGACTCAAGGGGGTGTAATTTTAAGCTTGATGGAGGTCTAGGGAACAAACTAAATACCTCCCCTTCATAAATACATACTTAAGGGCAGATCCTTCACTTGTTGTCAATTTTTTTATTTATTTATTATTTTTCTAGTTTCCTCGCTAGACCTCCATCAAGCTTAAAATGAAGCCCCCTAGACCCCCTTTCAAAATAAATTTGTACATTTTTCGGTAGGAAAATGTCGTGGCCGAAGGCCGATTTCTCTTGAATTACAGGCTCGCCAGAAAAAAATCGAGACCTAATTGACAGGAAAGGTCTTAAAATTGACAGAAATGGGGCGAAAGTTCATAAAATCGCCAAACTAATGGGTCTAAAGATGAGGGAGAAGGTGGTCTAGAAAAGCGACTTGTCTCCCCTTAAGTAAATATCTAAATGGGTTTGTGCGACGAAACTACTATTAAGGGGAGATATTTATTCGCGTGGTTATTTATATATATTGTTTGTTTGTTTGTTTTTGTTTCCTCCCTAGACATCTATCAAGCATAAAAATACCTGCCCCCCCCCCCCCCCCCTCCTACTACTAAATTGCCGGCTCGCTATTGCTCACCGGGAAATAATCGACACCTAATGGCACGAAAGGTCTTATAATCGCCATACTAATGGAGCGAATGTTTTACAATCTCAAAACTAATAGGGCTAAGCATGAAGGAGAAGGGGGTGTTCGGAAACTCCCCCACTCCCACCCCCACCCCCTCCCCCAGCCCCTCCCCTCCCCTCCCCTCCCTTCCCCCTCCCCCTTATCCAATGTTAAAGTAAGATTGTGAGGGATTTGATATATTTTATCAAATAACAAATAAACAAAACAAAACAATTCACTGACAATGGATTATTTTGACTTTTATTTGAGTAAAGATAACAATACATTTTTATATAGCATAAGAACTCAATAAATAAATATATATACCGTGTAGATAGATAGTCAGTCAGTCAGTCATCATTATATTTCATAAAAAGACATATACATACACGTTTTACAGAGTTATTTACGTATTATACATTAAGCTAAAAGTCCTTAGCGCATAGTTGGTTCTGTGTTCTGTACATAAACAATTCTTGATCTGATTGCATTGATATCATTTAGCAATAGGTTAGTAAATCCATACTCATGTAGGATTATTTTTTCAACATCCTTTACAAGAAAAGATCTATGTAACATGTAATACATGTTCTTCTCTATAAAACTACATGGCTTTGAGATTTCTATATACAAATCTTATTTTCATCCAGTTAACCAAATGCCTAAACACCATCAATCCACATTCTCTACAAGCACTGTGGTTGCTCTCCCAGTACTTCATATTCAATATTTTCTTTATTGCCTTGTGGTATCCAATGGAAAACTGCTTAAATGGTATATAACATTTTCTATTATTAAACCAAAGTTCAGCGCCATAAAAATTCAAACAGTAGCTTTGAAATAAATTTAAAAATACTTCAGTACTCGTGTTTCTAAACTTTCTTAAAAGACAATTAAACTCATTGTAAAACTTATTTCTGCCTCTTATCATATCCAAGTCATTATTAAGATTACAATCAATTATAAAACCCAAATATTTGTATTCAGAAACAATATTTAATTTGTTATTGTCTAAATATATGAAAGGATTCATTTTCTGTCCATATTTATATTTAAAGACCATACATACTGATTTTGCAGAGTTAATAGATAAGTCTAGTTGTTTAATTTCATGATCCATAATATCTATCAATATTTGCAGACCTCTGACCGAAGGAGCCAATATTACAAGATCGTCTGCATAGGCGATCACATTGCCTATGCAGACGGTAGATAGGTAGATAGATATATATATAGATAGATAGATAGATAGATAGATAGATAGATAGAGATAGATAATCAAATATACACATTTCGATTCAACACAATTCCAAAAAACAATTGTTGCCTATATTTTCCCTCTGTAAAACTCGGAACTGAAGCGAAAAAGTCGGGCCGTCGTCCACACAATAACAAACTCGATTAAGATCAAAATTGAAAAACTTTAGCGCAAGAAAAGATTTATTGTTCGAGGTGTGTGAGACGTGGAATGATGAGATCCAGGGCTTTACAGGGAAGCTCATCCTCGTCCTCTGCCAGTGTTAAGGGGAGGTTTTTAGTTAGTTCGCTAGACCTCCATCAAGCTTAACATTACAGCCCGTAGATCCCCTTTCAAGATAAATTTGTAAATTTTTCGGTAGAAAAATTTCCCGGCCGAAGGCCGGTTCCTCTTAAATTACAGGCTCGCTATCGCTCGCCAGGAAAAAATCGACACCTAAATGGCACGAAAAGTCTTAAAATTGACAGAAATGGGGCGAAAGTTTTTAAAATTGCCAAACTAATGGGGCAAAGGTCTTATAATATCAAAAACAATGGGGCTAACCATGAGGGAGAAAGGGGTCAAGAAAAAAATCCCTCAAGTGGAAATCTCCCCTTAATCCTCCCGGTGATGCATGTAGTATATTTGATTGTAACTACCCATATTTTTTTTTTTTCATTTTAACTCATTTAAATCCAGATAATTCCTATTTATGTTTCATCTTCTGGCTAAAACATTATTAAGTTAAACACCAATCGTCGTCCGCTATTAGAGATTAACCAGATTCGAAACTAATATGTCCTAATTTTGATTACGGATCTGTGGCAAAATTTAACAACGAAATACGTTACTACATTATGTAATTACACAACACTATACTGACAGGAAGTAAATGGAAGGTCAACCATTACATAAGTGTGGATAATTACAGCCTGTGTCTTCCAGCCCTCCCTAAGTTACAAGAGGCTACGAGTCACAGCTTCAAGATTCTTAATTATTCACCCTCTCAAGATACAAGGGCGCATATCTTGTCTAGTGGCTGGGTATTATTAGACGATTTTATTCAGATTAGGAAGGGTATAATGAAAGTCAGAGGGTCAAATGATATAGTATTTATCCTATTTATTCCCATTGATCCTTCGTAAACTGTATATAATCGTCCGATGATAGCCAGAACAAACTGTCAAAACGCGTCATAACCTTCAAGGGGTTAATAAGTTATAGCAATAAATATTGTTTTATGCTATAGCGCCATTGGGGTTGTTCCTGAAAAGTTAACCCTGTCAGAAAAGTTAACCCTGTCAGAAAAGTTAATCCCTGTCAGAAAAGTTAATCCCTGTCAGAAAAGTTAACCCTGTCAGAAAAGTTAACCCTGTCAGAAAAGTTAATCCCTGTCAGAAAAGTTAACCCTGTCAGAAAAGTTAATCCCTGTCAGAAAAGTTAACCCTGTCAGAATTCGTTGACGCCTTTCGTCCTTTTATTATGGGTCTTGTTAACCCTTTGAAGATTATGGCGCACTTTGCTAGTTTCTTCTGGTTATCATTAGACAAGTTTTATAAGTTTAGGAAAGATCTGCGGGAATGATATGGGTAAAGACTCTCTCAAATAACCCTCTGACTTCCATATAACCTTTCTAAGCTGAATAAAGTCGTCTAATAATAACTCCCCCCAAAAAAAAAATATATATATATATATATATATATATATATATATATATATATATATATATATATATATATATCTATATATATATATATATATATATATATATATATATATATATATATATATATATATATATATATATATATATATATATATATATATATACCGGTATATATATATATAATATATATATATATAACAAAAAATGCGTAAACGAAATTTGAAAGGGTTAAACTGTTTGGGATTTAAAAGTTTGATTCAGATAGTTTTTATATATTATTAAATTTAGAGATCCAAATGAATACAGAGGGATACCAAAGAAAACGATAAACAACATGCCTAATGGTCTTTACTAGGCTACACTGTTAAAAAGAAAGTGATTGCCACAACTCCAAATAAACTCAAATGTTGCACAGAATCGCATTGCTCACATTCAACCTGTCCCAAAGAAGGGTGACCGCTCTCAACCCTCCAACTATCGTCCAATTGCTCTCATCTCTTGTCTTTCTAAAGTTTTTGAAACTATTCTTGCTTCCAAATTTCTTAAGCATTTCTCTTCTCATAATCTGCTCTCAGATCGCCAGTATGGCTTCCTTAAGGGTCGCTCTACTGGTGATCTTCTTTCATATCTTACTAACTCTTGGTCATCCTCCTTTCGGGACTTCGGTGAGACATTTTCTATTGCACTAGACATATCGAAAGCCTTCGATAGAGTCTGGCATAAATCTTTAATTTCTAAACTTCCCTCCTTCGGTTTCTATCCCTCCATCTGTGCCTTTGTCTCTAATTTCCTTTCCGGCCGTTCCATAGCCGCGGTTGTGGACGGCCATTGTTCACTTCCTCACCCTATAAACTCCGGTGTTCCTCAGGGCTCTGTCCTATCTCCTATTCTCTTTCTAATTTTTATAAATGATCTCCTTAACTGTACCTTAATTCCCATCCATTCATACGCAGACGACTCAACCTTACACTACTCCCTTACTTTTTCAGAACGCCCCAGCCAGCAATCCCTCAACGACAAACGTAATGAAGCCATACAACTCTTAAATTCTGATCTAAGTACTATTTCCAATTGGGGCAGAGAAAACCTTGTTAACTTTAATGCTTCCAAAACCCAATTTCTCCATCTATCTACCCGTCAGGATCTCCCAGCGGACTATCCCTTATTCTTCAACAATACAAAAATCAACCCTTCATCTTCTCTCAATATTCTTGGTGTCTCTTTTTCTTCTGCTCTCATTTGGAAGGACCATATTACCAGTCTTGCTAAGGCAGCCTCCCAGAAGCTGGGTGTGCTCAACCACCTTAGGGAGTTCTTTTCCCCTGCACAGCTTCTTGCTCTGTACAGGGGCATAGTGCGCCCTTGTATTGAGTATTGTTCACATGTGTGGGGAGGTTCCTCTCACACCGCTCTCCTAGACAAGGTTGAAAGGAAGGCCTTTTGTATCATTAACTCCCGTCCACTCACCAACTTTCTGCAATCTCTCTCTCTCCGCCGCAATGTTGCATCTCTCTCGCTATTCTATCGCTACTATAATAATCAGTGTTCCTCAGAGCTATCCCAGTGCATACCACCTCCTTTACGTAGGGCACGTGGTACCCGTCTTGCAACTCAATCCCACCCCTACTCTGTGCAACTCTCCAAACCAAGAGTGAAACGTTACTCTCAAACTTTCTTCTACTCAACAGCTGAGCTCTGGAACTCTCTCCCAGAATCAGTTTTTCCCGCTTCCTATTACTTAAATTGCTTCAAACTCCGTGTGTCCAGGCATTTTGGCTCGAACGTCCCTTGATTTTGGCCCTGTCACTCTTTCAACTATGGGGGAGGCACTCACTATAGGCAGTTATGCCTTTTGCCTCCCTCAATCACATAGAAAAAAAAAAAAAAAAAAAAACTAATGCCATATTACACAGAAATGTTGCACAGAATCGCATACTAATTACCATATTACACAGAAATGTTGCACAGAATCGCATACTAATTGCCATATTACACAGAAATGTTGCACAGAATCGCATACTAATTGCCATATTACACAGAAATGTTGCACAGAATCGCATACTAATTGCCATATTACACAGAAATGTTGCACAGAATCGCATACTAATTACCATATTACACAGAAATGTTGCACAGAATCGCATACTAATTGCCATATTGCACAGAAACGTTGCACAGAATCGCATATTAATTGCCATATTACACAGAAATAAGGTGTCATCGTATTATTGAAACGTTAACCTTGTCAATAAACTATGTTGCAGTATTGCAATTTATTCTGGCTGTTATTGGTTATGATTTAAATAAACTTAGAAAAAGCCTGTGGGAGCTATAGCGGTAATTAAGCTATATTGTACCCCATTGATTGCTAAAGGTCCTTCCTAAGCTGCATAATATCATCTAACGATAGCCAAAATATAGTGAAAATTGGAAGCACCGTCCACTGTAATATGATAGGTATGAAAAGGGTAATTATAGTGTCCATAATATTATACCCCTATAAATAATTATATATTGACAGTAATACACCCATTTATTGACAGTAATACACCCATTTATTGACAGTAATACACCCATTTATTGACAGTAATACACCCATTTATTGACAGTAATACACCCATTTATTGACAGTAATACACCCATTTATTGTATAAGTATTGACAGTAATACACTGTCTTCTCTGACAGTATACACCCATTTATTGACAGTAATACACCCATTTATTGACATACACCCATTTATTGACAGTAATACACCCATTTGTAATACGACAGTATTTTGGCAGTAATACACCCATTTATTGACAGTAATACACCCATTTATTGACAGTAATACACCCATTTATTGTATAAGTAGAAAAGTAACTGTCTTCTCTCAATTATACCCAATGATAATATATCACATGATCATACCTTATGTACGCCCTTTATTTATTTCGGTGTATACTGAAAGGGTTAAGGGGAGATTTCCACTTGAGGGACTTTTTTCTTGACCCCTTTCTCCCTCATGTCTAGCCCCATTGCTTTTGAGATTTTAAGACGTTCGCCCCATTAGTTTGGCGATTTTAAGAATTTACGCCCCATTCTGTCAATTTTAAGACCTTTCATGCCATTTAGGTGTCGATTTTATCCTGGCGAGCGATAGCGAGCCTGTAATTTAAGAATACCCGGCCTTCGGCCGGCCATTTTTACCGAAAAATGTACAAATTTATCTGGAAAGGGGGTCAAGGGGTGAAATTTTTAGATTGCTGGAGGAGTAGGAAACGAACTAAAAACCTCCCCTTAACCCTCTCCGACATATGACGCGATTTTTGAGCCTATTGGGGATACTTTAAAGCCTTTGTTACCATCAGGGGTATTTAGAAACCTTTAGTTTAGTTACTTCAACCTCTACAGTTGTCTTTGAGTTAGCTGTGGGCAGAAAACTAATTTTGGAGAAGTAATTATAAGGGTGAGAGAACTCTATTTCGTATTGCTAATCTGGCAACCTCTGCGTCATAAATGCGTGAAAGGGTTAAGTTCCTGATGAAGACCGTGTTGGCAGCAATTCACCGGTAGTTTGTATGTAACCAGCTTATCATCCCCTCCTCCGCTCTTCAGAAACAAGCTCATCTGCTGTGAAATCCCTTGCAAGTAAAATTATTAAGGGAGCCCACCTCGCTTTTTATCTCTTTCTCTCCCTCTCTCTCTTTGGCTTGTATCCATTCGGCCCCATTCAGCCTACTGTTTTAAGACGTTTACCCCCATCCAGGTGTCAATATTTTCCTGGCGAGCGGTAGCGAGCCAGCATATGTATATTTTTTTTGACAGCAAGCTAAATTTGTACATTTTTCGATAGAAACATTTCTCCGGCGAAGCCAGATATCTCCATACAATGCTGGCTCGCTATCGCTCGCCAGCAAGAAATCGACACCTGGATGGTGATAAACGTCTTAAAACAGTTGGCTGAATGGGGCCGAATGGATACAAGCCAGGGAAAGAGAGAAAAGGAGAGAAAGATAAAACAAAAAACAGGTGACCCCCCTTAATAAAGCAGCCGGGGATTATTCAGAGCAGGAGCCAAGATTAAGATGTTTTCATCTCGAGCTTGGCACGGAGTATTATGGAAACCAGTGTAGATTTTTTTTTTTTTTTTTTTTTTTTTTTGGGGGGGGGGGTAATGTAGCAAGCAA
>CM064581.1:8801657-8849157 GCA_032716605.1 Paralithodes platypus | reverse complement strand
GTTTTATGTGCCTGTTAAGGGGAGACTGGCCGTTTGTTTAGTCTATTAATAATTCATGTATTCATATATGTTTTTAGTTTCCTCCCTAGACCTCCATCAAGCTTAGAAAAACACCCCCTAGACCCCCCTCAAGATAAATTTGTACATTTTTCGGTGGAAAAATTTCCTGGCCGAAGGCAGGTTCCTCTTATAATTGCAGGATCGCTATCGCTCGCCAGGAAATAATAGACACCTAAATGGCACGAAAGGTCTTAAAATTAACAACGAAATGGGGCAAAAGGTATTAGAATCGCCAAACTAATGGGCCGAACGTCTTATAATCTCAAAACTAGTGGGGCTAAACATTAGGGAGAAGGGGGTCCAGAAAAACGGTGATCAATGAATTAATAGACCAAACAAACGGCCAGTCTCCCCTTAATTGCCGATGGTAATGCCCTTTATTGGAATGACGCATGGGTCATAAAGGTTTATAATTTAACTGTATATGACATAATTATCGAGGTACCTCAATTAGAAACAGATGATAACCTTGACCGCTCATTGGCTTAAGGGGGGTCACCGGCGTTTTTTTTATATCTTTCTCTCTTGTTCTCGCTTTCTCTGGCTTGTATCCATTCGGCCCCATTCAGCCCCATTCAGCCAACTGTTTGAAGACGTGTATCCCCATCCAGGTGTCGATTTCTTCCTGGCGAGCGATAGCGAGCCAGCATTGTACGGAGAAATCCGGCTTCACCATAGACATTTTTCTAACGAAAAGTGTATAAATTTAGCTTGCTGTCAAAACAAATATATATATATATATATATGCTGGCTCGCTGTATTGACACCTGGATGGGGGTAAACGTCTTAACACAGTAGGCTGAATGGGGCCGAATGGATGCAAGCCAAAGAGAGAGAGGGAGAGAAAGAGAAAAAAAAGCCGGTGACCTACCTTAAACTACATTAATAACAGAGATTGTACACACACACACACACACACACACACACACACACACACACACACACACACACACACACACACACACACACACACACACACTCTTTGATGAAGCTAATGAATATAATTAATGGGTTTGTCCAGGTATATCCTTACCTGATACGGCTCTCAAATACCTGGACACTCTCTCTCACATATATACACAATCTCTCTCACATATATACACAATCTCTCTCACATATATACACAATCTCTCTCACATATATACACAATCTCTCACATATATACACAATCTCTCTCACATATATACACAATCTCTCACATATATACACAATCTCTCACATATATACACAATCTCTCTCACATATATACACAATCTCTCACATATATACACAATCTCTCTCACATATATACACAATCTTTCTCACATACATACACAATCTCTCACATATATACACAATCTCTCTCACATATATACACAATCTCTCACACATATACACAATCTCTCTCACATATATACACAATCTCTCTCACATATATACACAATCTCACATATATACACAATCTCTCTCACATACATACACAATCTCTCTCACATATATACACAATCTCTCACATATATACACAATCTCTCTCACATATATACACAATCTCTCTCACATATATACACAATCTCTCACACATATACACAATCTCTCTCACATATATACACAATCTCTCTCACATATATACACAATCTCACATATATACACAATCTCTCTCACATACATACACAATCTCTCTCACATATATACACAATCTCTCACATATATACACAATCTCTCACATATATACACAATCTCTCTCACATATATACACAATCTCTCACATATATAAACAATCTCTCTCACATATATACACAATCTCTCACATATATACACAATCTCTCGCATATATACACAATCTCTCACATATATACACAATCTCTCTCACATATATACACAATCTCTCACATATATACACAATCTCTCACATATATACACAATCTCTCACATATATACACAATCTCTCTCACATATATACACAATCTCTCTCACATATATACACAATCTCTCTCACATATATACACAATATCTAAATATTCAAATATGATCTCCAGCCAATATAGCCTTTACATAATTCCTCTTACATAGGGTGCAGATTATTCCATGCATTTAATCTCTTAGTATTCAAAAAAAGCTTTTCAAAAATCTGTCACTTGTGTAACTTGGAATGACTATTGCATTTATAACTTACCTTGCTCAATTTCATGTATGGTCGCCGACAAAAAATCTTTAGCCAATTTGTGTTAAGGGAGCCCACCTCGCTGTTTTTCTTTCTATCCCTCTCGCTTTGGCTTTTATTCATTTGGCTCCATTCAGCCTATTGTTTTAAGACGTTTACCCCCATCCAGGTGTCAATATTTTCCTAGCGAGCGGTAGCGAGCCAGCATATATATATTTTTGTTTTGACTGCAAGCTAAATTTGTACATCTCGCTATCGCTCACCAGGAAGAAATCAACACCTGGATGGGGATAAACGTCTTAAAACAGTTGGCTGAATGGGGCCGGATGGATACAAGCCAGGGAAAGAGAGAAAAGGAGAGAAAGGTAAAAAAAAAATCCGGTGACCCCCCTTAATGACTGCGACTGTAAACCGACGCAAGATACATATTCAGCCTAGCCCCAATACATGTCCAACTTTCATACTGATACTGATGCAAATTGGAGGCGTACAGTCGCTCTAATAAGTGATGTTTCTACACCAAGTAATGTTTTGATCAATAATTGGTATCAGCAATATCTAAGCTTCATTTCTTCTTATCGAGTGAAATATACAAACATGTTTCTACACTTACCCACCCTATTCAACATCTGACAGTCATTAAATACAGCACAGAGCAAGTCAAACGTAATGACAGCTGGGTCATGACTTATTAGCGCGACCGTACACTCGAGGACGCGAGTCATGGCTCTTTGTGACTTATCGAACTGCTTAAGGGGAGATTTCCACTTGAGGGATTTTTTTCTTGACTCTTTTCTCCCTCATGCTTAGCCCCATTGTTTTTCTAATTTTAAGACGTTTGCCCCATTATTTTGACGATTTTAAGAACTTCCAACCCATTTCTGTCAATTTTAAGACCTTTCGTGCCATTCAGGTGTCGATTTTATCCTGGCGAGCGATAGCGAGCCTGTAATTTAAGAGGAACCGGCTTTCAGCCGGGACATTTTTCTACCGAAAAATGTACAAATTTATCTTGAAAGGGGCTCAAGGGGGTGTAATCTTAAGCTTGAAGGATATATAGGGACCAAACTAAAAACCTCCCCTTAACTCCGTCTGTACCGGTGACGTATTTTGTGTTATAATCAAGCTATATTTAGACGACTGTGGGCAGTTTAAGAATGATATGTGGTAGTAAAAAGGGTTAAGTGATATAGTTCGAAGCCTGCAAATTACTGGAGGTACTATTTAAACTGAATAAAATCGTCTAATAGCAGCCAGAATAAAGGTTAAATGAATCATCAAACTACATAGCTAGATCAAATATTAACAAGAAGATTCGATTCAATCCGAGAAAGCTTCGATGTTTTGTCTGCAATTTTAGTTGTTCATCTAGGTTAACAACGAACCTTTGAGTCCAGCTGTAAACCGGAGCAAAAGAAATATTCAGCCTAGCCCCAATAAACTCCCAACTTCAAGCCACACGAGAATAAGTTCCAGGAAGAATACCTTATACCATAATACACAATACAGTATAACAAATATATATATATATACATTACAGTTATAACAATATATATATAACATCGTTGGTTATATCTATACTATACTCTGTTTCAGCGACTGTGGCAAAATAACGGCCCCCCCCCCCCCCCCTCCCCCTATATGTCCATAATTCCAGCTGGTAGGCTCTTGCAACCGTCTCCAATGTTTCTTCTTGTAGTAATTATTCCTTCTAAACAAAGGTATTGATAATAACAGTCGCACAAGTCAATCAGGTGGAACTATTGCCATATAAGTGGACCATAATTTTGCCATAGTCGCTGACCTAGAGTATAGTCTACCTTTCTATCCTTGTATTAAGGGGAGGTTTTTAGTGTGTTTCCTAGACTTCCATCAAGCTTGAAATTACACCTCCTTGACCCCCTTTCAAGATAAATTTGTACATTTTTTGGTAGAAAAATGTCCAGGCCGAAGGCCGATTCCTCTTAAGTTACAGGCTCGCTATCGCTCGCCAGGAAAAAATCGACACCTAAATGGCACGAAAGGTCTTAAAATTGACAGAAATGGGGCGAAAGCTATTGAAATCGTCAAACTAATGGGGCAAACGTCTTAAAACCTCAAAAGCAATGGGGCTAAACATGAGGGAGAAGGAAGTTCGAAAAAAGATCCCTCAAGTGGAAACCTCCCCTTAAGTAAGTAAGTGGATTGCTAATATACCTTTATATGGGTATAATATTTTGGGCAGCTAAAGTACCCTTTTCACTTTTGTTTTATGTGTACGAAGGAGACAAAGGCAAAACTATCTGTAATAAGTGTCTCCCCCAGATATGAAAGGGACAGAGAGACAAATTCAAGGTACGTTAGAATAAAATGTCTGGACATCGAAATGCATCGAAATATAATGCGTATGATTTAATTGCGAGTGTAATATAAAATGCAGTGGGTAACTCCTCTGATTAGTCAACCGATGATTATAAGAAACCACACTCGCAATTAATCCATACTATTTTACTTGCATACGCCGAGGAACAGAACTTATGAGGGTAACTGTACACGGACGAAAGATAAATATTCCGCCTAGCCTCCATAATAACTCTCAACTCTCCCCTAGCCAAGAATAAGTCCCCGGAAGAACAACCCTTGCTTCGAGTCCCCTCTCCCCGACTCCTATCCCTGACTCCTATCCCTCCCGCCGACTCTTATCTCTTTCCCGTTCCCATCCCTCCCCCCCCCCCTCCCCCCGACTCTTCCCTTCGACTCCTACCCCCTCCCCCCTTCCCCCTCCCGACTCCCATCCCTCCCCCTCCCCCCCCCGACTCCATCCCTCCCCCTCCCCCCCCCCCCGCCCTCCCATCCCTCCCCCTCCCCCCCCCCCCGACTCCCATCCGTCCCCTCCCCCCACCCCCCGACTCCCATCCCCCCCCCACCCGACTCTCATCCCTCCCCCCCCCCCGACTCTCATCCCTCCCCCCCCCCCCCCCGACTCTCATCCCTCCCTCCCGACTCTCATCCCTCCCCCCCCCGACTCCCATCCCTACCCCGACTCCCATCCCTCCCTCCCGACTCCCATCCCTCCCCCCCCCCCCGACTCCCATCCCTTCCCCGACTCTTATCTCTCCCCCTTACTCCTATACTTCCTCCCCCCCCCCCCCCACTCCTATCCCTCCCCCCGACTCATACCCCTTTCTCCCCGACCTCCTACCCCCCCCCCCCCCCCCCTCCCCCTGGCTATTTCCCCGGGGAGGCCAAACCAGGATATCGGGGGCAGGAGTGTCAAACCTGGACAATTTTGTTTTGAGACGGGTATGAATTATTATGAGAAGCAATACAAGAGGGTGTTGATGACAAATGAATTGTTCCGGGTATTACTGGGGAGATCTCCACTTGAGGGGATTTTTTTCTTGACCCCTTTCTCCCTCATGTTTAGCCCCATTGCTTTTGATATTATAACACGTTTGCCCCATTAGTTTAGCGATTTTAAGAACTTTCACCCCATATTAAGATCTTTCGTGCAATTCAGGTGTCGATTTTATCCTGGCGAGCGATAGCGAGCCTGTAATTTAAGAGGAACCGGCTTTCAGCCGGGAATTTTTTTTCTACCGAAAAATGTACAAATTTATCTTGTCTAGGGGGTGTAATTTTAAGATTGATGGAATTCTAGGGAACGAACTAAAAACCTCCCCTTAATGGGGAGGAGGAAAGTGGTATACGTGTGCAATAGGTTCGTGCAAGTTTTTGGGAAATAGGTACGTGGAAATAGGTTGGAACACTTGCGAACTTGTTTTCCACGAACCAATTTTCCGAGTTTGCCCAGGGACTTGGAAATAGGATCGTATGCAATATTATACAATTTAGTTGGTACGTGGTAATAAGTACGTGGTAATAAGTACGTGGTAATAAGTACGTGGTAATAAGTACGTGGTAATAAGTACGTGGTAATAAGTACGTGGTAATAAGTACGTGGTAATACGTACGTGGTAATACGTACGTGGTAATACGTACGTGGTAATACGTACGTGGTAATACGTACGTGGTAATAAGTACGTGGTAATACGTACGTGGTAATACGTACGTGGTAATAAGTACGTGGTAATAAGTACGTGGTAATAAGTACGTGGTAATAAGTACGTGTTGATAGTGCAGGGTTTGAAACATGTATCAATGACATAACAAATGCTGGTAGGTCTATGTAAACTTGCAAACAAAATCATTGTTTTGGGTATATTATCACTTAATGTACATACTAAAAATATATGTATGAGAGTTTACATGGAAATGCATTGCTTTACATAATCTATAGTTTACAAAGAAATAACAACTATACGTATGGCAATGTACATGAAGTTACAACTATACGTATGGAAATGTACATTAAGTTACAATTATACGTATGGAAATGTACATGAAGTTACAACTATACGTATGGAAATGTACATGAAGTTACAATTATACGTATGGAAATGTACATGAAGTTACAACTATACGTATGGAAATGTACATGAAGTTACAATTATACGTATGGAAATGTACATGAAGTTACAATTATACGTATGGAAATGTACATGAAGTTACAATTATACGTATGGAAATGTACATGAAGTTACAATTATACGTATGGAAATGTACATGAAGTCACAACTATACGTATGGAAATGTACATGAAGTTACAATTATACGTATGGAAATGTACATGAAGTTACAACTATACGTATGGAAATGTACATGAAGTTACAATTATACGTATGGAAATGTACATGAGTTACAATTATACGTATGGAAATGTACATGAAGTTACAACTATACGTATGGAAATGTACATGAAGTTACAACTATACGTATGGAAATGTACATGAAGTTACAATTATACGTATGGAAATGTACATGAAGTTACAACTATACGTATGGAAATGTACATGAAGTTACAACTATACGTATGGAAATGTACATGAAGTTACAATTATACGTATGGAAATGTACATGAAGTTACAATTATACGTATGGAAATGTACATGAAGTTACAACTATACGTATGGCAATGTACATGAAGTTACATTGTTTTAAATATTGTAACACTTTCAAGAACATAATTAATTAAAGTATATGCATGGAAGTTTACATAAACATACATTATTCCCTCCGCCAACAAAGTTGGAGGAGGTTACGATTTTACCTCCGTTAGTTTGTCTGCTTGGCAACAAGATGTTCTACATAAACTCATTCCTAAACTGAATACAATCGTCTACTAATAGCCAGAATAAAAGGAAGAAAGGCGCCCTCGTCTATTGAAAGGGTTAAGGTTACGAATATTTGCTTTCAGTTTGGGCCGTGATCGGGACACGGTGGATATCGGTGGGCTGGGTCAGGACTGAGAGCCTGTTGTAAGAGAGACCGGTCATCTTATTTTGTGGACGACATTTTGGTGCCGTGATGATCAAGCAACAGGGAGACATTTCCTTTTTGATCGTGTATAGTTACGATACAAAAAGCAAATTAGTTATCTTGTAACAGTATTGCCGACAGTTTAGTATGAGTATGGGACATATTTGAGTGTAGATAAAAGCTTAGGACCCCAGTGTCTCCAAAATGGCGGAGGTTAACCGATGTATGTTACTATAGGGTCTCTCGTTGAGGCCATGTCAGAGGCTACCAGACCTCGGCTTTAAGGCTACATACTATTTTTATTTTTAGGGGTCTGTTCGAAGGGAGGGATATATGATTTTTTTGCCAGTGGCTTTTGAATATGTTGGGCTAGGTCTTAAAGGCTTTATAGTAAGGCTCAGAATATCAATACCATGTTTTTTCACCAACCAACTTCACTTCTACACTCAATTCATGAAATCAACAAATACATGTGGCATTCCAAGGACTCGAACGTAGGACACTCACACCGAAATTCCGCGCGCACTTATGCATTACGCTATAAGTGACTTGTGCATTACGCTATAAGTGACTTGTGCTCGGACTCCATAATCGTAATTGGTTTCGAAGGTTTGCTTTATGAGGCTTACGTTAGTGTTGGGCTACTTGCGCTAAGCTTTAGGAGAATTACGCTAGTTTTCAAAGAATGTCTGCTAGATTTTAAGGAACAATTTGCATTCATGAAACTACTCAATGATCTTAACAACTTGAACTTACAATTTTACTAGGTTTAGAAATTACGTTTATTCGATTATTAATAACTGGTGGGTATTGATGAACAACGTTTACAAAAAATAAACATTAGGATTTCAATGTTCAATGAAATATTTACGTAATTTTCTTTAAAATGTTCCACTTACCCTAGAAGTTAAATAATATATTATGTTTGTGTGTTGTATTTAAATCAAACTTAGACTAGATATGCTATATACAGTATAGTGTCCAATGGAATTCGGTAGGTTTGGTTTATATAGACAAACTAGATTTTAGGTTTCTTAATATAAGTGTCACTAAGCAGTTGTAAAATTACTTACAATTAGATTTCAGAATTTCTTAACAGGGAACAAAAGTTCATACTAAACATTAAAGACCTTATACTGTACCCGAAGACCTTATACTGTACCCGAAGACCTTATACTGTACCCGAAGACCTTATACTGTACCCGAAGACCTTATACTGTACCCGAAGACCTTATACTGTACCTGAAGACCTTATACTGTACCCGAAGACCTTATACTGTACCCGAAGACCTTATACTGTACCCGAAGACCTTATACTGTACCTGAAGACCTTATACTGTACCCGAAGACCTTATACTGTACCCGAAGACCTTATACTGTACCCGAGACCTTATACTGTACCCGAAGACCTTATACTGTACCCGAAGACCTTATACTGTACCCGAAGACCTTATACTGTACCCGAAGACCTTATACTGTACCCGAAATACAGTTGCCTAGACGTGACAATGGGACATATGCTGTGGATGAATAACTGACTTTAACCCTTTGAGGATTATGACGCGTTTTGGCAGCTTATTCTGCAATCAGTAAATTATTTTATTCCGATTATGAAGGGTATATGGAAGTAAGAGGCTTAAGGGGAGGTTTTTAGTTTGTTTTCTAGATATCCACCAAGCTTAAGATTACACCCCCTTGAGCCCCTTTCAAGATAAATTTGTAAATTTTTCGGTAGAAAAATGTCCCGGCTGAAAGCCGGTTCCTCTTAAATTACAGGCTCGCTATCGCTCGCCAGGATAAAATTGACACCTAAATGGCACGAAAGGTCTTAAAATTGACAGAAATGGGTTGAAAGTTCTTAAAATCATCAAAATAATGGGGCGAACATCTTAAAATTAGAAAAGCAATGGGGCTAAACATGAGGGAGAAAGGAGTCAAGAAAAAAATCCCTGAAGTGGATATCTCTCCTTAATTGAGATAGTCCTTACCCTTTTAATTTAACAGACCCTTTCTAAACCGTATATAATCGTCTAATGATAGCCAGAATAAACCGTATATAATCGTCTGATGATAGCCAGAATAAACGGTATATAATCGTCTAATGATAGCCAGAATAAACCGTATATAATCGTCTAATGATAGCCAGAATAAACCGTATATAATCGTCTAATGATAGCCAGAATAAACCGTATATAATCGTCTAATGATAGCCAGAATAAACCGTATATAATCGTCTAATGATAGCCAGAATAAACCGTATATAATCGTCTGATGATAGCCAGAATAAACCGTATATAATCGTCTGATGATAGCCAGAATAAACCGTATATAATCGTCTAATGATAGCCAGAATAAACCGTATATAATCGTCTAATGATAGCCAGAATAAACCGTATATAATCGTCTGATGATAGCCAGAATAAACCGTATATAATCGTCTAATGATAGCCAGAATAAACCGTATATAATCGTCTAATGATAGCCAGAATAAACCGTATATAATCGTCTGATGATAGCCAGAATAAACCGTATATAATCGTCTAATGATAGCCAGAATAAACCGTATATAATCGTCTGATGATAGCCAGAATAAACCGTATATAATCGTCTAATTATAAACCGTATATAATCGTCTAATGATAGCCAGAATAAACCGTATATAATCGTCTGATGATAGCCAGAATAAACCGTATATAATCGTCTGATGATAGCCAGAATAAACCGTATATAATCGTCTAATGATAGTCAGAATAAAACCGTATATAATCGTCTAATGATAGCCAGAATAAACCGTATATAATCGTCTGATGATAGCCAGAATAAACCGTATATAATCGTCTAATGATAGCCAGAATAAACCGTATATAATCGTCTAATGATAGCCAGAATAAACCGTATATAATCGTCTGATGATAGCCAGAATAAACCGTATATAATCGTCTAATGATAGCCAGAATAAAACGTATATAATCGTCTGATGATAGCCAGAATAAACCGTACAATGATAGCCAGAATAAACCGTACATTGATAGCCAGAATAAACCGTATATAATCGTCTAATGATAGCCAGAATAAACCGTACATTGATAGCCAGAATAAACCGTACAATGATAGCCAGAATAAACCGTACATTGATAGCCAGAATAAACCGTACATTGATAGCCAGAATAAACCGTACATTGATAGCCAGAATAAACCGTATATAATCGTCTGATGATAGCCAGAATAAACCGTATATAATCGTCTAATGATAGCCAGAATAAACCGTATATTGATAGCCAGAATAAACCGTATATAATCGTCTAATGATAGCCAGAATAAACCGTATATAATCGTCTAATGATAGCCAGAATAAACCGTATATAATCGTCTGATGATAGCCAGAATAAACCGTATATAATCGTCTGATGATAGCCAGAATAAACCGTATATAATCGTCTAATGATAGCCAGAATAAACCGTATATAATCGTCTAATGATAGCCAGAATAAACCGTATATAATCGTCTAATGATAGCCAGAATAAACCGTATATAATCGTCTAATGATAGCCAGAATAAACCGTATATAATCGTCTGATGATAGCCAGAATAAACCGTATATAATCGTCTGATGATAGCCAGAATAAACCGTATATAATCGTCTAATGATAGCCAGAATAAACTGCCAACACCCGTCATAATCTTCAAGGGGTTAGTACTCTGGCTGGTTTGATGACAGTGAGTTTACCCTCTTGTGATAATGTTGCTCAAAGTAGACCAGAGCATTAAATATCTTTAATACTCTGCATTAAGGGGAGGTTTTTAGTTTGTTTCCTACTCCTCCAGGAATCTTAAAATGTCACCCCCTTGACCCCCTTTCAAGATAAATTTGTACATTTTTCGGTAGAAAAATGGCCCGGCCGAAGGCCGGTTACTCTTAAATTACAGGCTCGCTATCGCTCGCCAGGATAAAATCGACACCTAAATGGCACGAAAGGTCTTAAAATTGACAGAATGGGGCGGACATTCTTAAAATCACCAAACTAATGGGGCAAGCGTCTTAAAATATCAAAAGCAATGGGTCTAGACATGAGGGAGAAAGGGGTCAAGAAAAAAGTCCCTCAAGTGGATCTCTCTCCTTAACCTGTAAGGGCGATTCAATACAGCCAGGTCCTCATAGCCTTTGTCCCATGTACAGTCGCGCTAATATGTGATGTCTCGACACCAAGTATATTTTGATCGATAATTGGTACCAGCAATATCTAAGCATGATATCTTTATTTCGAGTGAGATACACACACATATTACTACACTTACCCACCCTATTCAACATCTGACAGACATTAATACAGCACAGAGCAAGCCAAACATAATGACAGCTGGGACATGACTTATTAGCGCGACCGTAAATGTCTTGGCAACTGTACACTCGCCAGCACAAATACCTTACAATGTACTATATGATAATGTGGAGAAAGTGCGAACAATGATCGAGGGAGAACACTGAATTATGTATTTATCTAAAGGGAATTATTAAATAGATTACATCAATATGTCGAATTTGTTCAATATATGATTTGTAACGCGTTTAGTGCTGGCCAGTGTGGATTATTTTTTATTTTTTATTGTTTTTTCTACACTATTGAGCTTTATATTATATTTGTGTGAACTGAATTAATCGAGTGAATCATATGAATATAGTATCACAACAGGTCGATCTACTTTCAGAATATTTAGAGCGTTAGTGTAAAGATGTGTTTAAAGTGTAGCAGTAAACGATCATTTCCTGCGATCGTGTCCTATCTGCCGCTAGTTGTATCAGTCTGGTTGCCTTCTTTCTATTCCCTGGTCCTTCGTTAATGTTTCTCCGTATTTCTGGTGTTTTCTTCCTCTCGATCTTATACCTTCTATCTTTTTTGCCTGGATTAACCCTTTCAGTTGGATGACACCAATAGTTGTTATAGTTTAGCTTCCGCTACCTACAAACGATTTCATTCAACTAAGGGGATGATATAATTTAATTGGGATAGTATTTACTTTTATGATTGTCAGATGTCCTTCCTAAGATGAATACAATTGTCTGCAGTTAACTAGAATACAACTAAATTGACATCATCAAACTGAAAGAGTGAGATTTTCGATGTTTTTATTATTATTTTTTTAAAGTACGTGTCTCAAAAATTAGCATTTTGTTTTACGTATGTTACTAATTGATATCTCTGTTAGCCTAATCAATATATGTCTGGAGTCGGCCACCCCCTGTTATTGGGTATGTGCTTGAGTACATACATACATACATACATACATACATACATACATACATTAATATTATTTTTGTTTTGTCTAGTCTTAAATCCTTCTCATTTGTTTTCCTCGCTCTCGATTTTCATCGAGCATGCTTGGACTTTAATACTAATTCACTCCAGTGCTTTTTACGGCAAAGTTTGATCATCAATGTAATTCCGACAATACGAGTATACTGGTAAACCTTTGCACTAGAACAAAGAATGAATCAGACAGGATAAGCTATCTCACTCTCCGACTAAATGCCAATTTTTTTTATTAAACTTAGTAAGAAAACATTGGAAACCCGTATTGCAAGCTTAAGCAAGATAACCCCAAAATATTTGTATGTATTTGTTAAAAATATTTCAGAGATACACTGCATTAGACTTAGAAAATGTGCATAAAAGTTAATTGCAGAAGCTGCCAGTTCAGATTTGCCGAAAGAATGTTGCAGGAAAAACTGTTTGCGGGAATTACTACATTATTGTTTGCTATGTGTATGAAGGAGACAAAAGGCAAAACTTCCTGTAACAATTGTCCTTCTCAAAGTTGAAAGAATTAAAGACCAATAGAAAGTATATTAAATTCAAAATGTCTGGACTCATGGGACTTAAAGCATTTCTATATCAATATCAAGACCTATTGTGCCATTTAGGTGTCGATTCTTTCCTGCCGAGCAATAGCGAGCCTGTCATTTTAAGAGAACCCGGTTTTCTGCGGGGACATTTTTCCATCGACAAATGTATAAATATATCTTGAAGGGGGGCCTAGGGAGTGTTTTTTAAGTTTGATGAAGGTCTAGCGAGGAAATAAAAAAACAAATTACTATATAAATAAATGGACCAAACAAATAACCAGTGTCCCCTTAATTAGTGGGTGCGTTCATAGTCAGTGGGCAGGAGGAGGCGAACCCTAACTTTTCCCCTCGAGTATGTGTTGAAAAGACGAATTTAGAGTTGGTTGAAAATACTCCACTTGCTATATGCCGCGTCAGGAAGGGAGGGAGGAATGAAGGAACGCGTGGGTGGGAGAGGGAGGGAGGGATGAAGGAAGGTGTGGGTGGGGGAGTGAGGGAGGGAGGAATGAAGGAATGTGTGGGTGAGGGAGGGAGGAATGAAGGAACGCGTGGGTGGGGGAAGGAGGGAGGGATGAAGGAAGGTGAGGGAGGGAGGAATGAAGGAATGTGTGGGTGAGGGAGGGAGGAATGAAGGAACGCGTGGGTGGGGGAGGGAGGGAGGGAGGAATGAAGGAACGCGTGGGTGGGGGAGGGAGGGATGAAGGCACGCGTAGATGGGGGAGGGAGGTAGGAATGAAGGAAGGAGTAGGGGAGGGAGGGAGGGAGGCAGAGGATTTTGTGTGTTTGATCATTCTGGATTGCATGATAGACTGAGGTGTTCGAGGTGAAGTCATTGATTAACCCCTTAAGGAATATGACGCCTTTTAACTGAATATTTTGCCTATCAATACACAAGTATTGTTTTTCTTTTCTTTTTCAGTTTTAACAAGCCCTCAGAGAAGCAAAGTGGCCAAGTCCATTTCAATTAACCTTCTGACTTCAACATACTCTTCCTAATCTGAAGAAAATCTTTGAATAATAGCCACAAAATAGAAAAGTAGTACGTCCTCGTATCTTGGAAGGGTTAAGGGGAGATTTCCACTTGAGGGACTTTTTTTCTTGACCCCTTTCTCCCTCATGTCTAGCCCCATTGCTTTTGAGATTTTAAGACGTTTGCCCCATTAGTTTGGTGATTTTAAGAATTTCCGCCCCATTCTGTCAAATTTCAGACCGTTCGTGCCATTTAGGTGGCGATTTTATCCTGGCGAGCGATAGCGAGCCTGTAATATAAGAGTAACCGGCCTTCGGCCGGGACATTTTTCTACCGAAAAATGTACAAATTTATCTTGAAAGGGGGTCAAGGGGGTGAAATTTTAAGATTGCTGAAGGAGTAGGAAACAAACTAAAAACCTCCCCTTAAGTTTAGCCTTGGATTTTGTTGAAGAAGTTATTTGTGTTGTTGTAGGTAGGTTTTTACACACGTTGATCTCCAAAGCCTATTAATTGCCTTCTGTGTTATCATTATTCTTGGTGATCAGATACGCGTTTGTGAAAATACAGTTTAGATCTGTTACTTTCGATTGATAGAGTGACCTGAAATTTGAGTTTGTTGAGAATACTTCATTTAAGAGGGGGGGGGGGGGGTTGTAAGACCTTTCGTGTCACTTATTACGTGTAGATAGTTTCCTCGCGAGCGACAGCGAACCTGCATTTTAGGAAGAACCAGCCTTCGACAAGGGTATTTTTCTACCGAAACATGCACATATCTATCCTTGGGGGTATATCTGTTAATTTTGATGTAGTTCTAGGGAGGAAATTATATACAAATATTTATAAATAAATAAATAATTAAAAATCTTCACTTAAGGGGAGGGTTTTAGTGTTTCCTAGACTTCCATCAAGCTTGAAATTACACCCCCTTGACCCCCTTTCAAGATAAATTTGTACATCTTTCGGTAGAAAAATGTCCCGGCCGAAGGCCGGTTCCTCTTAAATTACAGGCTCGCTATCGCTCGCCAGGAAAAAATTGACACCTAAATTGGACGAAAGGTCTTAAAAGTGACATAAATGGGGTGAAACTTCTTAAAATCGCCAAACTAATGGGGCGAACGTCTTCAAATTTCAAAAGCAATGGGACTAAACATGAGGGAGAAAGGAGCAAAGAAAAAAATCCCGAAGTGGAAATCTCCCCTTAAGATATCGTGCACCCAACAAAACCACCAAACGACACCAGCTAAATCAAACAGAGGAGGATGTCGAATCAAAATACCATTAAAAACTCTTCTACAACTCCCCCCCCCCCATTCCAAAACATCCCTCAATTTTCTTCCCCTCATCCCCCGCCTTCCAAAATATTCCCCCAAACTCCTCCCCAACCACCACCCCTTCCCTCCCCCCTTCCAAAATATTCCCCCAAACTCCTCCCCAACCACCACCCCTTCCCTCCCCCCTTCCAAAATATCAGATGAGGGGGGTCAAAACTCGTGTAGGTCAGCTGGAGCCCTTGGAGTGTGGGTTTAATAGTGGATGGTTGCTCCACTTCTCTGTCCATCACCTGCCTTTTCACTGCAATAGTAGGTTTTCATATTGCATGGTGCAGAGGCCAAGGTCTATTTGGGCAGAGGTAGTTTCGTTCACCCTATTAAATTGGTGATTTTAACCCCTTCAGTAGCGGTGACATCCTTTTCATTATATTCTGGCAATTAGTAAACGATTATATTTAGCTTAGGAAGGACGTCTACGAATTAACAGACTACAGACTATCTCAATTAATCCTTTTAGCTACCATATATCCTTCCTAATCTTCGTAAAATTATCTAAATTTAGCAAGAAAAATAAATAGACGTCGCTGGTACAGAAGGGGTTAAGACATTTTGTGCCATTTTGGTGACATTTTTTTTCCTGGGAAGCGATAGCGAGCTTGCAATTTAGGAAGAATCGGCCTTCGGTTGGGGCATGTTTCTATCAAAAAATTTAAAAATTCATGGGTGTATTATTTTAAAGGATTGATGGAGGTCTAGGGAGGAAACTAAGAAGGAAACCATACTTAACCAACACCTAACTTCACCTAGCATATCTCCCCTTAATCAAACATGGCCCAAACCTTGCGTAACCTAAACCCGATCTATCCAACTTCAAAACATCGTGTGTGGGCGAACAGATTGTGTAAGAGGAACAGACTTGTGGGCGAACTGACTTGTGCCCGATTTAAGGATGCACATTCTCCTCGTGTTTACTCCTGAATTCCGTGATCCAGGAAGGTTAAGGGGAAATTTCCACTAGAGGGATTTTTGTCTGACACCCTTACTCTCTCCTGTTTAGCCCCATTAGTTTTGAGGATCTAAGACGTTCGCCCCATCAGTTTGGCGATTTTAAGACCTTGTGCCCAATTACTGTCAATTTTAAGATCGGCCTTCGGCCGGGACATTACCGAAACATGTACAAATGTATCTTGAAGGGGGGTCTAGTGGGTGATTTTATAAGCTTGATGGAGGTCTAGGGAGGATTCGAGGAAACTAAAATATAAATAAATATATGAAAAAATCGACCCAAAAATGAACCATTAAAGGGATAATAATCGCTATAGTCATTGTTCCACCTTTGTGATTATTTCAAAGGCTCGTGATCAATAACTATGGGGAGAGATGGATAACTGATGCATTAACACATTGGTCATTCTCACTTAAGGGGGGGGGGAGGGTTTTTCTCGACCCCCTTTTCCCTCATGTTCAGCCCCACTAGTTATGAGATGTAAGACGTTCACCCCATTAGTTTGGCGATTTTAAGACCTTTCGACTCCATTTTTGCTGTCAATATTAGCTCCTTTCGTGCCACATAGGTGTCGATTTTTGCTGGCGAGCGATAGAGCGCCTGTAATTTAAGAGGGACCGGGATATTTGTCTACCGATTTTTTTTTTTTTAAAGCTTGATGGAGGTTTAACGAGAAACTAAAAACATATACAGTATGTTTATACATTGACCAAAAATATACACACTACGACATTAAGTATGATTTTCACACAGTATGTTATTGCTCTATTGTATAGTTTAGCTAGATGCAATATGACACGTAACTTCAGTAACTTATATATATGCTACGAACGAATCGTCTCCATATTCAAAGGCAATTCGTTCGATTCTCGAGCTCTCTTATATACAGTATTCATGTTTCCAACGTGTGTGTTGCCTTATCTTTACGATGACAAGACCATAATATAGTTTGTGATCAATACATTTCAGTTCTAAGACTATACATATTATATATACTCTTGTTTAGATTATACAGCCAAATAGATGGGCGAGAACTTTGATGGTAATTTTGTGAAATTTAGAAAGATGGGCATCAGAACGACGCAAATATATTAGACACAGGCTAGGTTATTTGAAATATAAGATGGTTGTCATTTTTGTTTTCTTTTTTTACGAGTGTAGAAAACTTTAAAATACAGATTATGAGCAACGTGTTAAGGGGAGATGGGTCGTTTTTCTGGTCTCCCTTCATCCCCATGTTTAGCCCCATTAGTTTTCCGATTTTAAGACGTTCGGCCCTTAGTTTGTCGATGTTTTAACCTTTCGTCCCATTTATATAATATCAAGACATTTAGGTGTCGATTTTTTTCCTGGCGAGCGATAGCGAGCCTGTGATTTAAAGAGAATTCGGCCTTCGACCGGGATATTTTTCTATCTAGGAAGTGCTTTTTCAGCTTGATGAAGGTCTAGCGAGGAACTAAAATAAATAAATGAATATATAAATAAAGAGACTCTAAATAATTACCACTGTCCCCTTAACCCATTCAGTACTAGCGACGGCAGAGAGCCGTCAAATTAATCACTCCCCAGTTCCATCGACGGCAGAGAGCCGTCAATATTATACGATATTTGTAACTGCCAATATCAGGCAGTGCCTGGTACCACGACGTTTGAGCACTGCTCTAGACCTTGGCAACACTTCTCAGCTTATATCCAAGCCTCTACAGGCTGGGAGAGGCAGTATTCCTTCATCTTTTGAGGTGGGAGGTTGATATGTCTTGCCATTTTGGCCACATTGTTTGGGACTTGGGGGGACTTTTATGGTAGGGGCGAAATATTGACTGAACCTACATTATAAACTTGCTTTCCCTTTCCGGTATAACAGGGAGTCAGTTCCACCTGTTCATGAATCAACCCCGTGTTTGTTTATGGTTAACCTTTGACTGCAGGCCAATGTAAAGGTCAGAGTTAATTCACGTCGCTCTGAAAGGTTATAGATTTGTTGGAGTGTCGGAAATGTTCACACGGCCTAGGCTTTATCATTTAGTACTGCCCACACCAAGGTTCCATTCTTCATAACAGGAAATAGAGTGTGCCTAGAAAACTGCAATAATGAATACCACATGTATTCATTACTTTCATTGATTTCATTAGTTAGGTTTATTTGTAAATTAATTGGTGAGTTGGTGAAAACAAATATGAATATGCAGAATATGTTTAGCATTTGGCAATTACTATATAGGACATAATATTTCCTTTGCAGTATATTTAGAAAAATGTAATTATTATTTTTCAATGCAAGCTACTCATCACACAATTTTGGTGTCGATAATTATTAAACAAAAGACGATACTATGCTTCGATTGTTCATAACATCTTGTCTTGATCCATAATGAAAATATATAATAATGACGAAATGTAAAGTTGTCATTCAAAGGCTATGCAATTGACCAGTTGTGGGTTTCAGGCTATAAGAAAGTTGGAGCTGTAAAAATTGATTGTATACGGAAATGCAGCACTAAAGTAGGTTTTTGATGGATAACGTATGTTGAATTGGGTTTTATGTATTCATTAATGTATTACAACCGCATTTTAGCTGGTAATTCTGCTAAATATCGATGTTAGAAGCTCCAACTTCATTATAGAACGAAACTTTTAAATGGCTAATTGTTTAAGTGTTGGAAATGTTCACATGGCCTACAGTTTCTATGTTAGCACTGCCCTTGTTCATAACAGGGAATATAATATCATAATAATTATATTGTAATAATAATCAGGTTAGGCTACTTATTTCTCAAAAGCGTTGATTCTTCCCAAAAGGAGTACATTAGGACTTGGAAACATTACAGTGCAACATTACAATTTCAAAGAAAACATATGTACATAAAATCATGTGCAAAGGTGCATAAGTAGCAGTAGCGGCAACTAAACATAATTATGTCCAGGCACAACTTGCAAGATCATTGCTTCTCGTGAAGAATAAGATCCTGAGTTACTTCTTAAGGGAAGATGGGTCGTTTTCCTGTTCTCCTCTTTCTCTCGTGTTTAGCCCCATTAATTTTAACATTTTAAGACGTTAGGCCCTTTAGTTTGGCGATTTTAACACTTTTAGCTCCATTTCATTGTCAATTTTAAGACCTATAGTGTTATTTAGGTGTCGATTTTTTTGGCGAGCAATAGCAAGCTTGTAATTATACGAGAAACCGGCCTTCGGCCGGGACATTTTTCTACAGAAAAATGTACCAAATTATCTTGAGGGGAGGTCTAGAGGGTGTTTTTTCTAAGTTTGAGGGAGGTCTAGTGAGGAAACTAAAACGTATATGAATAAATTAATTAATATACCAAAATAACAGCCACTATCCCCTTAAAGGATTTAACGGAAGTCAGCTGTCTCATGGATAAGGGCAATCTCTTGGACAAAGAAGGATGCAAACAATACTACTACTACTACTATTACTACTACTACTACTACTACTACTAATAATAATAATAATAATAATAAAACTAACTATATATACTGTATACTGTATATACATTAGCAAATAAACATAATATGAAGAAAACTAATCCGATTTCATTTAGCGATCATATTTAGCTACTGGTAACATTGTCGACAAATGACGTCTAGTAAAATATACCTAGTATTTCCAACGTTTAGCCTACCACTCAGCACTCAAGTTAAAGGATGCAATCAATATTAAACGAATTAGGGGATTATACTGAACCTATTAACCATAACACACTAGTTCAACCCATTGTGAAACTTATAATAGTTCAGAAAGAGTGAAGAAAAACGTAGAAAAGACGCAAAAAGTACAAGCGTATTTAGTGACGGGTATCCTGTTATTTGGAAGGCGGTATCACACGAGCGCTTTTTCAGTCTTGTTTCATGAGCAAGGTTATTTTTTCGTAATATTTCGGGATGTTTTTGCACTGGTATCGGTAATTAGACTGACGATAAATGCTGTTAAGCGGCTTAATTATTATACAACGTAAATGTTTTAACCTGCCAGACCAAATATGCCGAAAAAATGACGGAGCTACAGCTGATGTGACTCCACCTTAATAAAGGTAGGCATATAGTGTAGGGTATATAGTTAAGGTAGTGTAGGATAGTGCAAAATAGTGTAGAATAGTGCAGATTATTGGAGGATAGTGTAGGATAGTGAAGAATAGTGTAGGATAGTGTAGAATTGTGTAGGGTAGTGAAGAATTGTGTTGGATAATGCAGGCTAGTGAAGAATAGTGCAGACTAGTGTAGGATAGTGCAGTCTAGTGTAGGATAGTGCAGAATAGTGTAGTATTGTGAATATAGTATAGAAAGGAAGTATAAAAGTTAAAGGTGTCAGGTTGTCCATATTGCTATTCCATGGAGGGATTTCTGGGACTCCTCCTCCTTTATGTTTGGCCCCATTACTTTTGAGATTTCAAGACATTCGCCCTATTAGTTTGGCGATTTTAAGACTATCCGGGCAATTTAGGTGTCGATTTATTCTTGGCGAGCGGATAGCGAGCCTGCAATTTAGGAGGAACCAGCCTTAGACTGGAGTGTTTATTACCGAAAAATGCACAAGTTTATCTTGAAAGTTTTTTTGTTTTCCTAAGCTTGATAGAGGTCCACGTAAGAAACTTGAAAACAGCAATAATATATATAAACAAATATATACATACCTTACCTTAGAAGAAGAAAGGTGGACACAGACTAGCAAAATTGCAGAGGGTAGTTTGAAAACAAGGGGAAAAGGAAGAAATAAATATAAGAGTAAAAGGTGATGGCCATTCTGTGTTGCTATTTTGATAAAGGTATGTAGGGGGATGGATAGACAGGTGAGAGAAAGGGTTATCAGAGGGTAGAGTGAAGAAAGGTGTATAGAGGAAGAAGGAAGAAGAGTAGAAGGCGTCGAGCTATCCATCTTGCTAATTTGATAAGGGATGTATTTATTTATTTAATTTTCAATGTATTCATATAATTGTGTTTATTTGTTATTATCTGATCTGATGGCTGGAGTAAAGTAGTAGAGTGGAGTAATTATTATATTGTTATTTTTATAAGTATATAAGTTAGCACTGCCCACTCCAGGTTTCCATTTTGTATAACGGGAAGTAGACAGATTGCCAAGATAATTGGACTAACTAGAATTAATTTAGTAATCATATCTAATAATTGCCAATAGTGAATCAAAATTCCTCGCTCAGGATATAGCTTTTTGAAAAACTCTAATGCACATCTTCAGCACATCCCATTCATAACGAAAGGCTTGTGTTAATAATCCATAAACATACTTTACCCAGTTTTACGCCGGTACGCCAGAAATCGTAAACATTAACCATTGTTACTCAAACAGTGCTAGAGCAAATGGGCTGTCAGTTGCAACACTTAATTCCTGGCCTACTCTTCCCAAATGGCATAAATATTAGCTCGATTACTCAAGTCGTATGGGATTTATAGAGTAAAATGTTGAAGAGTTTGGCCCACTTGTTTGGAACAGGGTAGCGGGAGATAAGGAGACAATAATTGTTCACATCATGTCTTAAAATATTGTCTATTGTCAAAACATGTAATAGCAAAGAAAATATAGGCAAGTTTGAAAGGTCAGAGAATTGTTTGCTTGCGAGGTTCGGGCTTTAAAGAAGTTGGAGATTTTGACAACGATATTTAGCATAATTACTAGCTAAACTGTGGTTGTATTGTATATATTGTTTGTATTCTGCCAAATATCAATGTGTTTGGCTCCAACTTCCTTACAGCCCGAAACTCACATGTGGTCAAACATTTGAGGAGTGGAAATGTCCACACGATTTATAGTGTATAAGTTAACACTGCCCACACCAAGGTTTCATACTTTATAACAGGAAATAGATAGCTTGCCAAGGAATCTGCAGTGTGGGACAAGTTCTTTGCTTTTCACTTTGCAATCGTAGTTAATATTTGGCAACTATAATATAAATATATTAACTCGCTCCAAGTACTGCTTTTAGAAAGAAGTAGGATTTATGTATATTCACTTATGGTGTTCGCTATCACAAGTTTTGTTATTTTGACCGTAATTTATTTGTTATTAATTTCACCCCAACACCAAACACCTCCAATGAAATTAATGAACGCATATACAGCATGTGATTCACCAGGATTCGAACCTGGGTTAACACACACATATTTTTAAACACACCTAACCATTACACCACCAAGACGGTTAATAATCAAACTATGGGAATATAGGTTGAATATAATTAGTTGTAATACCTTGTCTAGAGCCACTATCAAAACTCATAATAACAAAGAGAAATACACACACACACACACACACACACACACACACACACACACACACACACACACACACACACACACACAGAGAGAGAGAAAGAGAGACCAACACAAATCACTCAAACACTGCTTGTCCATAATGTCATACGAGACCAGAGTGAAGGCAATATAACAGTAAACAAACAATATTGATGTTCTGTAAGACACCTGGAAAAGTAATGCAAAAATGTTACTGAGCATACTTATCAAATACAGGTCCAGTCTAATCAACAGTTCGTCGACAGCTTTGCTCATAAATTATAATTGGAAGTTATTATCACGATTATTAACAGCCGTTTTGTGTTTCTAATGGTCATTGGCGAGCATTATTTGTTCCACGTCTAAGATATGTCCAGGTAATTTCCCTCTCTAGATTTCACACACATTACCATCAAGGTTTTAGTGAAGTATTGATGTTGACTGTACAGTCGCCTACATACATTGGTGTTCTCTAAATAATATTTTGTATGGAAGTAAAATTGGTTTGATTGAATTAAGGGTCCAGTTTATTGTGCAGTCATCTGCTCTGCGAACTGACTTATATATCAAACTACACTCGTAAATTAATCATACTAATTGTACTTCCATATAATTTTTAACATCGTTCTTAACAATATAACCCCCAAATTAAATGAATGCAAGCATACAATCCTCCCAGGATTCGAACCCACGGAGCAAAGCTTACATACCGAAGGCAACTGTACAATGAAACACAAAGTCGTGTCGTGAATGTTGGTAAATATATCTGGTAAAGGGCAGAGCTTTAGGTTTCTATGGTAGGGCTCTCATAATGTTTCATGAGAAATATCAAATCATGGGACAAATCAGCGCAAAGACTTTTGTCATTGATTATACCTCTACATAAATTTAAACCACGTTGGGGTATCTGAACTATGAACTAAGTAGCTCTACTAAAATGGTTACATAGAAAAATACATGTATTCGAGTATCTTGAGAAATTTGAGAAAAATAATAGAAAATAGAACGGAAATGTAAAATATAAGCTGGTTTATGCAATTCGAGAAGACGTCTGGCTGGGTCGTCAACTACTTCGTGCACTCCCAACCACAAGAAAAGCGAGTTCGAGTGAGTGAGTGAGTGAGTGTGTAAAATTAAGAAATGCAAGGAAGGTATGGTTCACTAAAGTCTTGCTTCTTCCACTTTCAGAATGGGAGCCCAGCCACACAATCGGGTCAATATATGGGGCTAGTTGAGAGCCTGCCCTACCCCTGGACCTCTCGATCTTACCAGGCCTCCACTACAACACTGACACTTCCACCAGGTTAGTAGCTTTCAGTAGTATTTTCCTTTAGGCAGAAGTAAGATGAATGAGAAACTCTGAAATATGTTGGTGTTGTTATTGTTGTTCGGCTCATCAAACTTCAGTACCAGACAGGCCAGTTTAAGGGGAGATTTCCACTTGAGGGACTTTTTTCTTGACCCCTTTCTCCCTCATGTCTAGCCCCATTGCTTTTGAGATTTTAAGACGTTTGCCCCATTAGTTTGGTGATTTTTAAGAATTTCCGCACCATTCTGTCAATTTTAAGACCTTTCGTGCCATTTAGGTGTCGATTTTATCCTGGCGAGCGATAGCGAGCCTGTAATTTAAGAGTAATCGGCCTTCGGCCGGGCCATTTCTCTACCGAAAAATGTACAAATTTATCTTGAAAGGGGGTCAAGGGGGTGAAATTTTAAGATTGTTGAAGGAGTAGGAAACAAACTAGAAACCTCCCCTTAAGCTTGTGTGTGTGTGTGGGGGGGGGGGGGGGGGAGGTGTTTGACGGTGTGTGCAGTTCTCTTAGGCTTGCACAAACTGTCCCATCTTCCCACCACGCTCAAACTAGCTTCAATTTGACCAGTACAATGTTTGTTTGGCTTCACTTGTCGATCTAAACGTGTCATAGTCTTAAAAGTTATAGGCTATTCTACTTCAGCTGGCGGAAACTCAAATCCACAAGCAGCTGATTTCTCGATACTCAATGTGAATCTATATAACGGCTACGTCTCTGCATCATATTAAGTCAAAGTTTTCATAATTAACAACATAATTACATAATCTCCAAAGTAACCGGGTAATCAAGATGTGGTCCTGGCAATTTACCGCTAACTTTAAACAATCAGACTGTAATAGTAAACTGGTGAAGTATTTGTCTCTGTTAAAAGTCTGACTACGTTCATTAAGCCTGCGTCTGTTAATTGGTGGGTCTGAAAACTAATATGAATTTATCCATGTTCAGGGGTAATTTATAGCGAGGCCTTCCTCTGTGGCTAAGTGCCCCATTAATTACCCCTTCCATTCGTCTAAACATTAGGCTACCATAGTGCAGTGGGGGAATGTAAATGCTCAGATTAATATGCAGTATCGAGAATGCATAATAAATCGTAGGCTTGCACATAAACCTATAACTGTCTTGATAGCGTAATGCTTAGTGTGCGAAATTGCGGTGTGAGTATCCTAGGTTCGAGTCCTTGGAGTACCACATGTATTAATTACTTTAATTGATTTCATTAGTTAGGTTTATTTGTAAATTAATTGGTGGGTTGGTGAAAACTAATATGAATTATTGTATGTATTCTTTGGTGTGCCTGTAACTTAACACCAATTGGTCCGAGTGAGGTATGTGTGTAGGCCTCCTGTTTATTTTGTTTTTTGTTTTTTTTCATTAGTTTCGATTTTTTTTTTTTTTTTAGTTTGAGGGAAGTCTGGGAAGGCATTATTGTTAGCCTGTGGGACATTGCTCGAAAATGACAAAGAGGAGTAATATCCTTAATTGTAATTAAACAAAATATCATATTTACCCCCCAGACGTTGGACTAGATTGGCTAGTGTTAAGTGATCACATGCCTTTTTTGTAACTATATATATAATTCTTAATTATTTTCTCGTTTTAAATTTCGTATATTATCTAAGTCCAGGATAAATATATGTTTATTTCCATCCACTTAGAAAATGGACCTGTGTGCAAACCCAAGAATAGTAATTATATATACATAATTAAATGTATATATTATATTCAGCAGATTATTTTAACTGAAGTCTCTTGGTACGGAGTCATTAGGCAAATGAGGCTTCGTAAATAAGAATATTAGCATAGACTACAGTTTCGGGCATGAATATTCTTCTCATTTCCCATCCCGTCTGTGTCTCGCTTCATTTGTCAGAGGCATGCTATTCAAGTCACTATATTTCATTTATTCATACATTAATTATTTGCCTTGTCATTTTAAAACACATATACTCCAGCATATCTGACCGTAAAATCAACAGCAGTCATAACCCCTTTGACAATTACGCATGGTTCGTGAGATTATTTTGTTATCGTTAATGTTCATTTTCACCGAAATACATTTTAAGAATGTACTCGTCCTGAGTGCTAGTATTTTGAAAACGTTCACACTCACACTCACACACACAACCACATTCACATACAGTACACACACTTTCACATACTCACATTCCGAATATTATCAAAACTCTCTCTCTCTGACTTGATAACGCCGTCAAATGGGCAGCATAATTTCCACAGCTGATGCAGAGACGAATTCGAAACATTAATTCCTGTTGAAAGGTATCGCACCTCTCTCTCTCTCCTTTACATTCATCATATAGTTTATCTTGTCTTCCATATATCTCAATAACTATTTTACAATAAACTGTACTGTTCAGGATTTTAGCCAAGTCGACCGCACCCCTAAATGGCGACAACCAAAACGGCCACAGTCCCTTCATCTAAACTGCCCTAAGCCCCAACTAACCTGGCCTAACCAACCCTAACTTAACCCACTCTAACCTGACACGATTCATCAAATCAAACCAAAGCGAGGCAAACCAAATCAATCCACACTACACTAAAGCAAACCAAAGCAATCCAAACCAAACTAATCTAATGCAAACCATGAAAACCAATGCAAAGTAAACTAAAGCAAAACAGACAAAGCCAAAACGAAACAAAGCAAACCAAATTAGACCAAAACAATGCAAACCAAAGCAAAGTAAAGCAAAGTTAACCAGAGGGCTTATGCTTCGTACAGGGGCTGTTTTAATAATTGCGGTATATGGCATTGAGGATTAAAGCCATTGAAGAGTGTGGCCGTTTAGGGGTGTGGCCATTGGGTTGTGGCCGTTTAGGGGTGTGGCCGTTTAGGGGTGTGGCCGTTGGGTTATGGCCGTTTAGGGGTGTGGCTTTTTAGAGGTGTGGCCGTTTAGGAGTTGAACAGCTGAACTGTTTCCTTTGCATTACCAATTAACCCTTTCAGTGTTCTAGACACACTTATCCATATTATTCAGCTATCATTCTACCATTTTATTAAGATAAGAACAGATCTGTCGGAGTTACAGGATTAATTGACATCATATTTACCTGTCTGATTGCTCGAGATTCGTCCTAAGCTGCACAAATTCCCCTAATGGTAGCTAAAATAAACTGTTAACCCATTCAGTACAGGTGACGTCCTTTTCGTTATATACTGCCAACTATTAGATGATTGTATTCAGCTTAGGAAGGAGCTCTAGCAAATAAAAAGGCAACAGGCTATATAATATAATCTTCTTAGCTACCACAAATCTTTCCTACGCTGAACAAATCGTCTAATAGTTGCCGGAATATAATACAAAAAAGAATGTCACCGGCACTGAATGGGTTTAACTCCTTCACCACCATTACGTAATTGTCATCATATTCTGGTTACCATTAGACACATTTCTTTAGTTTATAAACTACCTCTACGACTCACATGGGTGAATACGATCTCCATAAACCCTCTTAGTAACATAGATCCTTCTTAAACTGCATAAAATCATATAATCTTAGCCAGAATCAAAGGTAAAAAGGTGACATAGTGCTGAAGGGGTTAATGAGGGCCACCTGCTTGTTTTCTTTTATCTCCTTTTCTCTCGGAAACTGGCTTGTATCCATTCGGCCCCATTCAGCCAACTGTTTTAAGACGATTATCCCCATCCAGGTGTCGATTTCTTCCTGGCGAGCGATAGCGTGCCAGCATTGTATGGAGAAATCCGGCTTCGCCGGAGACACATTTCTATCGAAAAATGTACAAATTTAGGTTGCTGTAAAACAAATATATATATATGCTGGCTCGCTACCGCTCGCCAGGAAAATATTGACACTTGGATGGGGGTAAACGTCTGCAACAGTAGGCTGATTGGGGCCAAATGAATACAAGCCAAAGAGAGAGGGAGGGAAAGAGAAAAAAGCCGGTGACTCCCCTTAAACGGGTCATAATCCTCACGGGGTCAAAGGGTTGTTTATAGCGCCCATCTACTATGCCATTGATCCTTCCGGGCGGCTACGTAATTGACCACATGCGAGTTTCAGGCTATAAGGAAGTTGGAGGTGTAGACATCGATAGTAAATACAAATGCAATAATTATGTAGGTTTCTGATGGCTAAAGAGTATGTTGAATTGGGTTTTATGTATTGAGAAATGTACTACAACCGTATTTTAGCAGGTAAATCTACTGATTATCGATATCTACAGCTCCAACTTCCTTATAGCCTGAAACTCGCCAGTGGTCAATTGGTTACTGCCCAGTTGTCCAAGTCCCAAATATACAGACCTCGAAACGGGGCAATTTCTTTGTTAACCCTTAGAAGATTCCATGATGCAGTTCTTTTGTTTTCTGGCTACTATTAAACGATTATATTCAGATTAGGGAGGGCATATGCACGTCGGAGGGTTGAGATAGTCTTTACCCTTTTAGTTCTCACAAATCCTTCCTAAATTGTATATAATAGTCTAATGATAGCCAGAATAAACTGTCAAAATGCGTCATAATCTTCAAAGGGTTAATTATATATCTTCCCACCTTGAGTGTAGTATTGTTTAAACTTTGAAAATTCGACTAGATAAATATCTCGCTCTTAACCGCCGATTAACTGCATTTACACAATGAATACCACCGCTCTTTACTGTGCTACCGTTAACTTGTTCACATAGATTAGGTAGTTTCAGTTACAAGCAGCGTCGTAAGGATCACTAAATCTGTTGTTGCTTTTTTTCTTTTGTACTCTTTTGAATTCTCTCTCTCTCTCTCCTCCATATTTGCCATCATTTCCTTCTACGTAGTGAGATAGATAGAATAGCAGTGTCGGGAGGAGAAAGGAGGTGGGGAGTTGGAGGGAAGGGAGACAAGGTGAGTTACCATGCCAAAGCAAAATGGATAACTAGAATTGTTTATTGATCAATCCAATAATAAAAATAAGCGTTAATCATGTTCAAATTGCTATATATTATATAAGAAACACCTTGATCGAGTTGAATTACGAATGGTTTCGGTATAATATTATATCAGTGCTTATAGTAATTAAAGCCCGAATTAATGATGTAAACGTTGTCATGATCGGAGCCCGTGACGTCACAGATTAAGCTCCGCCCCTCTGAACACTACCGTCTTGCTGGCAGCTGTCCGCCTCTGAGTAACTTCCAAGGCGCATGTGTTTGTTTTCACTCTGTGTTTTGGTGCTCTTTGCGGCGGTTTTGCGGTGTTTATCGGCTATCCACGGCGTCATCGGCGGTTAGTGTGGTATCCGTGGGTCGCTGGAGTATCGGGATGGATGTGGAGGGATGATCGGAGCCTGAGATCACCACCAAGGACAAGGTAAAGTGCGCTGACAATCTCGTTGCTCGCCATCTTTATCGGCATCCTCTTCACTTCTGTTGCGCATCCTAATCTCTCTGTTGTTTTATATATTATCGATGTGATGTCGATGCTTTATGATTTCTGAATTCCATTGTTGATATATTTGTATATTTTAGCAATGGGTGGTGGGTATATTGAGAGATACGTAGGAAGTACTAAGTTGTTTCGGTCTTCATCGTTAACGCCATACCTTCACGTTAATCCACATATCCCATGACTGCATTAGTTACTTTTAGTATAATTTTCAGCTAGGGAAGTAATTGTATTGATTACGTTACTGTCCTCGAATTATCCCAAGAGTGAATGAAGAATGTATTGATGGACTAAGATCATGTTTGTGTAAGTCATAATTATTCGTGACCCAAGTGCATTTTCTATATTAACATTGTTGTCTTACACATACCTACAGAATATACAAATACACAATATTGGATGTTCCTCAATTATAATTTCATGATACTTTATAGATTAGGCCTAGTATATAATTAGGCATAATATAATTTTCTTACCCTATCCCGCAACACACTACTCCACCCTACCCCGCAACACATCCCGCTACCACGCCACACATCCCGTTGCCTCACATCCCACCGCGCCGGTCCCTACCCCGCACACCACACACATCACCACACCTACACCCGAGAGCGTGTGACTCAACTCCAGCTCAGCACACCACACCCTGTATTCCAACACTCATCACCCCATCGCACAATGCACCTCATTACACCCCACCGTCTAACACCTTATCTCGCCACAATCCATCTCTCAAAATCCTGCCGCGCAGCTCCTTACCCCGCAACACACTACCCCATTTCGCTGGACCCAACACCGCCACTCGACGCGTCTCCCCCCCCCCCCCCCCCCCCCCCGACCAAACTTCACCCCACTTCAACCCTTATCCCAGCACACATCACCCCGTCACATTACACCGCTCAACACACCATTCCACACCTTTGTCACACCACCCTATAGAAATAGTTAGTTCTATTTTCTTAGTTTTCTGTTGAGTACCATGTCAGTTTTTCCACTGCATGGAAAAGATAAATCTTGGCCTAAGTTGTCCTTTCTCTCTTACATAATAGAGTTTAGGTAGATTAGGTACAAACAGCGTCGTAAGGTGTGAGTAGCCCTATCCTAGGTTCGAGTCCTTGGAGTGCCACATGGATTTGTTGATTTCATTAATTAAGTTTAGAAGTGAAGTTGGTTGGTGAAAAAATGTGAATTGCTTGCTTTCCTTTGTTCTTGTTTCTACATCTCTTCTTCCCACCCTCCCGTCCTCCCGACCCTCCCTCCTACTCTCCTCTCCTTCCTCCCTCCCTCCCGACTCTCGTTCCCTCCCTCCTCCTCTCCTTCCCTCCCTCCTCTCTTTCCCTCCCTCCTTCTCTCCCTCCCTCCCTTCCTCCTTCTCTCTCTCCCTCCCTCCTTCTCTCCTTCCCTCCCTCCTTCTCTCCTTCCCTCCCTCCTTCCCTCTCCCGTTTTATCCTCATTATCCTGATTTCCTTTTCTCATTCTTATCTTTAAATTTTCCTCTCTTCCTTTCTTTGTTCACATTTATCCTCTCCTCCCATCCTTCTCTCTCACGTATCATTTATCCTCTCCTCCCATCCTTCTCTCTCACGTATCCTCTCCTCCCATCCTTCTCTCTCACGTATCATTTATATATCGGACAAATTCTTACCATAACGACATGTTGTGGATTTGAACCCAATGCAATCAAATCAACACCTCATTTTAAATAGCATGTTGTATTGTATGTTTACGGTATCCTGAGCGATAATATTTACTCTCTAGACATACACACATACCATTTATCCAGATGAATATTTAATTAACTCATCAACAGTCTTGATACAATCAAAGCCACAAATGCAATCCCCTCATAGTCAAGTTCCGGTACACATTTTATTATTCGTTTGCATTGGAAAAGGCTGGGAAATAATTATGATTTAATGTGATCAAAGTAATGTATTATATTTTTTATCTGATCATATTTACGACGCTTCAAAACTATTTTTAATCCCTGGTATGTATTCAAAATAAAATATATTCGTCAATGGATTGTATCGAAAAAAATAGGCTGACGAATTTCTATAGGCTATGCAAAAGCTCTCTCTCTCTCTCTCTCTCTCTCTCTCTCTCTCTCTCTCTCTCTCTCTCTCTCTCTCTCTCTCCAATAAAATACAAAAAATATCGGACGACCAGGAAATCTCAGCTGAGGAGTCTGAAACTAATTTAAGCCTTTTTCCCGGCGAAGGTGTTGATTTCGGAACCACGGAGAGGGATTGATTGATAGAGAGAGAGAGAGAGAGAATTGAGGATGATTGTATAAAGCTAGAGCACGACAGAGGAAAAGAAAAGCATAGGTAGAAGTACACTCGGATACCATAGTCTCTAGCCCACTTATAAGAATTGGGAGCTTATGTTTTTATTCATGCAATTATAACTATCTGGATTGATTTTTGGATATACATTTCTTTTCAATAAATTGTGTATATAGTTTTGTAGTTGATTTATAGACAATAATATTGATAAGTTGGTTTCCAGAGATATACTTCCATAGTTAGAAATTGGTGAAGTCCAGGAATATTTATGAGTGGACTAGAGAATATGGTATCCGAGTGTACATTGAAAAGAAAATATATAGGAGAGAGAGAGAGAGGGGGAGGGAGAGAGCTTGCCTCGAATATATCGCTCTAGTGGTCCAATTAATTCCTTGACAAATATAAGGCCAATCAATGGGTCGTTGCAACAAACATTGTTTATATTATATTTGAATTGGCAGCAGCATCTCACCTATATAGTTTCTTCAAGTAGAAATATGTTTTTGTAAATTACCGGTACGTGATCTTCCTCAAATGTGTTTGTTTTTTTATTTATACTGAAGATGTTTTCCATGTATACGATCTCGTCATTTCCATTTGGTTCTGCCAATAACAATAATTGGGATAACGCTAGACATCGATGTTCAGTTACCGTACTTTTAATATTTGTTGTTTTTAATTCAGTTAAAACAGGGTCTATGATTTGAGGGGCGACAAACTGAACATTGAACTATAGTATGTTAATTATAATTAGGCCAGAAATGTTGACCACTAACCTCTATAAATCCAAACGGAGTAGAGTAATCGACCAAATATTTCTGCGATTTGGGAAGAAACAACCAGGAAATAATAGTGGATATGTATAAACCATATTTTGTTCTCGCTCTTGTTTAGTTATAGAGGTTTGGGGTCAATATTCTTGGCCTAATTTTAATGGAAGGAATATACTGTGGTTAACCCTTTCGCTCACACACATCCTCTCTAAGCTGAACATAATCGTAGCCGAAGTTACATGAAGACAAGGGTTAAACTTATCTCTCGTTCATAAAAGTCCTGTATATCAAATATCGGTAGCTTTCTTACGTTTATCCCCATTAGTTTTCAGATTTTAAGACGTTCGGTTCGTTAATTTGGCGATTTTAAGACCTTTCGACCCATTTCTTTGTTAATATTAGGATTTTTCGTGATATATAGGTGTCGGTATTTTCCTGGCGAGCGAAAGCGAGCCTCCAATTAAAGAGAAATCGGCCTTCGGCCGGGCTCTCGAAAAATGTAAAAAAAAACTTGAATGAGGGTCTTGGGGGGGGGGGGGGTTATTAAGATTAATTGATGTCTAGGGACACCCTAAACAAATAAGGTTGAATAACCTTATGAATTAATTTCATCTGGGGGATATCCCCAACTGTAATTAATTCTACAGCACTAAGCGACGAAGGCTATATAGCACTGGAAACTGTCGTAGCATAGCCGAGATTCGAACCCACGCGGCTAGTCGTCACCAACATAGCGCTAGAGCCTTACCCCGTTAGACCACGACTAGAAAGATCCATAAATTAACAAATAAATACGCCCATCTCCCATGAAACTTGAGTTCAAAATAATCACACGACGTTCAATCGGTAAAGCATTTGAAGGGCATCAAAGCGTTTCCTTCAGTTGCTTTGTTAATTGACTTTGTGCTGTTTCGTGTGATATTCTCGTTAGTTAGTGTAGGCTACTGATATTATAGTAGTACGGTACACTCCTGGCAGCATATTCTGACCTTTTCTGAGTCCTTGAACAGCATAAACGAAGATCCGTTATACAAATATCAGGTACAGAAATCATTAGAATGTTAAATTTATTGATTCCAAGTTTCAACTACCTACACGCCATAATCTATATTTGAATCTTGAACATTTAAGGGGTGCTATTTGTGTTGTTCTTTTTTCATTTTAAGGGGGGGACTTTCTCCCTCATATTTATTCCTATTAAGTTTGATATTTTAAGAGGTTCCTCCCGTTAGTTTGGCGATTTTAAGACCTTCCGCCCTATTTCTTTGCCAATATCATGAACTTTCATGTCCTTTACGAGTCAATTTCTTCTTGCCGAGCGACAACCAGCCTGTAATATAGGAGGAACCGACCATCGGCCAGGACATTTTTCTACCGGAAAAATTTACAAAATTTTCTCGAAGTGGGTTCTTGCGGTGTATTTTTAAAGTTTCATAGAGATCTAAGGAGCAAACATAATATATATATATATAATAGAACATGTATAATACTAAACTTCGAAGTGGCGTTTTCGCAACCAAATTTGGCAATCCAGAAAATTAGGCCAATGCGGTTTCCATGTGATTCTCATGTTGATTCTACTAAATTGTATGCGAAAGTGTAATCTTAAACTGACAAAAGTTATATTATCTAGTACAATATTATCATGTTCAGGGTCAGTACAGAATAAAGTGGGTTTATACATATTATGGGTTATTATTGTACAGCACACTCGGACACAAATGATGGTCTGACATTTAGAAGCTGTCGAGAACTGAATTGAATCTCTATTTAATTTGTTACCTAGTATATGCAGTTCGGGGAAGTAATTAAACAGTTCGAGGAATCAGAAAGGATTAGACTGTGTCCTAAATTGTACGTATAGTTTCAATCAACATTCCTCGACTCATTTATGTGTGAGCGAACCTATTTAGTATAGTTTTAGTTCGAAGCAGTTTCATACCAGTGTCTAGGGAATACTGAAAACAAAAATCGTACAATATTTCGTGGAGTTCTTATGTATTTAGCTGTGACAATTGTTGTTTTTATTTAATTTACTTTTCTATAGCCTATTCCAACTTTTACCTCCTTACAATAAGCTTTGAATCCTGTAAAATTAACTGTTCATCACGGTGAAGCCAGTAGGTAATTTTTCTGACTGTGAGGGAGACATCGAGATAGTTTGAGTTATATCTCTCTCTCTCTCTCTCTCTCTCTCTCTCTATATATATATATATATATATATATAAAAAGGAAAAGAATTGACAGGGCGCCAGGCAACATCTTTATTTTTCAAATTTTCGGCTAACCTTAAGCCATCATCAGGAACAACATTCCCTAAAAATAAGTAATATACTATTAGAACAACGCAATTTGTAAAAAATAGGGTAATGATTATCGAATCTATAAAAGGTTAAACTTACTAAATATAAACAATCCTATATTAATGTCTCACTATATATAAAATTAAAATTCATTCACTAACCATGTAAAACCAGTGAAGATACCGAAAAGCAAAATAAAGACCATCACAATTGAACCATAACACATATTTTAACCTTTGAATACAAACATTGTTTCCATAAACTCAAAACAAAGTCACAACACAGGCTAATACCATACAACGGATCAAGAAACGATCTCCCAATTTATCTAACACCATTGACTTATCAGTAAGGATAACTAGTAATTAACTTACATAACCCCTGACCAAAAATCCAAACACAAATAATACTCTTAGTCAAAAACATGAAAACACTAATAAACTAAGCCTAAATCAATCTTATATATCATAGCAATACGAGACTGAAATTCAACCCAATCTAGAGATTTAACACAAAAAACACCATCACTCCCAATGACAAAAGCAAAATATATTTATGTTTAAAAAACCCATCATTATACTTGACTTACCCAGAAAAGAGTTCTCATCAGCACCAGGAACAAGAGAGAACTGAGGAACCTGAACCGAGAAGCGGCTAAAATAAACTCCCATGAAACAATTTCCCAAACAAATGAACCACTAACCATGTTGAACAACCCTTGAAATTTGACCAAACATATATTTATGAACCACTATTTGCAAGATTGATTTCAGGATTCAGTTTACTAATTAACAACTTCTCACCAATCAATGCATCAGACTGGCTACCCAACCTAGAGACTATCTCAAAATCACCCACACTAAAGAGATGATCCTCTTCACGCGAATGATTTCGAATAGCCGAAAACGCCATAGCCTGAAAAAACTTTCCCGATCGGTAGCTCCTACCCAGGTGTTCAAATATCCTAATTTTGAAGGAACGACTAGTGCATCCCAAATACCTAGCCTCACAGCTAGGACAAGTAAATTTGTATACAATATTTGAACACAGAAAGTCAGGCACGCGATCTTTGAAGCTAAAAAAATGACCCAATTCTAAACTTATTGGTGAAAACAAATCTAAAGCTCACAGCAGGAAAACTATTTTTCAGAACATTTAGTGCAATTTTACGAAATTCATTGCTAATAGATCCATAGTAAGGCATTTTAAACATAAATTATCTTCTTTTTTACATCAAAATTTGATTGAACACCCTGATCTTGTTTTACATACAAAAATGTCTAAGTATACCATTGAATATATCTTCCTTATAGTTATTAAGCATAAAATATTTCCTTAATTTTTCAATTTCAACATGTAGCGAAACATAGCTGGAGCAAACATAGGCTCTTTCTAATAGTGTCTTTATTGAATTAATCTTAAAAATCTTAGGGCAGTAGCTAAGCCAGTTTAAACCTAATCCTGTATGAGTGGGCTTTCTATAAACCTCAGTAGCTAATCCCTGATCTGTCTTTATCACTTTAACATCCAAAAATGATAGTGACCCATTCACTTCATTATCACATGTAAATTTAATATTTTGATGTTGCTTGTTCATATATTCAAAAAAACTTATATTATCTTCTACATCTCGAAATATTAAAAATGTATCATCAACATATCTCCTATAAAATATAGTTTTTACAGGCTATGGCGTTTTCGGCTATTCGAAATCATTCGCGTGAAGAGGATCATCTCTTTAGTGTGGGTGATTTTGAGATAGTCTCTAGGTTGGGTAGCCAGTCTGATGCATTGATTGGTGAGAAGTTGTTAATTAGTAAACTGAATCCTGAAATCAATCTTGCAAATAGTGGTTCATAAATATATGTTTGGTCAAATTTCAAGGGTTTGTTCAACATGGTTAGTGGTTCATTTGTTTGGGAAATTGTTTCATGGGAGTTTATTTTAGCCGCTTCTCGGTTCAGGTTCCTCAGTTCTCTCTTGTTCCTGGTGCTGATGAGAACTCTTTTCTGGGTAAGTCAAGTATAATGATGGGTTTAAACATAAATATTTTGCTTTTGTCATTGGGAGTGATGTGTTTTTTGTGTTAAATCTCTAGTTTGGGTTGAATTTCAGTCTCGTATTGCCGTGATATATAAGATTGATTTGGGCTTGGTTTATTGGTGTTTTCGTGTTTTTGACTAAGAGTATTATTTGTGTTTGGATTTTTGGTCAGGGGTTATGTAAGTTAATTACTAGTTATCCTTACTGATAAGTCAATGGTGTTAGATCAATTGGGAGATCGTTTCTTTTTCCGGGGTATGGTATTAGCCTGTGTTGTGACTTTGTTTTGAGTTTATGGAAACAATGTTTGTATTCAAAGGTTTAAAATATGTGTTATGGTTCAATTGTGATGGTCTTTATTTGTGCTTTTCGGTATCTTCACTGGTTTTACATGGTTAGTGAATGAATTTTAATTTTATATATAGTGAGACATTAATATAGGATTGTTTATATTTAGTAAGTTTAACCTTTTATAGATTCGATAATCATTACCCTATTTTTTACAAATTGCGTTGTTCTAATAGTATATTACTTATTTTTAGGGAATGTTGTTCCTGATGATGGCTTAAGGTTAGCCGAAAATTTGAAAAATAAAGATGTTGCCTGGCGCCCTGTCAATTCTTTTCCTTTTGATATGGAGGTTTAAGTGCCCAAAATCTACTGCTGAAGTACTCATAACTATATATATATATATATATATATATATATATATATATATATATATATCATATCTGTGTCTGTCTCTTACAGGGGGATATACAGCATGTATTTGAACTCCACCGACAAACTTCCAGGATCATTTGTAGAGTTAAATATAATACTATTTTATACATACCATTTTTACTATAGTTGCCTAATTAAGGAGATAGAGGACTAATTAGATATGTAGCACACGAATGTTGCTATAAGTGCGCTAGACCTGACCTAGTTGCCTGATATAATTAATATACTGTGAAATCAAACATACCAATGGCATCGGGAATTCTTAATAACATTATCTGAATGATGCCAAACACTTATGTGTACTTATGTAAAATTATGTTGCTGTTTTAATGTGGTTAGCATTAAAATTATAAGTGATTTAGCGATCGCGGTGATGGTGATGTTGACACATTTGATACCCTGTTCCCATTGTTGAATGTTAAAGGCAAAGCCTGTGCCACATATCCGAACACTACAACTTGGCGGGTAATTGGTTGTGGAGTATGGCGGCAGTTGTCAATTTGATACCGTTGTTTTTCGTTCAATAACGAATTTCTATAATGAAAAACGAAGAATTAGAACATTTTCATTAAATCTGACGTTGTTGCATAGAGAATAACGCATGTACAAACAAAATCGATACACTGAACATTATTTGACCCATATACAAATTATATTCACGAGAATACGCACTAACTCAGCTCACACTGCTCTTGTATATTCTTTTGGTAAGACTTGTCCAGACTGAAGTGTATGCGTGTGTATGTAGTAAGGGTATGTGTGTTTGTGTATGCGTGTGTATGTGTTTGTAATAGTGGTAAGTGTGAGTATTCTATTGTTGGGGGTAACTAGAGAGGTAGGGGGTACCACTGGGAGTTTGACTATGGGGGAGTGGGGAAGCGGTTTGTATGTGTGGGTGAGTGTGTATGTGTATGTGCTTAGTGATTTTAAGTGGGAATTCTGTATGGCTGAGATAAAATTGATAGTGTTGGTGGTAATGATCGAAGTGGGTGGTTCAATTGGGTGTGTAACCCATGGGGGAGTGAGGAGGCGGTTTGTGTGTGTGTGTGTGTGGTACAGTTGTATTTGAGTTATGTAAGGTTGGTTCACTTCGAAATGTTATTGTAAGGGGATAACAGGCGAGATGAGTTGTTCAGGGGGGTGGGGGGGGGAGGGGGGGATTCTTAGTGGGTTGAAAGGTAGATATGAGTGTGCATGCGTCTTTGTGTGCGTGTGTTTATTATTCTCTTAACACTCCCGTATGATAGTAATTCCAGGAATCTTTGCTGTGCTCATCTTTATTATTCAAAAGCTTATTTATTATTGATGTATGTAGTTGTAATACACACTTCATCACCAGTTCAACGATATAGGTCAGAATGGCAGGTGCTTCATCATTACCCAATATATTACACTTGTAAACTACTAATAAATTAACTATGCATTACAAACATATTACCAACAACAGAAAAATATGCCTTAATTCCCTAATTCAAGAAACTGGCAGAGGGAGAGCTGTCACCATAAATCCGGTACCATCTGGTCGAATCTTTGAACCCTTAAAACCAAGTTCAGAAGCATTTGGCTCACTGTTCGGACTAGTGCACGGTGTACATTAACTCGGGCTAGGACGATGCTCCAAGTTTTTACTTTAAATGCTCTATCTCAAAAATGGCTTCTTAGTTTTTAATTTTACTATAGAATAAAGTGAGTTTGTCTATTTATTTGGAATTCATTCAAAAATGTTGTCGGTGGAGTTCAAATACATATGAAGAAGGGGAGAATGTATAAATTGTAATACTCTCCATCTTATTCTTTGTATTAAGTTAGCAAATCCTGTGGCAGTGAACCCGGTCCAAATTACCGGTACAGTATATTGGACCGGGAGCCGCGGGTCGTCACTTACCCACGGAACCGGGAAACTCACTCCAGGTTCCGAGCTGGAGTCCCGTAACTTTGCATTTAGTGCGGTTGTCAGTGTTCGAGATTGTTGGTGCGTGTGAGTGAGAGAGTGTGTGTATGTGTGTGAGTGTATATATGTGTTTGTGTGTATGTGTGTGTGAGTGGGGAGGTAGTTAGCTCGTGTGTGTGTGCATGCATGAATTATTGATGATGTCCTAGAATTTCTTTAGATTTTAGTTTACTATATGCAAAACACAAGTCATGGCCCTATCTGAATCCTCAACCAGTATTTTCGGAGTTGTGTTTGTTATTATATAACTTACGGTAATATATATATATATATATATATATATATATATATATATATATATATATATATATATATACTGGTGTATATATATATATATATATATATATATGGCACTGGTTCTATTGAAGACCATTCGGATCATTATTTGAAAGTAGAGAACCTTTAGTGAATAGTGACTGGAAAACTACCGACATTCTGTCTACCGATAGTGGGTAACGTATACAAACGTATTAATATAAATCACGTATGATGTAATGTATTAAGGCGGATGGGGGTGGGGGGGGGGTAGTTTGTCCCTTGACCTCTATCAAGCTTATAAAATACCCCCAAGACCCTCCTTCAAAATCAATTGGTACATTTTTCGGTGTCCCTGCCGAAGACCGATGCCTCCTGAATTACAGGCTCGCTGTCGGTCCCCAGGAAAAAATCGTCACCTATATGGAAAGCACGGATGGTTTTGATATTGACAAAGACATGGGGGCGAAAGATCTTTTTGTCTCCAAACTAATGTAGCTAAAACATGAGGGAGAAGGGGGTCTTAAGTATAGCCTGTTTATTTCCAGAATCCCTTAACAGCTGATTTCTTGACACGATGGAAGAATATGAATGCATTATGTCTTTGCCTTATATCACGTAAACAAATATAAAGTTTATCATTACTAACATAATTCGCTACATTACGTTTGTTGCTAAGGCACTGCAGCTTCAAGAAGAGTCGAAACTGTCTTCTTCAAAACAAGGATAACTCCTTGCACTGTGCAGTAGATTTAGATTTTCCATTTTTCTTAGGCATTTCTTTTCCCATTATTGTCCCCTTTCAAGATACGAGGACGCATTTGTTTTTATTTGGCTATTAGTATAAGATTTACTCAGTTTAGGAAGGTACAGTGTGAGTCAGAGATGATCGAGATTCCTTAAGGGGCTTCCAAAATTGAATGAAATCATCTAGTGATAGCCAGAATAAACTGTTAAAATGCCTTACAATCCAGAGGTTAATATATCACATTTATTGCTTATATATACGGTATATATATCACCGCAACAGCATCAGAATAAAATTTAGTGTAAACCCTTTTAAAATATAGTGTAATCCCTTATAACATATAGTTTAATCCCATATAAAATATAGATTAATCCCATATAAAATATAGATTAATCTCTTATAAAATATAATGTAATCCCATATAAAATATAGATGAAGCCCTTATAAAATATAGTGTAATCCCTTCTAAAATATAGTGTAATCTAATTTAAAATAGTGTAATCTCTTATATAATATATTGTAAAGCCTTATAAAATATAGTGTAATCTAATTTAAAATAGTGTAATCTCTTATATAATATATTGTAAAGCCTTATAAAATATAGTGTAAACCCTTCTTTTCTACCTTCCTCCCGGGTCGTTCGTTCTACCATAAAGGGTGACAGGTAAAGTAATGGCGTGGCTGGCATCGATACCCAATAACACGGAGACGGCTGTGGTGATCGCCTGAAGGAGGGCTGTATAGTTGGTTCCCTAGACCTCTATCAAGCTTTAAGAAATATCCCCAAGACCCCTCTAAAAAAAAAACTTAAGACCCTTCTGAAAATCACCCTCAAGATCCCTCTAAAAAAACACCCCTAAGTCCCCTCTGAAAAACACCCCAAGACCCCTTAAAAACACCCCATTACCCCTCTAAAAACATCCCAACACCCCTCTAAAAACACCCCAAACACCCCTCTAAAAACACCCCTCTAAAAACACCCCAAACACCCCTCTAAAAACACCCCAAAGACCCCTCTGAAAAACACACCCAAGACCCCTCTGAAAAACACACCCAAGACCCCTCTGAAAAACACCCAAAGACCCCTCTGAAAAACACACCCAAGACCCCTCTGAAAAACACCCAAAGACCCCTCTGAAAAACACACCCAAGATCCCTCTCAAAAACTCAAGACCCCTATAAAAACACCCCAACACCCCTCTAAAAAACACCCCAAAGACCTCTCTGAAAAACACACCCAAGATCCCTCTAAAAAAAAACCCAAGATCCCTCTAAAAAAATCTTCTAAGGCCCCTCTGAAAAACACCCCCAAGACCCCTCTCAAAACACACCTAAGACCCCTCTAAAAATCACCCCCATGACCCCTCGAAACCCCCCCCCCCCAAAACCCCTCTAAAACACCCACAAGATCCCTCTCAAAAACTCCCCCAAGACCCCTCTAAAACACCCACAAGATACCTCTCAAAAACTCCCCCAAGACCCCTCTAAAACACCCCCAAGACCCCTCTAAAACACCCCCAAGACCCCTATTATAAAATACCCACAAGAACCAGATAAATGTCCTGGCTGAAAGCCGATTCTTCCTAAAAATAAATTTCGCCTCGAAAGGCTTATAGGCCTACAGTAGGGAAGTCATACAGGCATTGAACAACTTCAATACTAAACATGATGAACCTATTGGGAATATTATTTGTGCGAAGGATTGTGAGACATTACAAATAATTGTGACATACTGTGAACATTGTATGAATTTGTGGAAAAATAGTGTGAAAACCGTGTTGGAAATACTGAAATAGTGTGAAATAGTGTTAGAAATAGTTTTATAATAGCTTTAAAAATAGCAAGAAGTAGTATTGAAAATAGGGTAAAATAGTTTGAGTGTTAAAAATAGTGTGAAACGGTTAGAAATGTGTTAACATAGTGTGAAATAATGTTAAGAATAAGGTGAAATAAGCTTGAGTCTTAAAATGGGGTGAAATAATGTGAAATAGTCTTGGTATTCTAGAGTCCTTTCACCATACGGGCGACAAGTAAACTAATAGCTTGGCCAACATCAATACCCAATACCACGCTCGTGTGAATATCCTCTTAAGGGGAGATGGGTCGATTTTCTAGATCCCCTTCTCCCTCATGTTTAGACCCACTAGATTTCAGATTTTAAGATGTTGCCCCATTTGTTTTTCGATTTTAAAAACTTTCGCCCCATTTCTTTTTCAATATTAAGACATTTCGTGCTATTTAGGTGTCGATTTTTTTCCTGGCGAACGATAGTGATACTGAGTCCCGGCCTTCGGCCGGGAAATTTTTCTTCTGAAAAATTTACGAATTAATCTACAAGGGGGATCTAATGGATGTTTTTTTAAGTTTGATGGAGGTCTAGGGAGGAAACTAGAAAAATACTGAATAAATGAAAAAAATAGACCAAAAAGTGAACCATCCCCCATTAAAATATATTACAGTATAGGGGGGTCATACGGGACACATTACAGTATAAGGGGGTCATACGGGACATTACAGTATAGGGGGGTCATACGGGACATATTACAGTATAGGGGGGTCATACGGGACATTACAGTATAGGGGGGTCATACGGGACATTACAGTATAGGGGGGTCATACGGGACATTACAGTATAGGGGGGGTCATACGGGACATTTTACCGTATAGGGTGGTCATACGGGACATTACAGTATAGGGGTGTCATACGGGACATATTACAGTATAGGGGGTCATACGGGACATTACAGTATAGGGGGGTCATACGGGACATATTACAGTATAGGGGGGTCATACGGGACATATTACAGTATAGGGGGGTCATACGGGACATATTACAGTATAGGGGGGTCATACGGGACATTACAGTATAGGGGGTCATACGGGACATATTACAGTATAGGGGGTCATACGGGACATATTACAGTATAGGGGGGTCATACGGGACATATTACAGTATAGGGGGGTCATACGGGACATATTACAGTATAGGGGGGTCATACGGGACATATTACAGTATAGGGGGTCATACGGGACATATTACAGTATAGGGGGGTCATACGGGATTACAGTATGGGGGGGTCATAGGGGACATATTACAGTATAGGGGGGTCATACGGGACATATTACAGTATAGGGGGTCATACGGGACATATTACAGTATAGGGGGGGTCATACGGGACATATTACAGTATAGGGGGGTCATACGGGACATATTACAGTATAGGGGGGTCATAACGGGGACATATTACAGTATAGGGTGGGTCATACGGACATATTACAGTATAGGGGGGTCATACGGGACATATTACAGTATAGGGGGGTCATACGGGACATATTACAGTATAGGGGGGTCATAAGGGCCATAGTACAGGATAGGGGGGGTCATACGGGACATATTACAGTATAGGGGGGTCATACGGGACATATTACAGTATAGGGGGGTCATACGGGACATATTACAGTATAGGGGGGTCATACGGGACATTACAGTATAGGGGGGTCATACGGGACATATTACAGTATAGGGGGGTCATACGGGACATATTACAGTATAGGGGGTCATACGGGACATATTACAGTATAGGTGTGTCATACGGGACATATTACAGTATAGGGGGGTCATACGGGACATATTACAGTATAGGGGGGTCATACGGGACATATTACAGTATAGGGGGGTCATACGGGACATATTACAGTATAGGGGGTCATACGGGACATATTACAGTATAGGGGGGTCATACGGGACATATTACAGTATAGGGGGGTCATACGGGACATATTACAGTATAGGGGGGTCATACGGGACATATTACAGTATAGGGGGGTCATACGGGATATATTACAGTATAGGGGGGTCATACGGGACATTTAAAATGTGGGTTCTGGACCTCCTTTATGTTTAGCCCCATTCGTTGTGAGATTTTTAGACGTTCGCCCTATTAGTTTGGCTGTATTAAGACACTATTTAGCGCTGTTTCACGCATAGTTATCCACGTGTAGTATTGAAGGAGTTAAATGCCCCGTATGACCTCCCCATAATATTGTTTAAGGGTGTGAGGGTGTGAGGGTGTGGAAGGGGGGGGGGGGGGGGGACGACGTCCATCAAGCTTAAATCAAAATACCCCGAAGACCCTCCTTTAAGATAAATATATATACTTTCCCTCTTAAATTACAGGCTCGCTCTCGCTCCCCAGGAAAAAATCGGCATCTAAATAGCATGAAAGGTCTTAATATTGGCAAAACAATAGGGTGAAAGGTCCTAAAATTGCCAAACTAATGGGGCGAAAGTCTTAATATCTCAAAACTAATTGGGCTGAGCATGATGGAGAAGGGGTCTAGGAAAAAAAAAATCCCCTTAACCAACTATAACAATAGTATGAATTAACTAAATTCTTTAAATATGTGATGGTATTTGTTTATGTCCATCACCCTCAGAATCAGCTACGAGAAACCCTAAAAATACATAAATAATACACTATATCATACAAATATGTAGTGGTCTATTTGTTGTTATGCCCATCACCTCAAAATCAGCTGCAAGTAACCAAAAAATATCAACAATAAGAATACCGGTACACTAAATCTTTCAAATAGGTGGTGATTTATTTTGTCCTATTCTCATCACCTCAAAATCGGCTGCAAGTAACCAAAAAACACACTAATAATACACTAAATCATTTAAAAATGTGGTGGGTTATTATCTTATTCCAATCTACGAGTAAGCCAAAGTAACATTAATATTAAAGTATTTGTTTTAAGAATATGTAATGACTTCTTCTCATCCCCCACCGAATCTGCTCTCGCCCAAGCTCTATTTTCTCCTGCATTTCTTCCGCAGCTCGTTCTTCCATTTTGGCTCCTGCATTTCTTCCGATCCTCGTCTTCGCCTTCCTTCCTTCCTTCCTTCCTTCCTTCCCCTTTCTTCCCTCCTTTCCTACGTCCTCTGTGGGGTTCTTAGGGCCGTATATCCTTCATTTGCCATTGTTCCCTTATGCTTTGATTTCAGTGGAGCGAGCTGGATCTCCGTTTAGTTCCCTTTTTTTTTGGGGGGGGGGGGCTTTATCGTTTCATTTTGTGAGTTTTGGTCCTGTGGGTTTTTATCTTGGTTGGGTTTCCTGGTCATTCCTCGTTTTCTATCAATTTACTTTATCTATTATGATGGACTCTCTCTCTCTCTCTCTCTCTCTGTCTCTGTCCCCTACTAACTTCCTAGTCCTGCCACGTTAGTGGCAGGGCAGTAGTTCCCTTTCCAATGTTCCCTTACCCACTCTAAACCACTGTTTGGACACTTGATCCTCAGTGTTTTGGAGGACAAGCAGCCTAGAAGGGTCACTAGATCTGTTGTTGCTTGATTTCCTTTGTACTTTGTACTCCTTTGTACTCTCTCTCTCTCTCTCTCTCTCTCTCTCTCTCTCTCTTAAACGTTATAGACTGCATCACCGTTGATTCATATACACTCCGCCTAGACAAATATCTCTCATCAAACCCGCGACTGACTGCGTTTGTAAATGAATAACTTTATTTTATCCCCCCCTCAGTTACTAACCCATCTGTCCCCTACTAACTTCCTAATCCTGCCACAGACATTAGTTTCCAGGCCGTAATTCCCTTTCCAATGTTCCCTTACCCACTCTAAACCACTGTTTGGACACTTGATCCTCAGTGTTTTGGAGGACAAGCAACCTAGAAGGGTCACTAGATCTGTTGTTGCTTGATTTCCTTTGTACTCCTTTGTACTCTCTCTCTCTCGTTCTCTCGTTCTCTCTCTCTCTCTCTCCCGTTCTCTCTCTCTCTCTCCCCTTCCTTCCTCCTCTCTCCTCTCCGCTCTCTCTCAATATAGGCTCTTAAAACAATTTCTTATGTTTTACATCGTCTCTTGACCCACTGTGTGCTAAAAACTTTTTTTTTTACAATCTCCTGAACAAGACAGTCCCTCACTATCTCTTACTACTTTTTTCGTATATTCCAAACTACATTAATATTTGTTTACCATTTAATTGATATAGTTAATGCTTTATTGGTCATATATTTTGTTCTATATAAGACTTTAACGTATGGCATTTTCTTAGACAGTATCATTTTGTTGTTTACCTTCTCTTGAATGTATATGTGCACTGGACGCTTGATTAGCTTAATGGGTTAGCTTGATTTACGATAATTAACGCAAATCTTTACAATTTAGGGGAAAACGATCTTTGACTGGGACACTTTATACCGTACCTATAAACGTACTAATTTAACTTGAAGAGGGATCTGGGGGGATCTTTTGTTTAGCTTGGAGGGAGGTGGGGGCGTCTAGGGAGGTGTTCTGTTCCTTGAACGGGATTTAGGGGGTAGGGAGGGGAATTCCTCGACAACAACGACGCAAAGAACAACAAACAAAAACGAGGACCATCCCAAGAACAAGCCCCAAAAAAAAAGAAGAAAAGGGGAAAATTAGGGACCAAAATAGACGTTCTACTGTACAGGATGGACAATGGAAATATTATACCTTGGAATCTTTAGGAAATACTCCTCTACACGTTTGTTCTAGTTATTTATATTGTATGGTTACTAAATCATTATTATTAAATCAGTTACTTTGTAAGTTTGTTACTGTTTTGAATTAGTTATTTCATCATCGTATTACATTAGTTACTTTATTATTGTGTTTAATTTAGTTGCTTAGCTATTATATATATATAATGTCGACTTACTTATTGCATTCAAATTATCTCCAGACGATAATTAATCCTTTCGTCGTCTCTTTATCCCCTTCACCAACATTACGCAATTGTCATCATATTC
>CM064581.1:8753725-8801557 GCA_032716605.1 Paralithodes platypus | reverse complement strand
GATCACCTAAGCTGAATATAGTTTTTCCATGGTATATAATTATAAATGTTCATACTATTTGTTATCAAAAAGGGGTGTTGTGTTATTAGCAAAGGTTGGAATAAAACCTAAGCATTTGTTGACTCTTTAATTGTTCAAGCCTTCCATTGCTTCTTCCTCTTTAATTCCCCTCTGGTAATCACATTACTCTCTTCCCCTCTACTCGTGTCAAATTCATGCGTGCAATTGACCAGTTGCGAGTTTCAAGCTATATGGAAGGTCGGCCTGTAAACATCGATAATAAACACAACTACAGTCATTATGTACGTTTCTGATGGATAAACACATATACAGTCATTATGTACGTTTCTGATGGATAAATAGTATGTTGAATTTGGTTTTATGTATTTATAAATGTACGGAGACTGTATTTTAGCTGGTAATTCTGCTAAATATCAATGTCTACAGCTCCAACTTCCTTATAGAACGAAACTCGCAAGTGGTCAATTTACAACACATAGTAACACAACCGGTATCTATAAATGCGTGTGATCATAGCATTCTGTAACAATTCAAACCCTTTTTTCAGTCTCTTTGAGGACATTAATGATGCTTATGATTAATGTGTTCTATAATGAATGCCAAGTTAATGCAGGTACACTCGGAAGCCATAACCTCTAGCCCACACATAAATATGTGTGGATTTCACATAGACCTACAGTATATCTAGTTATGGAAGTATATCTCTGGAAGGGAATTTATAGATAACCATATTTATATACATCGCTATATATACTATTTATTGAAAAAAAAGTTTCATCCCAAAATCAATGCAGATAATTTCAAATTGCCTAAAAAAAAAAAAAAAAAAAAAACACACACACTGTCACACAGGGTGGAGGTCCCCGAATGTTGTATAAGTGACCGTACCTATAAAAACACACACACACACACACACACACACACACACACACACACACACACACACACACACACATGCCCGTAGCCTAGTAGGTAGAGCTTTCGTCTCACACACGAGGGGTCGGGGGTTCAATCCCCGGCCGGGCGGAGACAAATTGGGCTTGTCTCCTTTCATGTGTTAGCCTTAGTTCACCTAGCTGTAAATAGGTACCTGGAATAAGTGGACGACGTTGTGACGTCCCATCTGGGGTTGGCAAAAATGGTACAAGGCGAGATGGGTATCATATGGTTCACCTAAGCTGATGGCTACCTAAGCCTTCGGGCGAGACGGTACCGTCTATAGTGAGAATGGTACCATACAGATCCACCCTAAGCCTTCGTTTCCGATGTCGCCAATTGGCTAAAAACTACAGACTACACACACATCCACAGCCATTCCAACGATACATATAACACCTACACATATAGGAGGCGGGAAATAACGAGCATGCTCACTCCCGCAATACAACTAGAGTAAGTACAACTAGAGTAAGTACACACACACACACACACACACACACACACACACACACACACACACACACACACACAGGGTGGAGGTCCCCGAATGTTGTATAAGTGACCGTAGCTATAAAAGCATGTAATCATCATTATTTTTAACAATTCGAACAATTAATTCAGTCTTTTTGAGCACATTAATGATGCTTTTGATAAATGTGTTCTATAATGAATTGCAGTTTTGGGAAGGTACAGTCGGATACCATAGTTTCTAGCCCACTCATAAATAGTAGGGTACTTCACCTATATATATTTATGAGATAATATCTCTGGAAACGAATTAATAAATATAGGTTTCTATACATCAATTATAAAACATTAATATACAATTTTATTGAAAGGCTAGTGTATAAAAAAGTCAATCCAGAGAGTTATAATTACAGAAAAACAGAAAAAACATACGGGGTCCACGAATTCTTATTAGTGGGTTAGAGACTGTGGTATCCGAGTGTACCAATACTGGGAGATCTGGGACCTGGGAATCCTGCTGGAGACCCAAAATGGGCCGGGGTCTCTGGGTATTTCTACCGGACGACCTAGATGTGTGTGATTTTGTATTTTGTTTTTGTTTTGGTTTTTGTGTGTTGTGTTGTCACTGGTCGGGTACTGTCTCGAGTCGCCCCCACCCCCTCCCCACCCCCCCACCCCCCAAAAAAAATATGTATATATACCGTATATATACTATATACTGTATATATATATATATATATATATATATATATATATATATATATATATATATATATACGGTATATGTGTGTGTGTGGGGGGGGGGGGGTTTGTGCTAGAGTATATAGATAGATATATAGACCCTATTGCACAGTACTTTATTTTATTGCTATACCCTGTTCCAAATAGGTTGGCCAGAAATCGTGAATCCTAACCTCTGTAACTCAACAACGGCTAGAGCAAATGGGCTGTACATTTCCACACCTTTTCCCTGGTTGACCCTTTCCAAATGGTAAAAATATTAGCCCAATTGCTCATGTCGTTTGTGAGTTATATATATATTAATGATGAAGAATTTTAGCTTACTTATTTGGAACAGGGTATAGGCCACACCCCAGCTATCACGACTCTGAGGCTATTGAACAATTACTATTACACCTTACATGAGTTATAGTTAACCCAAACCCTAACTATCAAGAATCCTCGTTATTCTAACTTGCCTGATCTGGTGTCTAACCCAAAACTTTATTTATTTATTTTTAATTATTTTTTGTCCTTTCTCTTCTCACAATCGGGCAAGTTAGAATAACGAGGTTTCTTGATAGTTAGGGTTTGGGTTAACTATAAACTCGTGTAATGTGTCCTTGTCCCCCTACATTATTCCTGTCTATATTCTCTCTCTCTCTCTCTCTCTCTCTCTCTCTCTCTCTCTCTCTCTCTCTCTCTCTCTCTCTCTCTCTCTCAATCAATGGCCGCCTCCCTACTCGTGAAAACTGTTAGTATTAGCGTAATGCAATATCCCGGCCATTATGAGGCGAATTACTGATACGAGTATTTTTTGATGAGTCTCCCTGGGAACACGAACGACTGTCGGAGATCAGTTTGGTGCAGCTCTGATTGGGAAGGTTATGTGTGTGTGTGTGTGTGTGTGTGTGTGTGTGTGTGTGTGGAAGTATGCATGGGGGTATATGTATTTATATGTGTGTGTGGGTGTGTATGTATGTTTGTAGGTGTGTATGTATGTTTATGGGTGTGGATGTACTTTTTTAGGTGTGTATGTATGTTTTTAGGTGTGTGTGTATTTATGTATGTGTGTATTTATGTATGCATTTATGTATGTGTATATACTGTATATATGTATAATTGTATATGTGTATGTATGTACCGTATTTTGTGGGTCGTTGTATGTGTGTGTGTGCGCGCGCGCGCGCGTGCTTGGTAGTTTGGGAGGACTTATGTGTACGTGTGTGTGTGTGTGTGCCGTATTTTGTGGTGGGTTGTATGTGTTTGGGAGGACTGATGTGTGTGTGTGTGTGTTCGCGCGCGCGCGCGCGCTTGGTAGTTTGGGAGGACTTATGTGTACGTATGTGTGTGTGTGTGTGTACCGTATTTTGTGGTGGGTTGTGTGTGTTTGGGAGGAGTGATGTGTGTGTGTGCGCGCGCTGTGGAAGGATAGTGTGTGCTTATATTTTAGTGTTTTAGGTGTGTTGAGTGTGTGTGTGTGTCTGTGTGTGTGTGTGTATGGGTATAGGTGTGTGGGTGTGTGTATATGGGTATAGGTGTGTATTTGTGTGTGGGTGGGTGGGTGTGTATATGGGTATAGGTGTGTGTGTGTGTGTGTATTGAAGATAGTGAGAGAGGGTTGAATGTTTGTACGTATGTGTTTTTAGGAGCAAGGTGTGAACTTAACCCTTTTAAGATCCAATACGCATTTCTTGTCTGTTCTCCGGCTATTAGTAGACGATTATATTCATATTAAGAAGAGTATATGGAAGTCAAAGGGTTAATTGGGATAGTCTTTACCCCTATAATTGCCACAGATCCTTCTTAAGCTGTATAAAATCGTCTAATGATAGCCAGAACAAACTGCCGAAATGCGTCATAATCTCCAAAGGGTTAAGACTGCCACACCCTGTCCTGAATCCCACACCCCCCCCCCCCCCCCCCCCCCCCTTGCCCCCCCCCCCCCCCCCCCCCCCCCCCCCCCCCCCCCCACCACCACCACCACCCCCTGTTCGCCCCCCTCTAAGTGCTGTAAGATTAAATTTCCTCCATGGAGAAAAAGCAGCGACGGTATTTTCTGCGAAGGCTAGCTGTTCGGGAGTGGGGTTACAATAATAATCATAATATATTCACACGCGGGGGACGTCACTTTTCGCCTGAAGTCTTTATCTTGAGAGCTTTTGGGAATACGATTTTTTTAAAGTTCAGCTTTAACCCTTTCCGTACTTGTGACATCCTTTCCAGTACATTCTGACAACTATTAGTCGACTTTATTCAGCTTAGGAAGAACGTCTACCCATTAAAAGGCTACAGACTATCTCAATTGATCCTTTGAGCTACCATATATCCTTCCAAAGCCACAGCCACATATCTCGCATATCTCTCTCTCTCTCTCGACGTGTGCCATCTGGTGTTAGAAATATACACATTTTGTACACCAAATAATTTCGAGTCTATGAACATTACAGGTCACGGTGAAGCATAAAAGGCAACAGGACTTTTGCCGCCGACTGTACAGTGGCGCTAATAAGTTATGTCTCAGCTGTCATTACGTTTGGCTCGCTCTGTGCTGTATTAATATCTGTCAGATGTTGAATAGGGTGGGTAAGTGTAGGAACATGTTGGTATATCTCGCTCAAAAAGAAGAAATCATGTGTAAAATATTGCTGATACTAATTATTGATCAAAACATAATTGGTGCCGAGACATCACTTATTAGGCCGACTGTACCTACTGTAGAGACACAATACTGACAATATGTTTCCACTGTATTGAGTCCGAATTATATCAGTGAACTCAGGGCCAATATTTCTGTCCCTCACTGTGCGGGACTGAAGCGTACCATAGATTCAGAGTTGTCAGTATTTGGTGTCCGATAATCCTTGACAGCAATTATCTCCGAAGGCATCAACTCCTTTTGTTCTTAAGGGGAGGAAGTTGGTTTTTAGAGTCCTCCTCCTCCCCCCCCCCCCCATGTTTAGCTCTATTAGTTATGAGATTTCAAGACATTCGCCCCATTAGTTTGGCGATTTCAGACCTTTCGCTCCATTTCTTTGCCAATAATAAGACCTTTCGTGCCGTTTAGGTGTCGATATTTTTCCTGGCGAGCGATAGCGAGCCTGTATTTGAAGAGGAATAGGCCTTCGGCCGGGACATTTTTCTACCGAAAAATGAGATTCCTCTTCAAATACAGGCTCGCTATCGCTCGCCAGGAAAAATATCGACACCTAAACGGCACGAAAGGTCTTATTATTGGCAAAGAAATGGAGCGAAAGGTCTGAAATCGCCAAACTAATGGGGCGAATGTCTTGAAATCTCATATTCGGATAACCATTAGACGATTTTCTTTAGCTTATTTAATCTACATCTAGGACTCAAAGGGGTAAATACGATCTCCCTAAACCCTCTGATTAACATAGGTGGGAAGGTCGAGTCACTCACCTTTGTCTGGGGGGGGGATCTCCAGTCAACAGAACCCTTGATTGGGAGACTTGGGTCTTCCTTTTTACAGTAGCTACCATCTTGCACACCTTACCTTGTTAACCCCTTGTGTACCGGTGATGTACTTTTCATAATATTCTGGCAACTATTAGGCGATTTGTTACAGTTTGAGAAGGACATATACTCATTAAAAGGCTACAGACTATCTAAATTAATCCTGTTAGCTACCATGTAGCCATTCTAAAATTCATAAAATCGTCTAAATGTAGCTGAAATAAAATACAAAATACGTCACCGGTACAGAAGGGGTTAACTATTGTATGTATGCTATATCGAGCAATGGGTATGTTTCAATCCCTTGAGTACGAGAGGTCATTCCGAAGTTAAATTAAAGTGGTATTGTTAACTAGTTTATTTCTTTCACCTGTAGTATGTGTATATCATGTCATACCACTCGTCAGAGGTCATACTGTTCTAGTAATTAATCATAAAGATAAACACACTATGTCATTGATGTCTCGTAAACTTGTACAGATCGAAGCTTGTAGTTATACCGCTATACCTTTTCCCGCCTTGGTTTGATATATTATATATTTTTCACCAACCAACTTTACTTCTAAACTCAATTAATTAAATCAACAAATACATGTGGCACTCCTAGGACTCGAACCTAGGATACTCACACCGAAATCACAGAAGAAGGTATGAACTATATCGCCTATCGAACCCAGGGTATTTACACCATACCCATAGAAGGCATAAGCGATGCTCTTCCGCCGTCGGGAGTTACGATGGCGGCTAGGAAGGAGGAAATAGGAGGAGGAGGGGAGGAAGGAAGGAGGAGAGGAGGAAGGAAGGAGGAGAGGAGGAAGGAAGGAGGAGAGGAGGAAGGAAGTATAGGAGAGGAGGAAGGAAGTATAGGAGAGGAGGAGGAGGAGGAGGAGGAGGGTAAGGAAGGAGGAGGAGGAGGAGGAGGAGGAGAGGAAGGAATACGAGGAGAAAGAATGGCAGATGAAGAATGGAAGGAGGGGGAAGAGGAAGTGGAGGGGGGGAAGGAAGAGGAGGAGAGGAAGGAAGAGGAGGAGGGGGGAGGAAAAGGAAGAGGAGGTGGAAGAAAAAGGAGGAGGGGAAGGAAAAGGAGTTACGCAGATTCTCGGACCACACAGACCTTGCGGTCCCTACTAGTATAGGTGATCCAGCCTTAATACTACTAGACAGGGACAGTTTATAGTAGAAGAGTAGAACAGCAAAATAGAAAGCTCTCTCCCCACTCTCCGCTTCCTCTGGCTAACAAAAAAAAAAAAAAAAAACGCACCGGAATATAGGATGAAGTGTAACCTTATGAACTGCCCACAAGGAAAGTTGTTATAGAAAGAAATTAGTCTGAAAGGTAATTTACATTTACATACCTACTGATTCATTCATTTGACAAGGAGATCGAAAACAAGGTGGAGGAAAAGGAGAAGAAGTAGGAGGGAGGAGGAATAAGGAAGAAGGGAAGTAAAGAGAGAGAGAGAGAGAGAGAATAACATAGGAGCATAGGAGGAAGAAAAGGAGGGAGGAGGAGGAGGAAGGTTATAGTATACGTAATAATGAACACGGGAGGGACAAGGCTCTATTTTGCTTACCTCGCCTGAGTGAGTTATCGGTGTTAGAGAGAGAGAGAGAGAGAGAGAGAGAGAGAGAGAGAGAGAGAGAGAGAGAGAGAGAGAGAGAGAGAGAGAGAGAGAGAGTATAACATAGGAGGAGGAGGAGGAAGAAGAAGAAGAAGAGGAAGAAGAAGAAAGGGAGGAAGAAGGTTGGTATACGTAATAATAAACACGAGAGGGGCGAAGTTTTTTTTTAAGTGTTTGTGTGTGAGAGAGAGAGAGAAAGAGAGAGAGAGAGTGATATAATGGGGCGGCTCGTGAGGAAATTAGTGAAGGAAAACAGGAAGCTAGAAAGATAATTAGTTAACGCGGGGGAAAACATGTGTGAGATTAACTGGATTGGATGATTATTATGTACAGTCCCGCTAATAAGTGATGTCTCGGCACCAAATATGTTTTGATCAATAATTGGTATCAGCAATATCTAAGCTTTATTTCTTCATATCGAGTGAAATATACCAACATGTTCCTACACTTACCCATCCTATTCAACATTTGACAGACATTAATACAGCACAGAGCAAGCCAAACCTAATGACAACTGAGGAATGACTTATTAGCGCGACCGTACCAAATAATAAGTCGTGGTCATTAATTATGCTACATATATTTTCACAGCTGTTTTGGGATGAATTGAATCTCCCTAATATTCTGCCAGATCTTTGCATTCAGAAGTTTCGCTTAACCCATTCAGTACCAGGGACGTAATTTTCATCATATTCTGGCAACTATTAGACAGTTTTAGTCAGCTTAGGAAGGACCTCTAGCAATAATAAGGCTTCAAACTATCTCAACCAATCCTTTTAACTACCACAGATCTATCCTAAACTGCATAATATCGCTTAAATATAGCTAGAATATAATGTAACACGTCGCTGGTACTCAAAGGGTTAATCAATTCGAGGCTTCAATATGTATCAAAATTAACCCGTTCAGTACCAGTTCTGTCTTTATAATTTTAAGGTAGCTACTAATAGACGATTATATTCAGTTTAGGAAGGACCTCCAACAAATGACACGCTTCTAACTATCATAATCAGCATTAACAACCACGACTGAACACTGAAACACAGGCTGCACAGACCTTGGGGATCGTACCAGCCAAGACAACCTATAAGGGGAATTTTTCACTTCAGGGGTGTTTTTTTCTGGCCCCCTTCTCCTTCATGTTTAGCCCCATTAATGTTAGATCTTAAGAGGTTCGAACACCAATTAGTTCAACGATTTTAAAACCTTTCGCCTAATTTTTTTTTTTTTTTTTTTTTCATTGTTACAACTTTCATACCATTTATGTGTCAATATCGAACCTGCAGTTTAGGAGGAAGCGGCCTTCGGCCGAAACAATATTTTTCCCAAAAATGTACAAATCTATCACGAAGGAGGGTCTGGGGGGGGGGGGGGGAGGGGGGGGGCATTTTGTAAAAGCTTAATAGAAGTAATGGGAAAACTAAAACCCTCCTCTTAAATACAATACATTATTTAAAAGTGGAAGGTTCTCCCCTCACTCACAGGTGATCTCCACCCTTTGTATACCTTAACTTATTATGCTTGTGTTATTTTATTATGAAGCATAATTTGATTTAAAGGGCCCCATTACAAAGGAAAACAACACATCTACTAAGACATACATAGGGGAGAGAGAGAGAGAGAGAGAGAGAGAGTAAAAGAGAACAGCATTACAAAGTTTGTGAGGGTCTACGAGGCGAAGAGAGTAATGCTAGAATTAAGAGGCAAGAAGAGAATAGTGCAAGAACAAAGAGAGGCGAAGAGAGTATTGCTAGAATAAAGAGAGGCTAAAAGAGAGTAATGCTAGAATAAAGAGAAGCTAAAAGAAGAGTAATGTTAGAATAAATAGAGGCTAAAAGAGAGTAATGCTAGAATAAAGAGAGGCTGAAAGAGAGTAATGCTAGAATAAAGAGAGGCTAAAAGAGAGTAATGCTAGAATAAAGAGAAGCTAAAAGAGTAATGTTAGAATAAAGAGAGGCTGAAAGAGAGTAATGCTAGAATAAAGAGAAGCTAAAAGAGAGTAATGTTAGAATAAAGAGAGGCTAAAAGAGAGTAATGCTAGAATAAAGAGAAGCTAAAAGAAGAGTAATGTTAGAATAAAGAAGCTAAAAGAGAGTAATTCTAGAATAAAGAGAAGCTAAAAGAGAGTAATGCTAGAATAAAGAGAGGCTAAAAGAGAGTAATGCTAGAATAAAGAGAAGCTAAAAGAGTAATGTTAGAATAAAGAGAGGCTGAAAGAGAGTAATGCTAGAATAAAGAGAAGCTAAAAGAGAGTAATGTTAGAATAAAGAGAGGCTAAAAGAGAGTAATGCTAGAATAAAGAGAAGCTAAAAGAAGAGTAATGTTAGAATAAAGAAGCTAAAAGAGAGTAATTCTAGAATAAAGAGAAGCTAAAAGAGAGTAATGCTAGAATAAAGAGAGGCTAAAAGAGAGTACCGGTAATGCTAGAATAAAGAGAGGCTAAAAGAGAGTAATGTTAGAATTGAGATAAGCTAAAGGAGAGTAATGCTAGCATAAAGAGATAGTAAAGAGAGTAGTGCTAGAATAAAGAGAAGGTAAAAGAGAGTAATGCTAGAATTGAGATAAGCTAAAAGAGACTAATACTAGAATAATGAGAGTAAAAGAGAGTAATGCTAGAATAATGAGACTAAAAGAGAGTAATACTAGAATAACGAGAATAAAAGAGTAAAAGAGAGTAATGCTAGAATAATGAGACTAAAAGAGAGTAATACTAGAATAACGAGACTAAAAGAGAGTAATGCTAGAATAATGAGACTAAAAGAGAGTAATACTAGAATAACGAGAATAAAAGAGAGTAAAAGAGAGTAATGCTAGAATAATGAGACTAAAAGAGAGTAATACTAGAATAACGAGACTAAAAGAGAGTAATGCTAGAATAATGAGACTAAAAGAGAGTAATGTTAGAATAAAGAGAGGCTAAAAGAGAGTAATGCTAGAATAAAGAGAAGCTAAAAGAAGAGTAATGTTAGAATAAAGAAGCTAAAAGAGAGTAATTCTAGAATAAAGAGAAGCTAAAAGAGAGTAATGCTAGAATAAAGAGAGGCTAAAAGAGAGTAATGCTAGAATAAAGAGAAGCTAAAAGAGTAATGTTAGAATAAAGAGAGGCTGAAAGAGAGTAATGCTAGAATAAAGAGAAGCTAATAGAGAGTAATGTTAGAATAAAGAGAGGCTAAAAGAGAGTAATGCTAGAATAAAGAGAAGCTAAAAGAAGAGTAATGTTAGAATAAAGAAGCTAAAAGAGAGTAATTCTAGAATAAAGAGAAGCTAAAAGAGAGTAATGCTAGAATAAAGAGAGGCTAAAAGAGAGTACCGGTAATGCTAGAATAAAGAGAGGCTAAAAGAGAGTAATGTTAGAATTGAGATAAGCTAAAGGAGAGTAATGCTAGCATAAAGAGATAGTAAAGAGAGTAGTGCTAGAATAAAGAGAAGGTAAAAGAGAGTAATGCTAGAATTGAGATAAGCTAAAAGAGACTAATACTAGAATAATGAGACTAAAAGAGAGTAATGCTAGAATAATGAGACTAAAAGAGAGTAATGCTAGAATAATGAGACTAAAATAGAGTAAAAGAGAGTAATACTAGAATAATGAGACTAAAAGAGAGTAATGCTAGAATAATGAGACTAAAAGAGAGTAATACTAGAATAACGAGAATAAAAGAGTAAAAGAGAGTAATGCTAGAATAATGAGACTAAAATAGAGTAAAAGAGAGTAATACTAGAATAATGAGACTAAAAGAGAGTAAAAGAGAGTAATGCTAGAATAATGAGACTAAAAGAGAGTAATACTAGAATAACGAGAATAAAAGAGTAAAAGAGAGTAATGCTAGAATAATGAGACTAAAAGAGAGTAATACTAGAATAACGAGAATAAAAGAGAGTAAAAGAGAGTAATGCTAGAATAATGAGACTAAAATAGAGTAAAAGAGAGTAATACTAGAATAATGAGACTAAAAGAGAGTAAAAGAGAGTAATGCTAGAATAATGAGACTAAAAGAGAGTAATACTAGAATAACGAGAATAAAAGAGTAAAAGAGAGTAATGCTAGAATAATGAGACTAAAATAGAGTAAAAGAGAGTAATACTAGAATAATGAGACTAAAAGAGAGTAATGCTAGAATAATGAGACTAAAAGAGAGTAATACTAGAATAACGAGAATAAAAGAGAGTAAAAGAGAGTAATGCTAGAATAATGAGACTAAAAGAGAGTAATACTAGAATAACGAGAATAAAAGAGAGTAATACTAGAATAACGAGACTAAAAGAGAGTAATGCTAGAATAATGAGACTAAAAGAGAGTAATGTTAGAATAAAGAGAGGCTAAAAGAGAGCAATGCTAGAATAATGAGACTAAAAGAGAGTAATGTTAGAATAAAGAGAGACTAAAAGAGAGTAATGCTAGAATAATGAGACTAAAAGAGAGTAATACTAGAATATATATATTTTTTTTTATATTCCAACTTACTTCCTCTCGGGCATAGGCTGAGAGCCTTAACATTCACTGCTTTACAATGAACAGTGAAGCCCGTGAGGTCTTGTTCCAGTCTAGGGAGTGAGACATGTGAAGCACGTAGAGTACAACGAGCACCTGCCATCTTGCCTTCACATGAGGCACGGTGCTCACTCATGGCCCGAAACTACCCCATCTCTGAAGCCACCTCGTTCCCGTGCTTCACTGTCTCACCCCCTACTCTCACACTTACACACACACAACGCCACCTGTTGAGCAGATAACTCACCAGGCATTGCACCCCTATAGCATATTTTGAATATGGGAATATTCATACAGTGCTATTTAATCAGGGAACAATGAGGGTATTTTATTGACGTTTCGGTGGGCTTGTGGTAATGCACTGATACTAGGTACAGCACAAATTCCATCCCAATAATATCTTCCCATTGATACATCGGGATTTGAACCCGGGACCTTTGGATTACCAGGCCAGTGGCAAGACCACTCCACCACACCTCCCCTTACTAATGAGACTAAAAGAGAGTAAAAGAGAGTATTACTAGAATAATGAGAGTAAAATTGACTTACGAGCTTTAAGGGGGGTATTTATGTTCTGGACCCCCTTCTCCCTCACGTTTAGCCCCATTAGTTTGGCGATTTGAAGACATTTCGTCTTATTTCTTTATCAATGTTAAGACCGTTCGTGCCATTCAGGTGTCTATTTCTTCCTAGAGAGCAACAGCAAGCCTGTAATTTAGGAGGAACCGGGCATTATTCTTCCGGTAAATGTCCAAATTTATCTCGAAGGGGGTGTAATTTTAAGGTTAATAGAGGTATGAAGATCAAATTAATATTATATATATATACTGTATATAATTATATAAAACAAATAATAATCCCCTTTAAAGAGAGAAATGCAAGGAGCCGCAGTGTATATTATTTCAGCATTGGCAACTCCAAACAAGACTTCATTACATATTATTCGAACATTATATTACTAACATCAATAGTAACCTGTATACGGTAAAAGTATATAATTATTCAAATGTTTGTATATTGAAATTTAGTTTAGGTATATTCTTTACACTTTCAGTAGCCGATTGCGTCATTATAATTATTAGATGGGTGAATAACGAGATAAAGATTATACAGTATTATTACGGGCACCTTAATTAACCTTTGCATACCTCCTTCAAACGCATAATTTGTTGGTGTTTGCGTCATTAGAAAGTAGCTACGAGGTGCCGTTGTAAAGGTTTATCCCTCAATACCTTCACCTGACCTATAGTTTCATTTTGGCTAACACTGGACGATTTTCCCCAAGTTTAGTTGATTCTTGGTCAGTCAAAAGGGTAAAGACTGTTTCAACTATCCCTCTGACTCCCACAGATCCTTCCCAAGCTCAATAAAACCGTCTAATAGTAGCCTGAACCTAAGGAAAGAAAGGCATGGTATACTGAAGGAGTTAAAGGGGGAAAGGTTTATTTGTTGGTCGATTTTTTTCAATTATATATATATATGCAAAAAAAACAAAAAAAAATATATACTGTCTATACAGTATATATATATATACTGTATATACTGTATATATATATATATATATATATATATATATATATATATATATATATATATATATATGTATATATATATATATGTATATATATATATATATACCGGTATATATATATATATATATACCGGTATATATATATATATATATATATATATACAGTATATATATATATACACTGTATATACAAATATATATATATTTATATACCAGTATATATATATATATATATATATATATATATATATATATATATATATATATATATATATATACATATACAGTATATATATATACTGTATAGACAGTAGGCTATATAATTTTTTTTTTTTTTTTTTTTTTGCATCCCTAGACCTCGATCAAGCTTTACAAAAAAGTCTCCAAGATCCACTTCTAGATAGATTTGTGTATTTTTCGGTAGAAAAATTTACCGGCCGAAGGCCGGTTCCTTCCATTATACAGGCTCGCTATCGCTCGCCAGAATATTGTTTGCCAGGAAAAAATTGACACCTAAAAGTCACGAAAGTCTTAATTATTGACGAAGAAATGGGGCGTAAGGTCTTAAAATCGCCTAACTATTTGGCCGAATGCCTTAAAATTTGAAAACAAACATGAGAAAGAAAGAAGGAGAGCTAGACACCCCCCCCCCCTTAGATAAGAGAGTATCTTACATAATGCCTGAATGTGTATAAATATAGTGTACTTTTATTCTGGGCCTGTACAAAATATAACTGCCAGATAATGTGGTGTTTCCTGAATCTATGAGGGTGGCGGTTTTTTTCTTAATTAATCTTTGCATACCTCCTTCATTTTTTTTTTTTTAGCTTGTATACCTTTATGTACCTTTATTATGGACACCTTAAATTACCTTTTCATACCTCCTTCAAACCCATTTTTTTTTTTTTTTTTTTTTTAGCTTGTATACCTTTATGTACCTTTATTATGGACACCTTAAATTACCCTTTCATACCTCCTTCAAACCCATATTATTATTATTATTTTTTTTTTTAGCTTGTATACCTTTATGTACCTTTATTGTGTATACAGTATTATTATGGGCACCTTAAATTACCTTTTCATGCCTCCTTCGAACGCATATTTTCTTCGGTATTTGCGAATTAATTCCTCAATATACCTTTAAAGGGTATACAGTATTATTATGGGCACCGTAATTTACCTGTTCGTACCTCCTTCAAACCCATATTATTCAGTTTTGTATTCGCTTCTATACCTTTATATACCTTTATTATGTTTATAGTATTATTATGGACACTTTAATTAACCTTTTCATAACTCTTTCAACCACATATATGTTTCAGTATTTCCGAATTACTTCCGCAATATACCTTTAAAAGGTAAACCGTATTATTATGGATACCTTAAGGGGAGGTTTTTAGTTTGGTCTCTAGATATCCATCAAGCTTAAGATTACACCCCCTTGAGCCCCTTTCAAGATAAATGTGTACATTTTTCGGTAGAAAAATGTCCCGGCTGAAAGCCGGTTCCTCTTAAATTACAGGCTCGCTTTCGCTCGCCAGGATAAAATCGACACCTAAATTGCACGAAAGATCTTAAAATTTACGGAAATGGGGCGAAAGTTCTTAAAATCGCCAAACTAATGGGTCGACTGTCTTAATATCTCAAAAGCAATGGGGCTAAACATGAGAGAGAAAGGGGTCCAGCAAAAAATCCCTCAAGTCGATATTATCTCCCCTTAATTAACCTGTTCATATCTCCTGCACACCCATTTATATCTCCTGCACACCCATTTATATCTCCTGCACACCCATTTATATCTCAGTGTTTCCACAACGAAAGCCAATTGTGAACAGAAGAAAAGGAAAGAACTGAAATAAAAAGGGGTCAAATAAAAAAAATATACGTGTTCCCCCTCCAGTAGCTCACAAATAAAATATTGTCCAGGCCACAGGAGAACAAGCCAAAAACGGTTCAAAAGTGGACGAGCTACATGCAAAAAGGGGTGAAAACCAAAAGAAGAAAAAGGAAAGGATTGGAAAAATTGAGAGATAAATATATAGCGTCAAGAGAGAGAGTGGGGGGGGGGGAGGAGAGAAAAAATATAAATATTACACACACATACAGAGCATAGGAATAGAACACACACACACACACCAAGAGAGAGAGAGAGAGTACAAGTACAAAGGAGTACAAAGGAAATCAAGCAACAACAGGTCTAGTGACCCTTCTAGGCTGCTTGTCCTCCAAAACACTGAGGATCAAGTGTCCAAACAGTGGTTTAGAGTGGGTAAGGGAACATTGGAAAGGGAACTACTGCCCTAGAACTAATGTCCGTGGCAGGATTAGGAAGTTAGTAGGGGACAGATGGGTTAGTAACTGAGGGGGGGATAAAATAAAGTTATTCATTTACAAACGAAGTCAGTCGCGGGTTTGATGCGAGATATTTGTCTAGGCGGAGTTTAAATGAATCAACGGTGCTGCAGTCTATAACGTCTCGGGGAAGCCCATTCCACAAGTTGACAACTCGATTGAAGAAGACATTCTTAGATTCGTGTGAGTTAAAAGATTTACCAATAATTTTGCAACCGTTTCCCCGCGTGTAATTAGATTGGTCGATAGTGAAGTACTTACTACAGTTCATATTGTCGATGCCTTTGATGATTTTGAACACTTGAATTAAGTTACCTCTTAATCTGCGCTGGGTTAAAGGAAATAGATTTAATTCTCTAAGACGCTCTTCGTATGGTTTGTTCTTTAGGCTAGGTATCATTTTGGTAACTCTACGTTGAACTCGTTCTAGCTTGTTTATATCTTTTTTGGTAATAAGGGCACCAGGATTGAACGCAGTATTCCAGAAGAGGGCGGACTAAGGAATTGTAAAGGGTTAGGATAACTTCTTTGGATTTATGCTCAAATGACCTGCCTATAAAGCCAATTATTTTGTTTGCCTTCTTAACAACTTCTGAACATTGTTGACTCGGTTTTAGGTTACTCGATATTGTTACTCCCAGATCGGTTTCTTTGTTTACATTCTTAAGCTGAGTGCCATTCATCGAATAGTTTGCTTTCTCATTTAGGTATCCGATATGTAGTACTTTACATTTATCCGCATTGAAACTCATTTGGCAAATTTGGGCCCAACATGACAATTTATCTAGATTGTGTTGCATATCGTCAACTTGTTCTTTTGAGAGTACGCTATTTGCATTTTTGTATCGTCAGCAAATTTTGAGATTGTACAGGTGAGACCCTCATCTATGTCGTTGATGTAAATTAGAAAGAGAATTGGTCCTAGTACCGATCCCTGGGGTACCCCGCTACTTACATTGGTCCATTTAGATGCCTTACCGTTTATGACTACTCTTTGCTTTCTGTCGCTGAGCCAATTTTCTATCCATTTCAACACACCGTCTTGTATTCCATGCGCTTTTAGTTTTAGCAGTAAACGTTTGTGGGGAACTTTGTCAAAGGCCTTTTGAAAATCAAGGTATATAATATCTACAGCTTTACTCTCATCGTAGAGGTTGAGGATATCGTGGAAGAAGTCTAAGAGGTTTGTTAAACAGGAACGTTTTTTACGAAAGCCGTGTTGAGTATCTTTAAGTAAGTTATTTGCCTCTAAGTGATTTAGGCAAGAGAGAGAGAGAGAGAGAGAGAGAGAGAGAGAGAGAGAGAGAGAGAGAGAGAGAGGCAGACAGAGAGAGAGAGGCAGACAGAGAGAGAGAATACCATACAGACTATGAACCAAACAGAGCCAGAGTGATAGACTAAGGCACTAGACAGACAGACAGGCATACAATCTAATTAGTCTGGACACACATAGATCGAGAGCATAATCACCAGGAAGCAATTAAAAAAAAAAAAAAAAAAACACACACACACACACACACACACACACACACACACACACACACACACACACCCTTAACACTCACTTTTCGTACGGAAAATCAACAACACAGTCAGACAGAATCTGTATCTATCTAGATATATATATATATATCTATCCATCTATCTATAGTGAGTGTGTGTGTGTGTATGTATGTATGTATGGAATATGTATGTATGTATGTATGTATATCACAGCATATAAATTATAAAAACGGAACGCTATGAGAACACCCATTTATTCAGTGAGTTTTAGCCATCTCTATAATGTATACAGAGGGGCCTGTATATGGAGTCAGATTTAATACCCGGAAGAACGTTTAACCCTTTCAGAATACGATGACGCTTTCTGTTTTTGTATGTGATTTTATTTCGCTTAGGTATGTACGTCCTGAGTAAATACATACATATACAGTATGTATACATGTACGTACGTCCTGAGTAAATACATACATATACAGTATGTATACATGTACGTACGTCCTTAGGGAAGCAGAGAGTTAAGTGGTGTAGATTATTTTGTTTTACTCGATCTTTATTTTAATTGTTTAATGTTAACACCTTCAGGATAATTTGTTTACATTCTACTTGGGCTATTATTAGACGAGTTTATACAGCCTAGGAAGGATCTGAGCGTAACAAGGGAGGTCCAAAAAGAACCCCATCGGCCCAACTAAGGTTAAGAACAAGTTATTTAGTTAAAATAGGACTTCAGAGGCTATCAACCCTCTTGGATTATTAAGCCAGCACACTGCAAGTCAAGAATAACGTCAGGACTGGAGCCTCTCTGCGAGAACTCCAGTCCCTTGATGAACAAGTAATTATTATGTTTTCTCCACTAACCAACTTTACTCCTAAACTCGATTAATGAAATTAACAAACACATGTGGCAGTCCGGGGGTTCGAACCCAGGACGCTCACACCGAAAATCAACACACTTATACAAATATACTACACTTTATACTAATTGACTGAAATGGCGAAATACAAAAGAAATGGAACTATAGCGCTGGCAATGGAAAGAGCTTGTGACAGTCTGTAGTAGATCTATACCAGTCAATATATATACTTTTCCCAATACCTGACCAGCTACCTAGCCTATCAGTTTGACAGACGTTAAATGTTTATAAGATAACATTATTTCTAGTACTCCTCGTGTTGAACCACTATTTGATTATTGCGCTATTTTTCATATGTTTACGGTATTTTCGTTTAATACACAACAGATAATCAGGTGTGACAATTTATGTTATATCGTATGGACTTTAGTTACAAAGACTAAACAAAATTAACCTCTACCAGTAATGTCGTAAATGTATAATGGCTAGGACATTATTTGAGGGTGGCGAGAGACTAATGACACTTACGTAGAAGTGAAACTGAATATGGATAAGGTATAACTGGGAGAGCAACACCGCCATTTTAGTGAAGCGTGAATACCGGGAGATTATTGTTGAGCTTGACAGAAGGCCGAGGTATTAACGAGAGAGAGAGAGAGAGAGAGAGAGAGAGAGAGAGAGAGAGAGAGAGAGAGAGAGAGAGAGCTGGTTCGCGAAGAAAAGAAGGAAGTCAAGGAGAAGCATTTGGCGGAGGAATGTCTAGGAGATAGTCTGGCAAAAGGAAATGAGAGAGAGAGAGAGAGAGAGAGAGAGAGAGAGTAGAGGAGGGGGAGGGGATGTGAGGTAGAGTGAGATCGATAAGTAGATAGATTGAGAGAGAGAAAAAAACATGTATTCCTTTCAGACTGCAACAGGTTGTTCTCAAGCTGACAAAATTGCATGGCGTTAGCCATAATTCAGTTAATATGACGGCATTATGCACTGTCAATGAATGATGTGTTTAATGAAGATACGAAGATAGCAATAACGTATTCATAATTATATATCTTTAAAATAAATATTGATATTGACAAACCTATGTATTATGAAATAGAAATGCATATAATTTAATCAGTGATATATAATATGAAGATGTTCATGTATATCATATAATCAAAGGTAAATCACTATCGATATATCCAATTAATTTGTATATACCCATTATATACCGTTAATTATATAAATTATATTATGCAAATCTTAGACATTCACCTTTTCTGTCAGTATACCTTTTTTTTCAGTTACCCTTTATATACCCTTAATTATATGCAGTATATATAAAAGCCTTAGAAAATCACCTTCATACCCACACTTTACCCTTCTCACTGCTATTATGATTCTGCCTCTCCAAACTCTGCCTTCCATTGCTATTATGATTCTGCCTCTCCAAACTCTGCCTTCCATTGCTATTATGATTCTGCCTCTCCAAACTCTGCCTTCCATTGCTATTATGATTCTGCCTCTCCAAACTCTGCCTTCCATTGCTATTATGATTCTGCCTCTCCAAACTCTGCCTTCCATTGTTATTATAATTCTGCCTCTCCAAACTCTGCCTTCCATTGTTATTATAATTCTGCCTCTCCAAACTCTGCCTTCCATTGTTATTATAATTCTGCCTCTCCAAACTCTGCCTTCCATTGTTATTATAATTCTGCCTCTCCAAACTCTGCCTTCCATTGTTATTATAATTCTGCCTCTCCAAACTCTGCCTTCCATTGCTATTATAATTCTGCCTCTCCAAACTCTGCCTTCCATTGTTATTATAATTCTGCCTCTCCAAACTCTGCCTTCCATTGCTATTATAATTCTGCCTCTCCAAACTCTGCCTTCCATTGCTATTCTACACCCCTCACCCCTGCCTCCATTCACACACTTGAAGAAGTGATTGGATATTCCTCAAAGGCTCTAGGTGGCTCGGAATTGTATACTTTATACATCTCCATATTAACCCTTTGAGTACCAGCGACGTGTGTTATATTGTATTCTAGCTATATTTAGAGACGATACCATGCAGCTTAGGAAGGATCTGTGGTAGTTAAAAAGGTTGATATGAGGTAGTTCGAAGCCTGATAATTGCTGGGGGCTCTTTTTGTACTGCACAAAATCCTCCAAACATAGCTGGAATGAAATGAAATAGTCGTCGCTGGTACAGAAGGGGTTAAGATTCGTGAATATATATATATGTTACACTTTTGATTGCTAGTCCTTCGTTAGCTATATAATAATTGTCTTAGGTTAGGATGAAGAAGAAAACAAACTACGATACTTAACCCCTTCTGTACCGGCGGTGTCTCTTTAAGTTTACTCCAGTTATATTTACACGATGTTGTGCAGTTTAAGAAAGATCTGCCGTAGAAAAAAGGGCTAAGTGAGATAGTTGAAGCCTGTTAATTGCTGGAGGCCCATTATATAATTAATACAATCGTCTAATAATAGCCATACTAGAGTGAAGAAGACGGCACCCGGTACAGAAGGGGTTAAGGGGGTAGTAATTGTGTTTTGGTTTATGTATTTATATATTTTTGAGTTTCCTCACTAGACCTCCATCAAGCTTAAAATAGCATCCCGTAGACCCCCTTTCGAGATACATTTTTACATTTTTCGGTAGAAAAATGTCGCTGCCGAAGGCCGATTCCTTAAAAAATTGCAGGCCCGCTAGCGCTCGCCAGGAAAAATTCGACACCTAAATGGCACGAAATATCTTAATATTGACAAAAAAATGGGGCGACAGGTCTTAAAATCGACAAACAAATGGAACGAATGTCTTAAAATCTGAAAATTAACATGCTAAACATGAGGGTGAAGGGGGTCCAGGAAAAGCGAGTGCCCCCCCCCCCCCCCCCTTGAAGGGAATTACAGCGTGTGGTGGAAGCAAGTAATATTAAATAATATCAGGCCATTTATTATACCATGCAAAATCTCAATAGGTTGGCTAGGTTGGTCTTAATATTGACAAAGATAATAATATAGAGGAGATAGAAAGATGAATAATGTCAGCTATTATTGGCTACTCTAACCTTACCTAATCTATGGTAGCCCTAATCTTTGCTTGCTAAAATGTTGGCGATTTTTGCATGTATTCATTATTTTTTCTAGTTTCCTGCCTAGACCTCCATCAAATTAAAAAAAACATCCATTAGATCCCCCTTCTAGATTAATTTGTACATTTTTCGGTAGAAATATGTCCCGGCCAAAGGCCGGTTCTTCCAACATTACAGGCTCACTATCGTTCGCCAGGGAAAACATCGACACCTAAATAGCACGAAAGGTCTAAATATTGACGAAGAAATGGGGCGAAAGGTATTAAAATTGACTAACTAATGGGGCAAACATCTTAACATTTGAAAACTAATGGGGCTAAACATGAGGGAGAAAGTGGTCCAGAAAACCGGCCCATCCCCCCTTAATCTGAATGTTTGCCATGATTTCTAACTCTTGAGCTATATATCGACCGACCATAGACCGAACTTGATGATAAAACTAAACAAACTGGCAAGGTTGATATCAAAGCCTAATAGCAATACACACGGAATCTTGTCTTCCTGTGTCTGGTAATTAAGGGGGCCCACCTCGTTTTGCTCTCTCTTTCTCCCTCTCTCTCTCTCTGGGTTGTATCCATTCGGCCTCATTTAGCCTACTATTTGAAGACGTTTATCCCCATCCAGGTGTCAATTTTTTTCCTGGCGAGCGGTAGCGAGCCAGCATATTTTATATAATGTTTTTGACAGCAGGCTAAATGTGTAAATTTTTCGAAAGAAAAATTTCTCCGGCAAAGCCGGATTTCTCCATACAATGCTGGCTCGCTATCGCTCGCCAGGAAGCAATCGACACCTGGATGGGGATAAACGTCTTAAAACAGTAGGCTGAATGGGGCCGAATGAATACAAGCCAGAGAAAGAGAGAAAAGGAGAGAAAAAACCAGGTGACCCCCCCCCTTAATATGTTGCTAGAGCGAGGAAGATAAAGGAGATAGGACAATGGAGGACACCAAAGAACAAACATAACGATAATATATGTTCATTCTAATCTTAGCTAGACTAACCTAATCTAACATGACCCGACCTACTGTAAGCTAAACCCAATCTAGCTTAAGGGGACACTGGCCGTTTGTTTGGTCTATTAATTCATGTATTCATATATTTTTTTAGTTTCCTCCCTATACCTAAATCAAGCTTAGAAAAACGCCCCTAGACCCCCTTCAAGATAAGTTTATAAAAAATTTGGTAGCAAAATTTCTCGGCCGAAGGCCGATTCCTCTTAAAATTGCAGGCTCGCTATCGCTCGCCAGGGAAAAATCGACACTTAAATGGCACTAAAGGTCTTAAAATTGATAACGAAATGGGGCGAAAGGTGTTAAATCGCCAAACTAATGGGCTGAACGTCTTATAATCTCAAAACTAGTGGGGCTAAACATTAGGGAGAAAGGGGTCCAGAAATACGGTCTGCCTCCCCTTAACATAACTTAAGTTAGCCTTACCAAACCTAAGCTAGCCTGACTTAATCTAAACTAGCTTGACTTGATCTGAATCGTTATCATAATGTCTAACCTTTGAGGTTTATCATAATGTCTAACCTTTGAGGTTTATCATAAAACGAATATAATCTAACATCTCAACAAATTGACATGTTTGAAAACAATCCCTATTGCCTACACACACGATATTTTAGATTTTTCCCGACGACTGTTTGTAATAATGTGTCGCCTGGAGAGCCAGGAAGATAGAGGAGATAGTAAGATGGAGGACGTGGCATAAGAAGCAGTAAATTGCAGGAGCTTGAAGTGAAAACAAAGACTGGCACAGAACACGGGAATATTATTGAGTTTTTGGGACAACGGGGTCTGAGCTATATGCCGTAAAATTGCACTGTGCCGTTATGTCTGCTTTGCGACTTTAAAGGTATGAATTTTGTATATATGCATGTATATTTTCAGGCAAATACGCCATAGCTGGAGGTGGCTTACTCGAGACAGAGCCTCTTAAATACAAAGGTGTCCTTTTGATACTGTCTAACTTTAGACTATTAATTTCAGTTTAAGAAAGCTCTTTCCAATTCGATTTCGGTTTTATTTTCCATCAGTTTCCAAGGAGGTGGCAACGAACATAATGCTTACTAGTGGCTTTACCCTCTACCAGAAGGCAGCTATTCTTCTCAGGTCCGTATTTGTCAATAAAGAACCCGTTCGACTCTGAGATATTGTATTCGCACTTTATCGCATTTCTGTAAAATTATTAGGATATTTGGCTATTCACCAACCTATTGTGAGGGAGAAGGTTCATTCAGAGTATCTTTCTCGTAAATGCACTGCCTTTATAGGCATGGTAAGGTGCACTTACATAAAATAATTTTAGATAAGACAAATCTCAATTAATCCTTTGAATATCACAGGTTTTTCATAGTGTATACATTTGTATAGTCGTAGCCAGTTAAACAGGAATAAGTAGTCATCGCATTGAAATGGTTAAGGATAGTTTTACGAATTCCAAATAATAATATTTTCAGTACATTCCTACTCATAATATACCCGTAAGATTTTGAAAGAGGTTAAATACAGAGGAAACAAGGGGTGGATGTTCTTCAAATCCTAATCAGGAGTTAGACATTAGCATGTGGGTTCCAAATGAATGTGCTTGCCAAATTTCGTAAAAACCTGTATATGTTTATATATTAACAATAAAGCAAATAACGTGCCCTGATGACCACCGAATCTCCCTAAAATAAATTGTGTTGGGGATCATTACAAGCGAAGTAGAAAATTAATGGGAACAGATACGCGGACTGAGAGCAGGCGAAGACACACACAAACAGATAAACAGACAGACATATAAACAAACAGACATATACACAGACATACATATAAACAGACAGCCAGTTAAACAGACACACAGATAAACAGACTGACATACTTGCTTATCGAAATTACTGGAAAAGGCGCTTGTGTGACACCATCTTAAACATTATTAAGGACGAATCACAGACACGTTTTTTATCCGGCAACTATTGTCAGAAACTCTGGTCTGTTAACTTATATATTAGATTTGTTGTTGTTGTTGTTGCTGTTCCCCAGGTTGTCTGGCCGAGCAGCCCCAAGGTCCCGAGCAAGGCCAAGGCCATAACCGAGCATCCCCACAAAAACACTCCTTGCTTACCACTATAAAGCCCAGGTGACCGAAGCCACTCCAAGGCAGGGAGGTGAGGAGGCCCTGTGCCCCTCAGCAATTATGAAGGGAAAGTTGAGGAGCAAATAAAAAATGTGACGCTTTGACTCCCAATCTGCCAACCTCTAGGTTGGCAGTAGGGAAGGCCATCCACGAGACGCCATCAATTGAGATCTAGAAAATATATAAGTAAAAGGAACAGTCAGAGTAAGCTATGGGTATGGCAGAGATCGCTCAACTCTCACTCTGATAGACCAGCCCATCACCACATTTGTAATAGTATTTACCTAACTATGACTATCTTTTGTCCGTATAATGGAGCATAACGTACGAAAAGAATACTACCAGATACATTGATGGCGAACGACAGTTACCAGGAAAAGCGCTCGTGTAACTCGGCTTTAACACACAGCTCTATTGAATCAGTGACCCCCTTTATCCTTGAAACTTACCTACCTCACCGGAAAAGATAGTCTGTGTGTCTGTCCTGCTGTCTGGGTCTGTCTGTCTGTCTGTATGTCTATGTATGTATGTCTTTCTGTCTGTCTGTGTCTGTATAACGTTTAGCACACAGCTCTATTGAATCAGTGACCCCCTTTATCCTTGTAACTTACCTACCTCACCGGAAAAGATTGTCTGTGTGTCTGTCTGGGTCTGTCTGTCTGTCTGTCTGTCTGTATGTGTATGTATGTATGTCTTTCTGTCGTCTGTATAACGTTTAGCACACAGCTCTATTGAATCAGTGACCCCCTTGAAACTTACCTACCTCACCGGAAAAAATAGTTGTGTGTCTGTCCTGCTGTCTGGGTCTGTCTGTCTGTCTGTATGTGTATGTATGTATGTCTTTCTGTCTGTGTCTGTATAACGTTTAGCACACAGCTCTATTGAATCAGTGACACCCTTATCCTTGAAACTTACTTACCTCACCGGAAAAGATAGTCTGTGTGTCTGTCTGGGTCTGTCTGTCTGTATGTCTATGTCTGTATAACGGTTATCACACAGCTCTATTGAATCAGTGGCCCCCATTATCCTTGTAACTTACCTACCCCACCGGAAGAGAAAGTCTGGTTGTTTGGCCTTCTGTCTACTTCTGTCTGCATGTCTGTCTCTCTGTGTAATGGTATAACACTCGGCTCCATTGAATCAGTGACCCTCTTATCCCTCTAACATACCTACCTCACCAGAAGAGAGAGTCAGGTTGTCTACAGTATTTTTCCTTCTGTTCGTCTGTCTATATATGTTTCTGTCCGTCTGCCTCTTCCTATCTGTGTCTGTATAACGGCATAACACCCAGCCCTCTATACCCAAAACTTATTTGTATTAGGGGTTCAAGCCCTGGCGGGGAACCCCTATTGTAATCGTTAAGATTATTATTATTCATATTCTTCCAAATTAGTTGTGTACACCGGTTTTTATGCAATCGCTCTGGAACCGCTTATCGGATCGGGACCAAACTTTGCCACAAGGTGCTTTTTTGTATTGGGCAACTTTTGATATGTTAAACATCCAAAATGGTGGCCAGACAGTCAGACACGTTCGTGGCAGCCGGTTTCCCTAAACATTTAAGACATAAACACTGTCTCTCCCACTCATAGGAAATTATTGTGCTTTGGTGTATGGACTCCACTACTAATGCTCCACAAATGTAATAAAAAAGATTTTGCCCTACACGTGGGTTTTTTTTTTGGCAATCTTGAAAAAACTCTTAATTCATTTAATTAAAAATACATATTATCTTTAAATGTATGCGGATGATCAAAGCCATTTTTGCGTAGTTGGGTGAGGTTCGCAATTCCTAACATTTTGGTACCAAAATAACAGAAATTGGTGGAGTAGTTTGGCCTCAGCATTAAAGACTGTCTATTTAGAAATGAGTTTAAAAACGTACTTTGTATCCCACACAATGTTTTCAGTCTTCAGTCTCGGCTTCCCCGAATCCCCTAGTTTTGCTTAATAATCCTTGACCTCATCATTCTGTTCCATGCATTTTTTTTTTTTTTTTTTTTTTTTTTTTTGGCTTTAACTATCAAAAAAGTTAGAGTCTGTACGAATCCCACCAATTATTTAACCAACCTACCTATAGGCCTACATACCTACCCTACCAAATAATAATGATAATTCAAATGTATTTTTTGTGATAGCAGAGATTTGGCTAAGGTTTTTAAAAAATCCTTACTTTGCCAAATGCTTACTTTAATAAGATTGATCTAGACCTTCAATTGTGTTGACAATTTCCTGTGTGACTTACCCTGCCCTTCCTACCTACCTCCCTCCTCCCTCATACAGTACTCCCATCGTCCAGCATTACTGCTTCATAATGATCAGCCAACTTGACATAGCCATATACAGTATAATATCTTATTATAATGCAATAATTCCACAATCTCTACAATAATTTTGGTTTGTTTGCATTGCAAGTTTTACAACTAAATCTGGCTCTGAAATATCTGAATGTTATAGAATATCACTAGGAATTGTGTTGCTAAGTTTAGCCTAGCCTATATAATGACCGCTAGATTGAAGTGAATACCTCTAAATCTAGCAGTAAAGCAGCTAAATTGGCAACACTGTGATTTACACTGGCCAGATTTGATGGCCAAAATACCTCCATAGCCTATATCTCTCACCTCAAATTTATCAACACTATATAGAACACATTTCATCAGAAATCCCTTTAAAATGTATCCATTCAAGCTTCATAATAGTATCTAAGCACTGATTACCTAGTGTAAGAAGCATACCGCAATTTAGATAAAATCCATCGTAAAGCTTGAAATTATACATTTTATATGTAGTTTAGTTTGCCATTGATTTTTAACATAGAAAACATACTGGTACTATTCTAAAAGAAAATGGCATACAGACCTATATTTTTTAGGGGGAACACAACTAGTTTGTTTGGAGGTCCAATCACTCCTATTATTATATAGCAGGGGTATGGCTGAATACCCCCCCCCCCCCCCCCCCCACACACACACACACACATTAATTAATTGTAACCCTTTCAGTAAAGAGTTGGCCTTTACTTCTTTTACTTTGGCTATTAGTAGACAGTATTTTTCAGAATAAGAAGGGCTTGATAGAGCTGGGTATGTTAAGTGAAAGACTAACATTCCATTTTCACAGGTCATTCGTAACCTGCATATAAGCGTCATATACAGTAATTTCCAGAAATGAGACATAATGCTGAAGGTGTTATTCAATTACAAATAATAATCAAAATTGTTGTGCAAGTGTACTGGAAGGTAGGAAACTATTAATTTGTCCAAAAAGACAGGATGATTAGCTGTCATATTTCGGAGCAAAGCGGGAACAAGGAATGGATAAGTAATAGAAAGGAGTGAACACTTTGGAAGGGAGAATGCTCCAAAGCTTCAACCAAGATGTTGCCATGAAGCAGAATGACTGTAAACATATTTCATAACATGATGAAAAGCCCGTGATTTTGAGGGTTGATGAATGAACACAGATTGCACTTGGTAGGCACCTATGGTCTTGGTCGTGGTGTGAGAGTCATGTTTGATTGGTCAAGGTGTGACCTTAGGATCGGCTTTCTCTCCAAGGGTAACTTTATGAACTCTCTTTTTTTTCCTCCACACTCCCTCCAGGCTGGGTAGTCTTTAACACTCTGTGCCGTGATTTAGGTTCTCAGGTCAAGCAGGTAGATCACTATCAAATCAATCACCCATTCATAGCTTCCTACCACTTCATTTCATTCGTCCTCACCAATTTCCTTCACTATGGATCCTACCATTTCCTGCCTTTCTCTCTCGTATCTTTCACACTTTAGGAGAATATGCCCCACAGTCTCATCCTCACCGCTCTCACACATATCGCATACCTTGCTTCCTTCATTCGACCACCTATAAGTTCTGCTGTTCAGCTCGAGCGATTTTGTCAGGTACTTGAAAAGGAGTTCACTTCCTCAAAGGGCTCCCTTCTTGGCTGCTACTTACACATATACCATTCTAGAGAGCTCTTATTTATCATATTCCCTACCCATTCATTCCTTGCTACACTTTGCACCCGCCTGCCAATCTCTTAATTTCTTGCATCTTTCATGGATCCACACTTCTATTCCTGTTGCTGAAGTAAAATATGTCCCGTCTTGTACTGTATGTGTTGATCCTCCCTTACCTCATTGTAAGGAATCTGGGATTGCCTACAGACTGACTGGTCTACGGACTGTATTTCCACTAGTATTTTGTTTTCTATGTATATGAAGGAGACAAAAGGCAGGATGCCTGTAACGTGTCGATTTGTTCCTGGTGAGCGATAGTGACCCTATGATTTAGGAGGTACCATACAAAATTATCTCAAAGTGGGTTCTTGGGGGTAGTCTTTTAAGCCTGAAAGAAGTCGGGAGCAAACTACCCCCCCCCCCCCCCCTTAACCGTATAACACTGAGCCTTATTGAATCGGTGACTCTCTTAGCCTTGTAACTTACCTACCCCAGCAGAAGAGAGTGTGTCCGTCTGTCTGTCCACCTTCTACGTGTCTGTCTCTCCATAGCTGCATATCAATGACTCTCAGTGCCTTGTAACTTACCTACTTAAGGGAGGTCACCTGCTTTTGTTTCTCTTTCTCTCCTTTTCTCTCTTTCTCTGGATTGTATCCATTCGGCCCCATTCAGCCAACTATTTTAAGGCATTTATCCCTATCCAGGTGTCTATATCTTCCTGGCGAGCGATAGCGAGCCAGTATTGTATGGAGAAATCCAGCTTCGCCGGAGACATTGTTCTATCGAAAAATTTACAAATTTAGCTTGCTTTTTAAAAAATATATAAACACAGTATATGTTGGCTCGCTACCGCTCACCAGGAAAATATTGACACCTGGATGGGGGTAAACGTCTTAAAACAGTAGGCTAAATGGGGCCCAATGGATACAAGCCAAAGAGAGAGATAAAGAAAAAAAAATCCTTAATCAAAGGAAGGAGTCTGTCTGTTTAGCTGTGCCATTTTGTCTGTATATACAGTATGTCTGTCAACTAACCTCAATCAGTATAAACAAAGTAGGGGTGATGATAATGTTAAGGGGGGGCCTACCTTGTTTTTCTCTCTCTCTCTCTCTCTCTCTCTCTCTCTCTCTCTCTCTCTCTCTCTCTCTCTCTCTCTCTCTCTCTCTCTCTCTCTCTCTCTCTCTCTCTCTCTCTCTCTGGGTTGCCTCATTCAGCCTACTGTTTTAAGACGTTTATCCCTGTCCATGTGTCGTTTTTTCCTGGCGAGACAGCTTATTTAAACAAATAGTTTTGACAGCAGGCTAAAATTGTAAATTTGTCGATAGAAAAATGTCTGGCGAAGCCGAATTTTTCGATACAGTGCTGGCTCGCTATCGCTCGCCAGGAAGAAATCGACACCTGGATGGGGATAAACGTCTTAAAACAGTAGGCTGATTGGGGCCGAATGGATACAAGCCAGAGAAAGAGAGAAAAGGAGAGAAAAAAAAAGCAGGTCACACACCCCTTAGGAATAGTACAGCATATTTGATTGTATGTTTCAATAGACCTTGTATATGTCATAGTTATCATATTTATTCCTACAAAGTTCATGTCATCGTTTTCCTTACTGCATAGGTAACTTTGCACACGATTTTCCTACCATGCTCTTCTTTCTGTCACATAGCATAAATAGACTATCTACAAGCTCCCTCGTAAGGATCAGTAGATATGTTGTAGCTTGATTTCCTTTTAATCCTGTGAATTCCTCTTTATGGTTTTATGTGTGTGACTGTCTTTTCCTTTTTTTTTTTTTTTTTTATTTATGTGAATGAGGGAGACAAAAGGCAGACCCGCCTGTAGCGAATGCCTCCCCCAGAGTTGAAAGAGTGACAGGGCCAAAGTCAAGGGACGTTCGAGCCAAAGTGCCTGGACACACGGAGTTTGAAGCAATTTAAGTCATAGCAAGAGGGAAAGACTGATTCTGGGAGAGAGTTCCAGAGCTCAACAGTTGAATAGAAGAAAGTCTGAGAATGGCGTTCAACTCTTGGGTTCGAGAGTTGCACAGAGTAGGGGTGGGATTGTGTTGCAAGACGGGTACTATGTACCCTACGTAGAGGAGGTGGTATACACTGGGAAAGCTCTGAGGAACACTGATTATTGTAGTAGCGATAGAATAGCGAGAGAGATGCAACATTGTGTCGAAAAGAGAGAGATTGCAGAGAGTTGGAGAGAGGACGGGAGTTAATGATACGAAAGGCTTTCCTTTCTACTTTGTCTAGGAGTGCAGTGTGAGAGGATCCTCCCCACACATGTGAACAATACTCAATACAAGGACGCACTGTGCCCCTGTACAGAGCCAGAAGCTGTGCAGGGGTAAAGAACTCCTTGAGGCGGTTGAGCACACCCAGCTTCTGGGAGGCTGCCTTAGCAAGACTGGTAATATGGTCCTTCCAAGTGAGAGCAGAAGAAAAAGAGACACCAAGAATATTGAGAGAAGATAGAGGATTGATTTTTGTATTGTTGAAGTATAAGGAAAAGTCCTCTGTTAGTTACGGACGGGTAGTAAGATTGGAGAAATTGTCTTCCTGTTTTTACCGAAATGTGATTTATTACCCTAGCGACCTCATTATTTATGTTCCCTTGACTTCCTGGACTGAAAAGAATGTGTGTCAGTCGGTCGGTTTTTATATTTCTGACGTTTTCTCTGTTCCTGTCAATAAATTTTTTTCTCTCTCTCTCTCTCTCTCTCTCTCTCTCTCTCTCTCTCTCTCTCTCAACATAAAAGAGAGTTTGTCTATCTGTCTAGGTCTGTCTGTTAATCGCTGTCTGGCTCTGTATGACTGCACGACACACATCTATTGGATTAGTTACCGTATCCTATTCGTCTCGCTACTCGTCTACCTCAATAGAAAATAAATGAGGTTGTTTGTTTATCTGCTTGTAACCATGTATTTCTGCCTCTGCCTGCATCCCTTTATTTCTCTCTCTTCCTTTGAATTGAATACACTATAGTTGTCTAGTATTTATCAGAGCACAAGTCAAAAGGTATCATCGCTTTGAAGGAATTACTGGGGATAGTTTTAATACCTCCAGACTACTTTTCAAACTGAGTAAAATCGTCTACTCATTTCTCTTATAAGAAATGCCACGTTTATTTATCTAATTATTTATTTTAAAAAATAATATTTTGTCACCATATTATGTTACCCAGTAGTCCAAGTATGAACATCTATTTTATTTTGTAAACAAAATACAAGAAGTTATTCGGAATTCACTAGTTCCAAAACCTTTTAATATCAAACATATTTACTGAGCAGAAGAAAAATAGGGTCAACCAGAATTAGAAGTAAAAGACGTCATCGTGCTGAATAAGTCAAGGAATATTTGAACTTGTCTTGCGTTTACAATTTCATCCAAATACCAGAAACATGCAGGCGTGTTAGTTAATTAGTCTGACTGATTGCGATTTCAAACACAAAGTTGCTTGGGGGCTAAGCTTCGTGTGTGTGTGTGTGTGTGTGTGTGTGTGTGTGTGTTTTTTTTTTTTTTTTTTTTTTTTTTTTTTTTTTTACTATATATCTTTCAACTACTCTCTCTCAGGCATAGACTGATAGCCGGTACTTCAACCATTATGCATTGAACGGTGAAGCCCGTGAGGTCTCCTTCTAGTCTAGGGGGTGAGACATGTGAAACACTTTTTAGCTGCAACCAGCCCCTGCCATCTTGCCTTCGCAGGATGCATGGGGCTTAGTTGCTCACTCACATTTCGAAGCAGCCCCATCTCTGAAGCTGCCTCGCTCCAGTGTTTTACTGTCTTACGTCCTAGACCCGGACCCTCACTCTCACAACACCACCTATTGAACAATTAACTCACTAGGCATTTTCCCCCTGTAGCATATTTTGAATATGTGAATATTCATACAGTGCTATTTAATCAGAGAACAATGAGGGTATTTTTTTGGCGTTTCGGTGGGCTTTGTGGTAAGGCACTGATAATAGGTTCAGCACAAATTCCATCCCAATAATATATGCCCATTGACATATCGGGATTTGAACCCGAGTCCATTGGATTACCAGTCCAGTGGCAAGACCACTCCACCACACCTGTGTGTGTGTGTGTGTGTGTGTGTGTGTGTGAGTTTGTTTGTGTTATTGAGTAGGTATATGTGTGTCTGTATTTGTGTTTATTGTGTGTGTATGTGTTAGTATTTGTGTTTGTCTACAGTATATGTGTGTGTACACAAAGGAGGGAAAGATAAGGGGATGTTATTTAGATTGTGTATACTCTAAACTTTAGGGGAGGGCAACAAATATGGCTTCAATTTATTTTTTATTTTTATTTATTTATTATTTTTTTTTTTTATTATTTTTTTTTTCTGGGGGGGGGGGGGGGGTAGTTTAAATGAAACACAAAATCTACACATAATATGTGTTTCGGTCGTTTATGTGTTCAAAAGCACACTCAAACGATGAAAATAACGTGTTTGTAGATTATTTTGGTTACATTTTGTTTCCAGAGAACCCAAAGGAAAAGAATGAGATATAAACTAATTCCCAACTGACCTCTACCACCTGGGGGAAGAAGACCAGCTCGTGTTAACCCAAGGGATCCGATCAAAAAAAAAAAAAAATATATATATATATATTACTGTACTGGTATATCTTAAGAGAAAAAAATACATAACGAGAGAGAGAGAGAGAGAGAGAGAGAGAGAGAGAGAGAGAGAGAGAGAGAGAGAAAACATAAATATATCTAGAGAGAGAGAAAAATCAACACACCGAGGATCCAAAACACAAAACTCTGAACACCGTATATTTCGACAAGCCCGAGAGAAAAAAAAAAAATCTAGATACAGCATCAGCCACCAAAGTCAAGGGGAACGGGGTGCGTTTGGACATTCTGTAAATATGTGTTGGGTGGAAAACAGGAGATAGTGTTTCAAGGCAATAACACTAGGTCAAAAATTCAAGTGTATGCTAAAGGTAAAAAAAAAAAAAAAATCGATGTGATTTTTTTTTTTTGGTTCTATGTGAGTGAGGGAGACAAAAGGCAGAACTGTCTGTAGCGAGTGCCGAGTTAAAAGAGTGATTGAGCCAAAATTAAGGGACGTTCGAGCCAAAATTCATGGACACACGGAGTTTGAAGTAAATTAAGTCATAGGATGAAGGAAAGACTGATTTTGGGAGAGAGTTCCAGAGCTCAGCTGTTGAATAGAAGAAAGACCGAGAGTAACGTTTCACTCTTGGGTTGGAGAGTTGCACAGAGTAGGGGTGGGCTTGTGTTGCAAGACGGGTACTACGTACCCTACGTAGAGGAGGTGGTTATAGACTGGGAGAGCTCTGAGGAACATTGATTATTGTGGTAGCGATAAAATAGCGAGAGAGATGCAACATTGCGGCAAAGAGAGAGAGATTGCAGAGAGTTGGTGAGTAGATGGGAGTTAATGATATGGAAGACTTTCCTTTCTCCTTTGTCTAGGAGTGCGGTGTGAGAGGATCCTCCCCACACATGTGAACAATACTCAATACAAGGACGCACTGTGCCAGCAAGAAGCTGCGCAGGGGTAAAGAACGCCTTGAGGCGGTTGAACACACCCAGCTTCTGGGAGGCTGCCTTAGCAAGACTGGGAGGCTGCCTTAGCAAGACTGGTAGTATGGTCCTTCCAAGTGAGAGCAGAAGAAAAAGAAACACCGAGAATATTGAGAGAAGATGAAGGATTGATTGTTGTATTGTTGAAGTGTAAGGGATAGTCCTCTGGGAGTTCTTGCCCTATAAAGGGTTAACATTATGTAGGCGCGGATGGATTTCCTAAATATCTCGGTGTATCTTAAAAGTCGATACAGTCGCGCAATTACTAACATCATTTGGCAGTATATTCCAAACGCTAACGATGCAGTTAAAATATAAGAAAGGAATACAAAAAATTAGGCTTTGTTTGGTCTGATTTGGATCGGTTCCCAGCAATGTTGAAGCCATTTCCCCTTGTGTAGTTTGGCTGATCAATTGTGAAGTACTTAAGGGCGTTTATATTACCATGGACCTTGAATAATGAATATATGTATGTATGTATGTACCGGTATGTACTGTATATACTCTGGCACCTTCCCATTTTTTTTTTTTTTTTTTTTTCTATGGGGGTGGCCGATTCGAGACAGAGCCCGAACAGGGACTTCACAACACATCAGTAAAACAAAACAAAAAAAAACACAAAATCACACGCATCTAGGTCTATACTTAAATTTAATCTCCCTTCACTCTGCTCTTTATCAGGCTAAACAGGTTCAGCCCTCCATGATTTTTATAAAATAACCTTGGTATCATTTCTCTGACCCTTTTCTGAACTGTTTCCAATTGTTCAAGTTCTTTACATAATATGGTGATACAATACTACACAGTACTCCGGAAGCGGCCATACTAATGCGTTGTTTATTAGTATACATTCTTTGTTTGTCGGCTCTTCCAATTAGTCCAACTACATTATTTGTTGTTTTGGTCGCTTCCCTAGCAGTGGAGAGTATACTTGGCTTTAAGGGGAGATAGTCGGTTTTTCCGGACACCCTCCATTAGTTTTCCAATTATAAGACGTTCGGCCCATTAGTTTGGCGATTTTAAGACCAATTGCCCCATTTCTTTGTCAATACTAAGAGTTTTCGTGTAATTTCGGTGTTGATTATTTCATGGCGAACGAAAGCGAGCCCTTTAATTTAGGAGAAATCGGCCTTCGGCCAGGACATTTCTCTACCGGAAAAAAAAAATATATATATATACCGTATATACCGGTATATATATATTGTTAATGGAGGTCTAGGGAGGAAACTTAAGATAAAAAAAAAATAAAAAAACAAAAATCGACCAAAATCCGAAGCCCATAGATACTACAGCACCTAGATCTTCCATTCATGTTGTTATGCTGAGGTTTATTTTTATTTCCAATATGTAGAACTTAGCGCTTCTCAATGTTGAATTCCATTTACCATTATTCAGACCAGTTTACTATTCTCATTATGTGCATGAATGTAGATGCATATACTATATGTATGCATCTATCTGTGTGTATCCATATGTACGATCTCTCTGTCTCTATCTATCTATTTATTTGTCTCTGCCTCTATCTATCTATCTAGTTATATATTTGTCTGTCTGTCTGTCTGTCTATTTTTATATCTATATCTATATATCTATCTGTCTATCTATCCATCTATCTATTTATTTGTCTGTCTACTGTAAGCCTCGTGTTGTCGTGACCATAATCTGAGAGAGCCTACTGTATGATCCAGAATAGGAAGGGGGGGGGGGGGTGACTGACTCAGCCCTAGGGAGCTACAAGGAAAATAGCTCCATAAGGCGTCTTCGTGTATAGTACTCCCTTCTCTCTCTCTCTCTCTCTATATATATATATATATATATATATATATACTATATATAATATATACAGTATATATATACTGTATATATCCTCAGAGTTATAAATGCTGTAGTTTTGCAGCATTGCAGTTCAAGAAGAGAAAAGACAGCATTTTGCACAATCTCATTCAATTTAGAGTACCTCCTCGCAACAGACCACAAACCCTTTGAGGTATTAACCAATCCGTGTCGCTCCTTCTCTCTCTCTCACTCTCTCTTCCCTTAGCCATCCACTACTCTCTCTCCTAGAACCATCCGACTTCATCTCTTTATGAATCTTTTCACCAAACAACGGACATTTTTCAAAGCGTAAATGGAGCATAAATAGAATGTCATAATACTGTTATATATATATATATATATATATATATATATATATATATATATATATACCGGTATATATATATATAATCAGTCAAAGATACAGGTCGGGATATTTATCATGTGAATTTTAGGTGTTTCAACTGTACACCATTATTAACCAATATATTATTATGACACATGCTACAACGTAAGTTATGACCTTTTTGAGTGTCCGGGTTCTGAATGCTATTACAGGTTATTATCCCATGCAGTACCAGCGACGTCCTTTGCATCATATTCTGGGAACTATTAGACGATTTAATTCAGCTTAGGAAGGACCTCAAGCAATAATAAGGCTTCCAAATATCTCAACCAACCCTTTTAACTAGCACAGATCCCTCCTCCTAAGCTGCATAATAGCGGCTAAATACACCTAGAATTAAATACACCTAGAATTAAATACACCTAGAATTAAATACACCTAGAATTAAATACACCTAGAATTAAATACACCTAGAATTAAATACACCTAGAATTAAATATAACACGTCGCTGGTACTCAAAGGGTTATAAAAGCCTGGGTAGTTTTCATCGCCCGGAGTAGTACTGTATAAGTCGCTTTACTTTAAGGAGAGATATTCACTTGAGGGGGGTGATTATGGACCCCTTTCTCACTCATGTTTAGCACCATTATGTTTTACATTTTTCGACTTTCCCCATAGTATTTTGGCGATTTGTAGACTATTCGTCCACTTTCTTTGTAAATTTTAAAACCTTTCGTATCATTTTGTTCTCGATTTTTCCCAGGCGAGCGTTAGCGAGCCTGCATTTTAGGAGGAACCGGCCTTCGGCCTAGACATTTTTCTACCGAAAAAATGTACAAATTTATCGCGAAGTGGGAGGTGGGGGTCTTTGGGGTGTTTGTTTAAGCTTGACAGGGTTTTAGGGAGCAAACTAAACAAAACATTAAAAAAAAACACGAAAACAAATAATAATAATAATAATAATAATAATAATAATAATAATAATAATAATATCGGGTTCTGAATGCTGTCAAAAGTCATTATAAAATCCTGGGTTGTTTTCTTTATGCCCGGAAGCTTTCATCGCCGGGGGGTAGAGTATAAGCTGCTTTACTATAAGGCTCTCAATGGCTGCAGGTATATAGAGTATCTTTATATAATGCTCTGTGTTGAGGTATAGAGTATCTTTATATAATGCTCTGTGTTGAGGTATATAGAGTATCTTTATATAATGCTCTGTGTTGAGGTATAGAGTATCTTTATATAATGCTCTGTGTTGAGGTATATAGAGAATCTTTATATAATGCTCTGTGTTGAGGTATAAAGTGTCTTTATATAATGTTCTGTGTTGAGGTATAGAGTATCTTTATATAATGCTCTGTGTTGAGGTATAGAGTATCTTTATATAATGCTCTGTGTTGAGGTATATAGAGTATCTTTATATAATGATCTGTGTCGAGGTGTATAGAGTATCTTTATATAATGCTCTGTGTTGAGGTATAGAGTATCTTTATATAATGCTCTGTGTTGAGGTATAGAGTATCTTTATATAATGCTCTATACTCTCAACGCGACTTTGCACTAAGCGACTTTATAATATTCTGTGGTTTCAGTCAGTAACTCTCTGTAGCTCGAAAAACATAAATTGTTAACCTTTTCAGTGTATCATGACGCATTCGCGCAGTATACAGTATATATACCTTTTATTAATCGGTTTAGTTATAATTAGTTATAGGAACGTTGAAAGCGGTAACAAGAAATAGGGTGGTCAGTATGGAAGTGAAGAAGTCCTTGCATGACAGTGTGGTAATCCCGACACTAACTTATGGAAGCGAAGCATGGACGTTCAGGAAGAGACTCAGACCAAGAGTGAGAGCGATGGAAATGAGTTATTTGAGAAGTGCGTGCGGAGTTACATGGAGGGATAGACAGACGAATGAGGAAGTAAGAAGGAGGTGTGGTGTGGAGGTAGATGTGCTGGAAAGTGTGAAAAGGAACAACTTGAGATGATTCGGCAATATGGAACGTATGGAAAGAGAGAGAATGACTAAGAGGGTGTACGAGAGCGAGGTGGAACGACAGAGAGGGAGAGGTGCACCGAAGGAGAGGTGGAAGGATGGAGTGAGGAAGTATATGAATGAAGGCGGTGCTGGTTGGGAGGAGGGGCGTCGACTGACTGGGGACAGAGGTGCATGGGGCAGTTCGTTCGTGGCCACCCCTTCGGGGATTACGGCGTCAGGCAATAGATAGATAGATAGTTATAATTATAAAGAGTTTGTGAGAGTGATGAAGATTGTTGAGATAGATATGACATATGTTTCTTTGCCTTAAATTTCGTTTAATCTGAATATGATTTCTTTTAATGATAACCAGAATAAGTAAATTAGCGTCTTGGTACTGAAGGGGTTAATGGTAGTGACAATGTGGATGTTAGCAATTACTTTACAATCGATCAATCATATTACCCTAGAGGAAAGGGTTAATAGGAAGACCGAAGCCTCTTCAATCTGTCTTGATAGCGTAATGCATAGTGCGCGGAATTTCGATGTGAATATCCTGGGTTCGAGTCCTCGGAGTGCCACATGTATTTGTTGATTTCATTAATTGAGTTTAGATGTGAAGTTGGTTGGTGTAAAAAAAACATATTAATTACAAAGCATTCATATTGTTTACCAATCAAGGGGTCAACATTTGTGTCACTCTTTCAACTTTGGGAGATGCATTTGTTACAGTTTGCCTTTTGTCTCCTTCATACACGTAGGCAAAACAAATATATATATATATATTATTGTTCCTAGCCCTTGTTAACCGTGTTCACAAATTAATATATTTTGTTTACTTTACAAGCAGCCTCGTAAGTATCATTGGATCTGTTTTTATTTGTTTTCCTTTATTCCTCCTTTACATTATATTTGGCATTTATCCTAGTTCCTACAGTATCGGCATAGAATAAGTCTATTTTCGGACATTTTTCACCTCAATCTTGACGAAAATATAAACCTTATATCTCATGCTGTTGAATAATCTTACTTTTGACCGTATGTTACGTGATAATTACAAGCCCATTTTGTCAAGATAATGTCTAAACTTGCAGCGATTACTTAACTCTGATTTAATTCGCCGATGAACTTGTATGTGTGTGTCTCTAGATTGCCTCTAGATTCAATGTTATTTTAGCTGGTGGTAAAGATAACTTTTCAGCACCTTATTATATGATACTTGACTGGACAATATATACTAACTCTGTCTCTACATCAAATAAATACCAAGTTTTCATAAATAGCGACGTACTTCCCTATAAAGTGTTGATAATAGTGGAGTAATCTAGATGGGAATATGGCAATTTACCGTCAGCTGGACAACAAAGAATATAGATGCTTGCAACTGAATTATACAGTATTAACGACTACTAGGGCGAGAAGGATAATTATTATATATATATATATAACCTCGAAACCGCGAAAATATCACATTTCCGATGTCTCGAGGTTCGAACTTGGGGGTTCGTTCTCCGATTTTGGGTCCCTTACTGCAAAGTTCCATTTTCGTGTCCAGTCCAGATCTACTGTAGTCTATGATACAGTGTATATATATATATATATATATATATATATATTATATATAATCTATATATATTCTCTTTTAAACAGACGAGGTTAAAGGCAATAGCAGTTTCAGCATTCAGGATTTTATTGTTATAGCTTTCAATAGTTCTAACAATTTTCCTCTGGGGTTCAGAGATGAGGTACAACAGGTTAGCAAAATTCATGGTGGATCCAACGTTTCACAAGTAAACATCTTGCATCTTCAGGGAAGGAGAGGTAATGATTAGATTTTATTGTTATCTAATCATTACCTCTCCTTCCCTGAAGATGCAAGATGTTTACTTGTGAAACGTTGGATCCACCATGAATTTTGCTAACCTGTTGTACCTCATCTCTGAACCCCAGAGGAAAATTGTTAGAACTATTGAAAGCTATAACAATAAAATCCTGAATGCTGAAACTGCTATTGCCTTTAACCTCGTCTGTTTAAAAGAGAATCTATTACCTGGCTATACTAACATATATATATATATATATATATATATATATATATATATATATATATATATATATATATATACAGTACGGTATATACAGTATATATTCAAAATTGATGATTTCGTCTTGCTTTACCCTTTAATTTCAACAGTTCCTTACTAAGCTTAACAATATTTTCTTATGTTAGCTTAGATAAAAAAGTATAAAGCCCTCCTAGTGAAAGGGTTAACGAAATCGAGGAAAACGCAATTAAAATTAAAATTACTCCTACGCTGTAATTATTCCGTTGTGGTGTCGGCAGCTTTATTCTACCAACACTATTTGTGTTTACCGATACAAATTTTGTTTTGGGGCATATGCAAAGTTAGATAAACATCAGTTATAACCATTTAACTCATATACGATACATGACTACGCAATACAAGTGTTGAATGTGGCATATACAAAGACTATACATAATTAATTACATATAAATAAATGTAACACTTGTCATACCGTATACCCAAGCAACGAAAGCTTACACAAACAACATTTATTATACAACATTCGCTGGTAACACGCCAAGATAATTCAAACAAGTGTATATAATAAAACACAAATAATATGAATTCAACATTGGCAAAGCAGCACTATTATACAACACTCATTGGCGATAAATTTACATAATATAAAAGCTGCTAAATTTCACAAAGACAAAACACAATGATGGCCTCAACAAACAAGACTATTATTCAATACTCATTTCTGATAGGCTAACATAAAAACTAAAGTCTATTTCTGAGACTTCAGCTTTATGTTAGCTCTGAGTGTTGAATAATAGTCTTTTTTGATAAACCCATTTTTGTTTTCTTCTTGTTTTCTTCTGTTTTGTCTTTGTTAAATTCAGCACCTTTTAATATAAGGTAGATATATAGAAATGTACTTGGTATATAGCCAATGAGTGTTGTATAATAGTTTGTATGGTTAACCCATCCTTAATATATATATAATATTATAATTCACCTCACAGGATAACTTTAATACACACTGTAGTACGGTATATAAAGCTCTCTCCGGTGATATGATGAAATGTATAAAAACTATACTTCCCGACGTAGCTGCAACAAATGGGTCTATTATACAAGACTCACTGCTGATATGCTAGCATTTATAACAGTTACAATCCTGGCATAATATTATCGTTAAGGGAGGGTATATGCTTTTGTTCTGTCCTTTTCTATCTTTCTCTGGCTTGTATCCATTTGGCCCCATTCAGCCTACTGATTTAAAACGTTTATCCCCATCCAGGTGTCAATTTTTTACTGGTGAGCGGTAGCGAGCCAGCATATTTTTAATTTTTGTTTGACAGCAGGCTAAATTTGTAAATTTTTGGATAGAAAAATGTCTCCGGCGAAGCCGGATACCTTCATATAATGCTGGCACGCTATCGCTCGCCAGGAAGAAATCGACACCTAGATGGGGATAAACGTCTTAAAACAGTTGGCTGAATGGGGCCGAATGGATACAAGCCAGAGAAAGAGAGAAAAGGACAGAAATAACATAAAGCAGGTCACCCCCCTTAAGGCAGGTCACCCCCCTTAAAAGCAGGTGACCCCCCTTAAGGGAGGGTATATGCTTTTTCTCATTCATGTTTATTCCCATTTGCTTTAAGATTTTAAGACGTTCGCCCCATTAGTTTGGCGATTTTAAGACCTTTCATCCCATTTTTTTGTCAATATAAAGACCTTTCTTGCCATTTAGGTGTCGATTTTTTCCTAGCGAATGATAGCGAGGAAGGAATCGGCATTCGGCCGGGACATTTTTCTACCGAAAAATGTATAGATCTATCTAGAAAGGGAGTCTCATTTATGTATTTTCTAGTATTATATTTGTTTCCTCCCTAGACCTCCATCGAGCTTAAAAAAAACATCCGGCCAAGACCCTTCTTCAAAATAAATTTGTACATTTTTCGATAGAAATTTTCCCGGCCGAAGGCCGGTTTCTCTTAAATTACAGGCTTGCTATCGCTCGTCAGGAAAGAATCGACACCTAACTGACACGAAAAGCCTTAATATTGAGCAAAGAACTGGAGCGAAATGTCTTAAAATAGCTTAACTAATGGGCCGAGCAAGACAGGGGGACCAAAAAAACGGCCCATCTCCCCTTAAACTTTGAAGATAATCTCCTCTCGTGTGGTACCCCCTATGTTAAGGAGGGTCACCGGCTTTTTTTTTTTATCTTTCTGTCCTTTTCTCTCTTTCCCTGGCTTGTATCCATCCGGCCCCATTCAGCCAACTGTTTTAAGACGTTTATCCCCATCCAGGTGTCGATTTCTTCCTGGCGAGCGTAAGCGAGCCAGCATTGTATGGAGAATTCCGGCTTCGCCGGAGAAATTTTTCCATCGAAAAATGTACAAATTTAGCTTGCTGTCAAAACAAATATTTATATATATATGCTGGCTCGCTACCGCTCGCCAGGTGCCTATTGACACCTGGATGGGGGTAAACGTCTTAAAACAGTAGGCTGAATGGGGCCGAATGGATACAAGCCAAAGAGAGAGGGAGGGAAAGATAAAAAAAGCGAGGTGGGCTCCCTTAAGTAAACAGCTCGGCATGTAAAAGACACCCGCCGCTTATGTGGGTCTGGTTTTATTACACCATTTTTTTTTTTTTTTTTTGGTCAACGGGTATTTTTGTCCTCGTGTCGTTTCGTCCACATGCCTTTTCGTGCACTTGTCTTTTTTTTTTTGCTTAATTTTTGTGTATGCGTGTCTTTTACTTCACGTGTCATTTCGTCCCTATGTCTTGTCGCCCGTGTGTTAATTGGTCTGCATGTCTGTTCGCTCACAATGTCTATTAGTCCACATGTCTGTTGATCGTCATGTTTTTGGTCCATGTGTCTTTGCTTGTTACCCCATCCCCTACATCGATTCACCAACACCAACCCTAACCTAACTAGAGAAAACCCAAGCTACTTAAGGGGAGGCAGTTGGTTTTTCGAGTCCTCCTCCTCCCTCATGCTTAGCCCTATTAGTTATGGGATTTCAAGACATTCGCCCCATTAGTTTGGCGATTTTCAGACCTTTTGCCCCATTTATTTGCCATTATTAAGATCTTTCGGGAAATTTTTCTACCGAATAATGTACAAATTTATATCGAAGGGGGGTCTTGTGGGTGGTTATTTAAGTTTGATAGAAGTTTACAGAACAAACTAAACCCCTTCCTTAAACCATTGAGCCGAACCAGTAAATTATGCTGCACAACACCGTCTGAGCTCCCTTAAACTAAACTAAACTAAACTAAAGGTTAACGCAGACCAGTTGAAGCCATAGTGTGGAGGGAAAGATTTGTGAGCGAACAGACCATATAGACGAAATGAACATATTCCTCCTCGCCTCCCAAACCGCTTCATCTTCACACCAGTTGTCTTACTACTGCGAGACCTGCTAAACAAATAAAATAGAGAAAGAGAAAATAAAATAAAAAAAAGCTCATGTAAAATAGAGTTGAAGCCTGTGTTTTAGTGGTAGTTGCCCTGGTTGGTTGCTGATCCCCCCCCCCCCCCTCTCTCTCTCTCTCTCTCTCTCTGTCTCTCTCTCTCTGTCTCCCCTCTCTCTCTCTCTGTCTCCCCTCTCTCTCTCTATCTCTCTCTCTGTCTCCCCTCTATCTCTCTCTCTCTCTCTCTGTCTCCCCTCTCTCTCTCTCTCTCTCTCCTCCTCTCTCTCTCCTCTCTCTCCTCTCTCATCTCCTCTCTCTCTCTCCTCCTCTTACTCTCTCTTTCTCTCCTCCTTCTCTCTCTCTCTCTCTCTCTCTCTCTCTCTCTCTCTCTCTCTCTCTCTCTCTCTCTCTCTCTCTCTCTCTCTCTCTCTCTGTTATACAGGACGATAGCCGACGCTTTAATCAACTACACCACGGCAGTCTATCGTACTGATGGTCGACGGTTCGATCCCCACTGAGAGATTAGAAACATATATATATATATATATATATATATATATATATATAATACAAAAGTACACACATGCAGAGATATACTGTACTATCAAACAGAATCTCTAGACTAGCACACACTCACACACACCCAGCCACACCGACACACACACACACACCGACATACACACGTTCACTCACCCATCCACCCGCACTGGCCCCCCCCCCCCCCCCCCCACACACACACTTGACCCAGAATGCACCAGGTGTATGGTTTTAATGAAACCTCTTGAGACAGTTGTGTTTTATTAGCCTTTTATATCACGCCCACTCGCCCATCATATAACAGTCACGGGTTATTTCTCACCAGCGGCGGATTCATATAATATAGCGAATACAAAATATATATATTTCATTCAGATCTATGTAACATTGTGCATAATGATACAAACAGTTGTATTAATGTTACGGTCACGCAATACTTATGCTCAGCGTGGAAATAATTATGTGTGTATGATTCGCAAACCAAGCAGTAAAAGTAGGAGTTATAGAGAATACAAAAAAAAAAAAAAAAAATAGAATGACAGGAAGATTGATATCCTATTTACATATTCATTACTCTATCAATGGCTGTAACGTTATCAGTTGGTGTGTGTGTGTGTGTGTGTGTGTGTGTGTGTGGGTGTGTGGGTGTGTGTGGGTGGGTGGGTGGGTGGGTGGGTACAGATTCATAATATTATGATATATAGGTTTATGTGCACTAGTAGATTGTGTGTGTGTGTGTGTGTTTGTGTGTGTTCCAGTGTTGTTGATTTAAGGGGAGACAAGTCGCTTTTCTAGACCACCTTCTCCCTCATCTTTAGACCCATTAGTTTGGCGATTTTATGAACTTTCGCCCCATGTCTGTCAATTTTAAGACCTTTCTTGCCAATTAGGTGTCGATTTTTTCCTGGCGAGCGATAGCGAGCCTGTAATTTAAGAGGAATCGGCCTTTGGCCAGGACATTTTTCTACCGAAAAATTTACACATTTATCTTGAAAGGGGGTCTAGGGGGCTTCATTTTAAGCTTGATGGAGGTCTAGCGAGGAAACTAGAAAAATAATAAATAAATACAAAAATTGACCAAAAAGTGAAGGATCTCACCTTAAGGGGTATATCTATTAACCATCCATCTTCTTGTCTACCTGTGTACATTTATATCTTACTTCTGTGTGTCAACTGCGGATTGGAAGACCGGGGAGCAATTTCACGAATGGAACAGCCTAAATTTCTAGGAGGCGGTCCCTATATTTATAGGAGGCGGTCCCTATATTTATAGGAGGCGGTCCCTATATTTCTAGGAGGCGGTCCCTAAATTTCTAGGAGGCGGTCCCTATATTTCTAGGAGGCGGTCCCTATATTTCTAGGAGGCGGTCCCTATATTTCTAGGAGGCGGTCCCTATATTTCTAGGAGGCGGTCCCTATATTTCTAGGAGGCGGTCCCTATATTTCTAGGAGGCGGTCCCTAAATTTCTAGGAGGCGGTCCCTATATTTCTAGGAGGCGGTCCCTAAATTTCTAGGAGGCGGTCCCTATATTTCTAGGAGGCAGTCCCTATATTTCTAGGAGGCGGTCCCTATATTTCTAGGAGGCAGTCCCTATATTTCTAGGAGGCGGTCCCTAAATTTATAGGAGGCGGTCCCTATATTTCAAGGAGGCGGTCCCTATATTTGGTAATTTTACATAGTTTGGATTACACTATAACAAATATAGACACAAATACGACCTTACGTCTTTGTCGCTATTAACTTTAATTATAGATGTTCTTCCATATTTTATAATCTGTGACCGCGATATGGCTACAATCCTATAGCCACTTTAGATGTTGTGGCATGTTTAAGTCATAGGTATTGTTACATTTTATTGTCTATGTGTATGAAGGAGACAAAATCAAAGCTACCTGTAACAAGTGTCCCCCAAAGTTGAAGGAGTGATTGGGAGTCAAATTTAAGTTACGTTAGAGTCAAAGTTTCTTGAAACAGTTCAAGTCATAGGATGAGAGAAAGGTAGATTGAGGAAGAGTTTCATAGTTTACTTGTTGAGTAGGAGAAAGACTGTGAATCCGGTTCTCTCTTGGGTTAGGAAGTTGGGCAGAAAAGGGGTGGATTGTGTTAAAAGGCGGATACCACCCATTCTCCGGAAGGTAGGAGGTAAATTTTGAAAGAGCTCAGAAGAACATTGATTATTGTAATAGCGGTAAAAAAGTGTGTATGTAAGGCCTACTCGTAAGAAAAATGAAACGCGAATTTGCAAGATTTTGTCTGCATTACTTAAGGGGTTGTGTTTATTTTGTCGTCTATATATATATATATATATATATATATATATATATATACCGGTATGTATTTATATATTTTTAGTTTCCTCGCTAAACCACCATCAAGCTTAAAATAATACCCCTTAGACCCCCTTTCAAGATAAATTTGTAAATTTTTCGATAGAATCACAGGATCGCTATCGCTCGCCAGGAAAAAAATTACACCTAAATGGCACGAAAGGTCTGAAGATTCACAAATCAATGGGGCGAAAGGTCTCAAAATCGCCAAACTAACGGAAAGAGCTTCTTAAAATCTCAAAACTATTATGCTAAACATGAGGGAGAAGGGGGACCAGAAAAAGCGACTACGTGTATTGTATTGCCGCAGCAGTGACGATCCTTCCATATATGCCTGGTGTGTGGAGTCAGTCAACACCACTTTAAAAGGTTAATACTCTTACCCAGCGCACCGATCTTATCTCATGCTCTTGACTCCATACCACGCTCTAGTAACACCCCTTGCCTCAGACCTGCTATCTCATTAGACATATACATACATACGGTACATACATACATACATACATAGATAATTCGTTGAAGCAGTACAGTCTTCTCAACCTTGTCTTTCTTTATGTGTCAGTCTCCTTCACAGTGCTTCAGTCTCATATTCTCTCTCTCTCTCTCTCTCTCTCTCTCTCTCTCTCTCTCTCTCTCTCTCTCTCTCTCTCTCTCTCTCTCTCTCTCTCTCTCTCTCAATAGATCAATTGTCTGAGACTTGTCAAATTACTCACTATTGGCACACAGTCTAGAAACACTAGCTTGGAAAACGATTTGAGTGTTCTGAGTAGCAGTGGGTTATATCAAAAGGCAGCTTAAATATAGGAAGAAAGAGATAGTCCTTACCAAGAGGGCTGGATAGACAAGTATCGAACCCTTTTGGTCCCTACACTCTACAATGCTCTAATATAGGTAGGTAGGTAGGTGGGTGGGTAAGTAAGTAAGTAAGTAAGTAAGTAAGTAAGTAAGTAAGTAAGTAAGTAAGTAAGTAAGTAAGTAAATCAGTCAGTCAGTCAGTCAGTCAGTCAGTCAGTCAGTCAGTCAGTCAGTCAGTCAGTCAGTCAGGCAGTCAGTCAGTCAGTCAGTCAGTCAGTCAGTCAGTCAGTCAGTCAGTCAGTCAGTCAGTCAGTCAGTCAGTCAGTCAGTCAGTCAGTCAGTCAGTCAGTCAGTCAGTCAGTCAGTCAGTCTACTTCTAAAATATGCTGGTAAATCATTTTCGTCTCCTGCACTTGGAAAGCCGTAAAGAAACTAGGAGCCCAAAATAATTGTGTATAGCTTATTCCATTAAGAAAATTTGCTACTAGAACAGGTTGAGAGTTCTTTATCTCTTTTTTTTTTTTTTTTGAAACGGGTCGATTACGAGGTCAACACATTCAAGATTTTAAAAGACTAAATGTGGCCGGTTCCTCCTAAATGAAAGGCTCGCTGTCGCTTGCTAGGAAAAAAATTGACAGCTAAATGGCACGCAAGTTCATAAAATTGACAAAGAAATGGGGTAAAAAGGTCTTAATAATAGCCAAACTAACGGGACCAACTTTTTAAATATCAAAACTAATGGGGCTAATCATGAGGGAGAAGGGGTCCAGAAAAAAAAAACAAAAAAACAATAGCTTCCTCTCTGTCTCCTCGCTTTGCCTTCTCTTCATCCTCCTATCTCCTATTCCTCTTTCTGCCCCCTCTTTGTC
>CM064581.1:8725679-8748625 GCA_032716605.1 Paralithodes platypus | reverse complement strand
TGTTTGATGGAGGAGCAATAATGGTTTGGTGTTTTTCCACAGTACGCCACGGTAGCCTTGTCCGTTTCCTAGTCATTCAGGTGTGACTTTAACCTCATGACACAGGGACAAGTGGCTTAATTCTCCACTTTTAGTAATGCACTATATTGACGAAAATTAGGGGACGGTGTGAAACAAGCTTTGGCAAAATATCATACTGATCCAACTGTTTGTTAATAAGTTGTTCCCGGAAAATAATGCAACACGGCCTCTGAAACCCATAGTAGTATTTAGTAGCTTACCAGTGTAGATATCCAAACTGCCCCACAAGGACCAATAGGTCTGTTGCAGTTGATAAGCGCTTTGTAATCCTTTCTATTCCTCCTCCGCAGTTGTTGTCATTCATGGATATTAATAACGCTTAGGACTGGCTAACTACAGAGATATTCAGTTACGACGAGTGTAGCCTATTAATTATACCATTACACGCTTCCTTGTCTCTTCCTTCTCCTCTTTCCCCTTCCTTCGTCTCAATAAATGTGATGCTTCCTTCCTCCCCTTTATCCACCCTTCCTTTCTTCCTCCTGTGTATTTATAATAACATTAGACGCTTCCCTGTCTCTTCTCTATCCCTCTTCCTTCTCTGTTTCCCCTTCCTTCTTCTCTTATCCTTTCTTACTCCACCCTTCCTTTCTTCCTCCTCTTCCTTCCCCTCCTCTCTTCTCTAACTTCTCCTCCTTCCTCCCTTGTTCTATCATTCCCTCCCTCTTCTCTTACTCCACCCTTCCTTTCTTCCTCCTCTTCCTTCCTCCTCTTCCTTCCTTTCCTCTCTTCTCTAACTTCTCCTCCTTCCTCCCTTGTTCTATCATTCCCTCCCTCTTCTCCTCCTCTCCTATCCTTTCCCTCAGTTGTTGTCATTCATGGATAGTAAGGGAGGTCACCGGCTTATTATCTTTCTCTCCTTTTCTCTCTTTCCTTGGCTTGTATCCATTCGGCCCCATTCAGCCAACTGTTTTAAGACGTTTATCCCCATCCAGGTGTCGATTTCTTCCTGGCGAGCGATAGCGAGCCAGCATTGTATGGAGAAATCCGGCTTCGCCGGAGAAATTTTTCTATCGAAAAATTTACAAATTAAGCTTGCTGTCAAAACAAAAATATATATATGCTGGCTCGCTACCACTCGCCAGGAAAATATTGACGCCTGTCTCGTCCCTGTCCCTTCTCCTTCTCCTCTTTCTCCTTTCCGTTCATTTCTCCTTCCTTCTTACCTTTCCACATCCTTATTGTTTCCTCCTCTTCCTTCCCTCCTCTCTCTAATGTCTGCTCCTTCCTCCCTTTCTCCACATTTCTCTCCTTCCTTCCTCTCCCTGCTCCTCTTCCTCCTCCTTTTCCTCTTCCCTTTCTCTATCTTTCCTATATTCCTCCTCTTCCTTCCTTTCCTCTCTCCAATGTCTCCTTTCTCCTCCTCCTCCTCCTCCTCAGTCTATGTCGTTCCTGGCTATTATTAAGGCTTTGGGCTGGCTGACTAGGGAGATGTTCAGTTATGACCAGTGTATTCATTGTAGTATTATGCGCTTCACTGTCTCTTCCCTTAATCCTCCTCCTCCTCCTCTATCTCTCCCCTTCCTCCTCTCTTAATCTCTTTCTCTTTTCCCTCTTCCATCACCCTTCCTCCCTTTCTCTCATTCCCCCTTATTTCCTCCTTCTCTTCCTCCATCCTCATTCCCTCCTTTGCCAATCCTCTCTCCCCTCATTCCTCCTCTTCTTCTTCCTTCCTTAACCAACCTACCGTCTTCTCTTCTTTTAATCCTTCCTAATCCACTCTTCCCTTGTCTCTCTCCAATCTACCGTCTTCTCTCTCTCTTCCTTGCTAATCCACTCTTCCCTTGTCTCTCTTTCTGCCTTCCTTATCCAATCTACCGTCTTCTCTCTCTTTCTGCCTTCCTTATCCAATCTACCGCCTTCTCTCTCTTTCTTCCTTGCTAATTCACTCTTCCCTTGTCTCTCTTTCTGCCTTCCTTATCCAATCTACCGTCTTCTCTCTCTTTCTGCCTTCCTTATCCAATCTACCGCCTTCTCTCTCTCTTCCTTGCTAATCCACTCTTCCCTTGTCTCTCTTTCTGCCTTCCTTATCCAATCTACCGTCTTCTCTCTCTCTTCCTTGCTAATCCACTCTTCCCTTGTCTCTCTTTCTGCCTTCCTTATCCAATCTACCGTCTTCTCTCTCTTTCTTCCTTGCTAATTCACTCTTCCCTTTTCTAGCTTCTGTCGTTCCTTAAGGGGAGATCTCCACTTGAGGGATTTTTTTCTTGACCCCTTTCTCCCTCATGTTTAGCCCCATTGCTTTTGATATTATAAAACGTTTGCCCCATTAGTTTAGCGATTTTAAGAACTTTCACCCCATAATAAGACCTTTCGTGCAATTCAGGTGTCGATTTTATCCTGGCGAGCGATAGCGAGCCTGTAATTTAAGAGGAACCGGCCTTCGGCCGGGACATTTTTCTACCGAAAAATTTACAAATTTATCTTGAAAGGGACTCAAGGGGTGTAATTTTAAGCTTGATGGAGGTCTAGGGAACAAACTAAATAACTCCTCTTAATCCAATCTTTCTATTTTTTTATTTTGTCCTTCCTAATCCAATCTTCCCTTTTCTCTCTTTTTCTTCCTTCCTAATCCAATCTTCCTTTTTCTCTTTGTCTTCCTACCTAATCCAATCTTCCTTTATCTCCTTTTCTTCCTACCTAATCCACTTTTCCCTGTTCTCTCTTTTTTTTTCCTTCATTATCCATTCTTTCTATTTCTATATTGTTCTTCCTGCCTAATCCAATCCTCCCTTTTCTCTCCTTTTCTTCCTTTTCCAATGTTCCTTGTATTTATTTTGGCCTTTCTTCCTTATCCATGTTTTATTTTTATTTATCTTCCCTCTTCATCCAATCTTTGTTTTTTCTCTCTTTCTGTGTTCCTCTTCTTTGTCATAATTCCCCTTCTCTTTTTGTTCTTCTCTCCCCCGTTTCTTCCTCCCCTTTCCCTCCCTCCCTTCTTTACCCCATTTATCATCACCTATTCCTCTTCCCTTTTTCCCTATCCTACCTTCATTCCTACCTCACTTCTCCCCCCCCCCCTCCCCCTCTCTCTCTCTCTCTCTCTCTCTCTCTCTCTCTCTCTCTCTCTCTCTCTCTCTCTCTCTCTCTCTCTCTCTGATTTATATATTAACACCTTAGGGCCTAGGCCAACAGACAACGGATATACTCAATTATGCAACCCGTAATTAATTAAGTTGGCAATGTCGAGTCGATATTTTTCCCACCCCTTAAGGGGAGGCAGACCGTTTTTCTGGTCCCCCTTCTCCCTAATGTTTAGCCCCAATAGTTTTGAGATCTTAAGACGTTGGTTCCATTAGTTTGGGGAATTTATGACCTTTCGCCCCATTTCTGTGTTAATATTAGGACCCTTCGTGCCATTTACGTGTCGATTTTTTTCCTGGCGAGCGAAAGCGAGCCTGTAATTTTAGGAGGAATCGGTCTTTGGCCTGCTCATTTTTCTACCGAAAAATGTACAAATCTATCTTGAAAGGGGGTCTAGGGGGTGTTTTTCTAAGTTTGATGGAGGTCTAGCGAGGAAACTAAAAAAAGTATATGAATAAATTAATTAATAAACCAAACAAACAGCCACTGTCCCCTTAGCTTAGAGCGGAGGGTATATGGATAGGGGGTATTTCTTATATATAATTATTCTGTACAAAGGCAGATCGGGTAGTTAGGGTCTAGTTAGTCTATATATATTCTACAAAGAGAAAGATAGGGTAGATAAGATTTATATATTATATTTAATCTGTAAAATGGAGATAGGGTGGATAGGGATTATATCGTATTATGTATTTTGAAAAATATATATTTACAGGAAATGGGGCTTATTACTTGTATATATGCTGTAAACAAAGGCATTATTTACAGTAGATAGGGGTTATTTTTGCATATATACTGTATATTCTGTGATTGGAAGGTATTTACACTCATTGGGTTTACTGTTATATATATACTGGGTTAGGTTTAGGGGTGTACGCTGAAACAACGCCAAGGCGTTTATCTCCGTCTCATTGTCCTTGGGAGCCTGTGGTGATTAACCCATTACAGGGGTTAGTGCATAATTATTTGTACCACAGTTTACTGCCCTAGAGGGGACGTCAGGTATCTAATATGCTGCTTAGGTGAACAGAGGCATTGGGTGTTAGTAGACCGCCCATCTCTGAATCGAACCTGTGACCTCTACGATGTGAGCCGAGCATGATCACCACTACACCACAGGTCACCCTACTGGGTGCGTCGCCATTTATGTTCTTTACTGTACAATCAGGAACGTAAGTCATTGCTCATTCTAAGGCTAGGCGCGCACATCCAATGTTCAGGTGGTCAACTGTTTATCGGGCAACTTTAAAATACGAAGGTATCGGCCAACAAACCAGTTGTCAGACATTCCGCACACTGGCATTATTCAGTTGGCCAATTAAATATCAGTTGCGGTATGGACGTCGTCGAGAAAGCTTGTTTTTGAGTGGCTACACATCCAAGCCTTCAGTGAACAAGCGTATTGGCCAACTATTTAATTTCGAGTTAGTTGTAGCATCTCACCAACTATTCTGTCGACCAATTATATATTTTGAATGTGCGCGCAGTCTCATATGTTTCAGTGGTTCATGAAACAGTTGACCAATTGAAAGTTGTATGTGCGCGCCTAGCCTAAATCTTCAAACAGATTTAGTTTGACCACGAAACGCATATAATAGGTAAATAAATTATGAGTGATTCAATTCCGTTGGGATTGATTCGAAAACTTAAGGTCAACTAATTTCGCTGTAAGGGTGATAAAACTTGAATACGAACTAGCGGGTGACATAGCTGGCTGCCCTAATATTCCAATCTAATTGATTGACTAATTTCTGTCTGTGGCATTCAAAGAGCAAACATCATCTAATGAGAAACACTAATAATATCTACTGAGGAACCAATTACTAACACATAGTAAAGTTAAGTGTTGTATTCATATCTTGCTTCGAACCCTAAATATCCTGAACTGGAGACTCTAAAGCAGGGATGAAGTTCCATCAGGAATCAACAGATGGCGTGCTTCATTGGCTTGGGGGGGGGGGGGGGGAGTGGGATATCTGTTATCTGTTATCTGTTATTGAGAGAGTTGAGACCGTTGAGTTGAGACATTCCCTCAAGTCTTCCTGACAAAATGTGCTGTGAAAAACATTTCGTGGTATTGAATGTAAGATATAGATCTATCCTTATTGCTGATCTTACGGTATCATAATGATTAATTAGCTTGTGGCGGAACACATACTTCACGCATCCATTGGGTGACTATAGTAATGAATAATGAAAATAATTAAATGTCAAGCTCAAGACTCGCCCCTAATCTCATAAGTATCTCCATCAAACATCGTATTGCGAAACAAACGATCACCAACAATCAATTGCTTCAAACTCCGTGTGTCCAGGCATTTTGGCTCGAACGTCCCTTGATTTTGGCCCTGTCACTCTTTCAACTATGGGGGAGGCACTCGCTATAGGCAGTTATGCCTTTTGCCTCCCTCAATCACATAGAAAAAAAAAAAAAAAATCAGTGTCAGATCTATCGAGGCAGTTAGGCTAATCTCTCATAGGCCTGTCGTTGGTTAGTCCGTAGATCATCATATAATCTCTCTCTCTCTTTCTTTCTTTCTCTTTCTCTCTCTTTCTCTCTTTCTTTCTCTCTCTTTCTCTCTCTCTTTCTCTTTCTTTCTCTTTCTTTCTCTCTCTCTCTCTCTCTCTCTCTCTCTCTCTCTCTCTCTCTCTCTCTCTCTCTCTCTCTCTCTCTGGCCTGTCGTTGGTTAGTCCGTAGATCATCATATAATCTCTCTCTCTCTCTCTCTCTCTCTCTCTCCTGACCACCCATCACCCCCCCCGTATTAACGAAATAATCGCCATAATAACTGTTTCCCAGGTCTGTTAATTAACGTCACGCCCCACATGTTTATCGGGGAATATGATCAATAATATAGCCGGGTAATTCATCCCGTATTAACATTTAATTGCCCGGGTGGGGAGGACTGGCTTTTTTTCTCTCCTTTTTGTCTCTTTCTCTGGCTTGTATCCATTCGGCCCCATTCAGCCTACTGTTTTAAAACGTTTACCCCCATCCAGGTGTCAATATTTTCCTGGCGAGTGGTAGCGAGCCTGCATAAATATATTTTTATTTTGACAGCAAGCTAAATTTGTACATTTTTCGATAGAAAAATTTCTCCGGCGAAGCCGGATTTCTGCATACAATGCTGGCTCGCTATCGCTCGCCAGGAAGAAATCGACATCTGGATGGGGATAAACGTCTTAAAACAGTTGGCTGAATGCGGCCGAATGGATTACAAAGTGGTGTACAATCTATCTTATTCTAGTTACATTGTAGTTTATCTTATTGTACCAGTACCTCCCTACAATCAACCTAGTTGTTCCCCAATTCGTCCCTCCGCCACGACCATTTCAAAGTCCAAGTCTCTCACTCTTGTCCTCTGTAGCGGGGAGGACCTTGTACCCCTGAGACATAGGAGTGCAGACCTGAGAAGAGAGAAAGAGAGCCGGCATCTCATCCAAGTTATGACTTGGCTTCTATGCTGGCGCTTTTTCTCCCGATATTTGTTCAGCTAATCTGGCATAGAAGACACTTGCAGAAGGTCCCATACCTCCCGACGATGAGAAGACCAGAGGAGTAAAGCTTCCTTGATCCCTGTTCAAAATTCTTTCTTCATAAGCGCGTTTTTTCTCACTTTCGTTTCTCAAGTATGCCGCCTTGTGTCCTCGCTCACGATATGTTTGTGCTCTTGGGTTGAAGATTCTGATTTCGAAAAAAGCCCGTTGTCCCCTCGTCCAAAAACCTCGAGCACTTACGTCCACTCTTGCTTCATTTGAAGTATTTGCAGTATTGTGGGCCAAGCGCTGTCCGTCCATAGGCAGAAGTTCCGGTTCGATTCTGACATCATGGCACACCTCGTCCAGCATTTGTGCAGTGATGTCTCGTACTTCATCATGCCGGATACAGATGAATCCTCCTTTCTTACAGGTCATACAGTGGTCTGGGTTGTTTATTTCACCGCATGCACATTTCAGCGGCAGGTTCGAAACTGGCCACCCATACCTCAAGGCTACGGCATAATTGAATTCTTGTTTATTTAAGCTGAAGCCTTTCTCCTTTATTGGTAATGATGTGAGCCAATTTGAAGCCCCCGTGTCTTGTGCCATCTCAACTCTCATTTTCAGTTCTTCCCTACATCTGGTCTTAATTTGTTCTAGGCTATGTTTCTGTCTCTCTTCTCTGCTCTTTGTAATTTCCTGTCTTGCATTTCGTTGTTCCTCTTCGTCCACCTCATCATTTTCATTTTGCTCCCGTATTTTTTCTGTCAGAGACTAGTAAGTTTAAGGGAATTTTGGTACTCATGTGGTGCCGCCTCCACTGGGTTTATGATCCCCATACCTCCGAACCTTGGCGGAAGAGCTAATAGATCTCTTAGCTCTTGCGTGACGCCTTCCATCTCTGTTAAGGCCGGTATGAATGTTCCTCTGATTGCTTCTTCCAGTGGTTGGAGCATCTGTCTAATGCCAGGCACTGTTCTCATAAGAAAGGTCCATCTGTGCTTAACACCATATGTGAAGGCAGTATATGCAGCATGTGGTTCAGATTTCGCAATGTCTGCCAGGGTTTTCACTTCCTTTACCCACTCCCCTACCTTTTTTCGCACATAGTCTCTCTTGCATTCTTCTGTGCCTATTACTGCTCCCAAATGGCGTTGACCCTCCTTTGTAATCTTCACTCCTGTCCCATCAAAAGTCCGCACCGCTTCTTCATACTTGTTTTCTTTCACTATTAGTACAGATTTACTAGCATTCGGATGGTACCCAATGACTTCGCCTACCGATTGTACTCTCCGCCACCATTCTTTGAGATCCCCTATTTTTCCTGCACCTGTGAGGTCATTTGCATACGCCACTTGTTTCACTCGGGTTACCTCATGTTTTATTTTCTGCTGCAGAATTGATAGTGCCAGTGCGTACATTGCCATTGCCACTGGATCTCCTTGCGTTGTTCCTTAATTTGATTTGAGAATTTTCATTTCTTCCTTCTTTGTGCTTCCAACTATATACAGGTTAGCTGGCTCCTTATAAGTATTTTCTATGTACTTTGCGATGCTCGGGCATTTGATCTTGATGTTGTGAATAGCTGCCTCCCTATTAATGGTGTTAAAGGCATTTGTTGCATCCACTAGCAGTACCGCTTCACAATCTTCCTCATGATACACCTTCCCCATTGCATGTATTGCTGCTTCTCCTCCGGCTTGCTGTCGTGCACATACTTGTAAGTTGCCCACTGCTCTTTGTACATCTTTTCCAAATACGGACATGATTGCTTTTCCTATAATCCTTCTAAGAACTTCCCCAACGCCTACTGGTCTAACTCCTGTATTCTTATTTAAAGGTATCAGGCGACATGCTGTCAGAGCTTCTATGTTCACGCATGGTGATGATGCAAGTTTCTTTGCCAGCATTGCTATTGCTTCACAAAGGTCACCCGCGGCTGAACCAAACTTGTTTTGACTTAGGAAGATCCTCCAAGTCTTAGCATCTACTCCTGATGGACCTGCTCCTCCCTGTGTTTTCAGCGCCTTTCTCCATATGAGGTCTCCAGTTATATTCTCATATATCACTGGGTCTGGAGGAACATATTCCCTGTCTAGTTTGGCCTCATCACTTGCTGGTTTTGCTTCTGGGTGTTTCTCCTTCAGCTGGTCCAAGATGCGTCGATTCACTTCGTGCACCCCACTTGAGGCTTCCCCAGTGACCATTCTGACTGCCTGTGCCACTTTACCAATCCTCATGCTATTTCCCACTGATCGTGCCATATCATCTGGCTTCCTCTTTCTTCGTTGTTTTGTTTTCAGTCTTTGCTGGATTGCTCGTACTTGGCTAAGAATTTTGTCTAACTCCCTATTTTTCCACCACTCCATTCTCTGTTTCAGTGCTTTAATGTTCTCATTCAGTTTTCCCTTTGGTCTTTTTCTTTGAAGGAACAACTGAGGAATGAAAGAAGCTATCTTGATTGCCACGTGCGCCAAAGGGGCATCCTGAACATACTTTAGGATCATACGTCTGAGTTCCCCCAGCATGTCTTTTGCGGCTTCACAAATCGGTAGTTCAAACTTATTATGTTGCCATTGTATCACTTCTGTATAGATTTCATTCACTAATGTTGTGAGTCCGTCACCAGAATGTCCCATCCATTCTCCACCATTCATGTTTACGTTACGAGGTCGTTCGTTCTGTTCACGATTTTCGATTATTTCTCTCTCATTATCTTCGTTTAGGCCTACACTATTTTCATTATTTTGTTCCACACCTCTGTTGTCTTGCGAATTATTGATTCCTGCGTTTTCTTCTGCGGGCTGCAGTTGTTGATTGTTATTTTCTGCATTTTCTCTAACAGGGTTTGCTTGTACATCTCCATTAACTACATTGTCTGTTTCACGGTTCATTTGTACTGCATCTCTCACTGCGTTTTGTCTGTCATCAGGATTATTCCTCGACTGGGACCGAGTTAATATCATCTTGTCTTATTATCATAATTTCCTACCTATTCCCTAATACTGAGTCTATCTATCATTTCTTCCTAAGGGACGAGCCTCTGCCCGATAAAGGTGAAAATGTAAACATCCTATGAGTAGCGTTAGAGATAGAAAGAGTAAGATAAGTCATTTAACTCACCTAGTATGATGCAAGACTACAGAAGATCAGGCTATATTACAAGACAGTGAGTGCAAAAGAAAATAGAAAAATAAAGTAAAATAAAAGTAGTGTTTAAAAATACGCACAAAGAATAAACACGAATGGATACAAGCCAGAGAAAGAGACAAAAGGAGAAAAAGAGAAAACAAAGCAGGTGACCCCCCTATATTGCCCGGGTGTGGAGGACAGGCTTTCAGGGTATTTAGAGCCGTAGACTGTGGCTTTTACTCATTTAATACCTTCAATAGTAGGGTTACTGGGTATGCAGTATTTAAGTGTCATTATATAATTAGGCCGATACAGTGACTATCCATAGCATTTTTAAGCTTCCTTTACTTACTCGTTATTATGTACTGTATATTAATTAAAATGTAAAACTTAACAGGGTTGGCCATAAGCTGCTCCAAGGAAGCATTACACACTATTTCTCAGTATTTTTGTGCGTAACTTTCGTAAAATTCTGGTTCCTTTTCCGGTTGGTAAGAAGGATATATATATATATATATATATATATATATATATATATATATATATATATATATATATATATATATATATATATATATATATATATATACTGTATATATAATGCAAAATGAAAGAAAGGGATGAGCACATTAATAGCAACCGCTTGTTTTGTTTTTTTCTCGGATTCGTTTAATTTGATGGCTAGATGTGGGCCATGGCAGACAATCCAAAAATCAATTCATAGGTCATCTCTATCATGTACAATCTCTACTGTTTCTACCTGTTCATGTTTGGATGGCGTCGTTGAATAAATGTAAGCTTTGGAATTATCTCCACAAGCATCTGTACTTCATTGCAAGCTATTTATCACGTAATTCGAACACAAAGTCTAATCTGTAACTTTCCTCATTACAACGCACAAATATGATTGGATTTCTGTGCTTAAAATGAGGCACATGTCAACGTAATTCAAAATCTTACATTTGTTCAATGACGTCATCCCAGAGGAAGTAGAAAAAGTAAGGACTTTGATTGACATTAATGGGTGATGGAACGTTTTTCTGAACCCATTTCTCCCTCGTGTTTAGCCCCATTAGTTTTGACATTTTAAGACATTTGCCCCATTTGTTTGGCGATTTTAACACCCTTAGCTCCATTTCGTTGTCAATTTTATGACCTATCGTGCCATTTAGGTGTGTATTTTTTCCTGGCGAGCTATAGCGAGCCTGTAATTAGAAAAGGAACCGGCCTTCGGCCTGGACATTTTTCTACCGAAAAATTTACAAATGTATCTTCAGATGGGGTCTAGGGAGTATATTTCTAAATTTGAGGGAGGTCTAGCGAGGAAACTAAAAATAAATATGAATAAATGAATTAATATACCAACAAATCAGCCACAAGCCCCTTAATAGGCCTTGGCAAGATTGTTTGGAGTGTCCGCTAGAGCCCGTATCTAACCATCAATCAAACGAATCGACACAGAATGAAGATATATGCTCCGTGTCAGGTCGCCCATTGTCTAAATAATAACCAGAATACAATACCAACTGAAAGGGTTAGGTACAATCTTCGTCGCTGGTCACATTCCTTCGGCTCGGATTTTAATTTCTGCCAACTTTTAATCCTGGCAAACTTTTACTGTGAATATATTAGGATTGTTAATATAAGAATGTTGCATTTGTTCCACGCGTGCAGACTGATTGGCAATGTGATTTATATTATATTATAATAATTGTGTGTGTGTGTATATATATATATATATATATATATATATATATATATATATATATATATATATATATATATACTGTATATATATATACAGGTATATATAATATATATATACCGGGTATATATATATATATATATATATATATATATATTCGGTCCCTCACTATAGTGTTTTATAATTATATTGATTATTAAGCCATGTCACTCATTTAATACTTACAAATTACACTCATAAACAAATGAATAGTGTTATAAGTATAATGAACACATAAGAGGTCCTTGAACTTATATGTATAACTGTACTGGTCAGCTGTGTAATACATAAATAGGACGAAATACCTGTATATACAGCAGTTTTGGTATTATATATGTATTATTAGTAGTATAGTAGCAGTAGTTGTTGTAGTCATGTTTTATTAGGGTTTTATTTATGTAATTATTATTGTTAATATTATTATTAGTAATAGTAGTAGTAGTAGTAGTAGTAGCATTTTATTATTTACATTATTTGTATTATTATTATTTGTATTGTTGTTAGTAGTAGTAGTAGTAATATAATTCATGTTTTCTTTATATATACTAACTGACTGTAGGCGTGTTCAAATGTGCATACAACTTGCTTCATTATAAACATTTCTTCATCCAGGTTCAGATGGACAACGTGAGTTCGTCGTTCACCCTGGAGGTCGTAGCGGCACTGACCAACGACTCTGGTGTGTACGAATGCCAGGTCAACACACGACCCAAGCTATCCAGGCCCGTCACGCTCATCGTACAAGGTCAGTGGGGGTAGATTAAGGGGAGATCTCCACTTGAGGGATTTTTTTCTTGACCCCTTTCTCCCTCACGTTTAGCCCCATTGCTTTTGATATTATAAAACCTTTGCCCCATTAGTTTAGCGATTTTAAGAACTTTCACCCCATATTAAGACCTTTCGTGCCATTCAGGTGTCGATTTTATCCTGGCGAGCGATAGCGAGCCTGCAATTTAAGAGGAACCGGCCTTCGGCCGGGAAATTTTTCTACCGAAAAATGTACAAATTTATCTTGAAAGGGACTCAAGGGGGTGTAATTTTAAGCTTGATGGAGGTCTAGGGAACAAACTAAATACCTCCCCTTAATGTGCAGGGGATTTATTGAGTGTCTATGCATCCTAGAATGAGCGGCCCAACTAAACAGAATAGACAGTACACATACACAGACTACGCTGTGGTTACTATCCATCACTCAGACCATACCAACACCTGATAGACAACACAGCATGCCCACACTAATATTGGAAAGGTAATTGTAAGATTGAGAGAACTCTATTTCTGATTGCTAATCGGCAATCCTGGCGTCCATACGTGCGTGAAAGGTTTAATGGCTCACTAAATGTATAGCAATGCTGGGTGTACAGTTTTAATGGCTCACTAAATGTGTAGCAATGATGGGGGTACATTTTTAATGGTTCACTAAATGCTTAGCGTTGTTGTAAACAGTTTCGGCCAACTAGTTGTGTAGCTCCCTGGAGCCCTAATGGCCTATTGTTCTTGTGCAGGGTTCTATTAATACTTTGGGCAGTTGCAGATACTTGCCTGCCAGTGGTTGTATCATGAAGAGTAATATTAATGGTTTGGTCAGCAGTAGCGGGTGGTGCATTGAGGGCAGCAATTGTGTAAGCAAATCCTGGAATAGACCAGCCTGAGACGTCCTTATGGCCCTGAGCTGTGTTGTTGTGATCGCTGGGGTATCTTTGGAGTAGTGTGTGTGTTACTCAGTTACTTGTTCGTCAAGGGGAATCCACGCAATGCGAGCTAAGCTCATTATTATCGCGCCTCCTTAACTGGGAATGTATTGCGTGAAATGCATGTTAAGTGTTTTATGTACTGTTGGAATGGCTGTGGATGTGTGTGTAGTCTGTATTTAGCCAATTGGCGACATCGGAAACGAAGGCTTAGGGTGGATCTGTATGGTACCATTCTCACTATAGACGGTACCGTCTCGCCCGAAGGCTTAGGTAGCCATCAGCTTAGGTGAACCATATGATACCCATCTCGCCTTGTACCATTTTTGCCAACCCCAGATGGGACGTCACAACGTCGTCCACTTATTCCAGGTACCTATTTACAGTTAGGTGAACTGAGGCTAACACATGAAAGGAGACAAGCCCAATTTGTCTCCGCCCGGCCGGGGATTGAACCCCCGACCCCTCGTGTGTGAGACGAGAGCTCTACCTACTAGGCTACGGGCTGTGTGTGTGTGTGTGTGTGTGTGTGTGTGTGTGTGTGTGTGTCGGGTGGAGGGTGTAGGGGGCATTCATTGTTTGACAGTGCAGAAATTATAAACTCTATTTTCTCTGAATGTGCTGGTTTGGTAGTTTCTCGGGGTGACTTTTCTATAAGCATATCATAATTATCTACTACTACTAAAGATAATGATGGTAATAATAGTATAGGCCGATGTTATCTGTTGTCATAAGCGCGGGCTCTTCCCATCAGCTGATTCAAGAGCGCCCGTATTATGTAACTAGTCAAAGATCCTAGAGCTTATTATATGAAAAGTGGAAAAATACATTATTGAAGTAAAAACACTAACCCTTTGACTACGAAAGGCCTATCCTTTGCTGAATAAATCATCTAGCGTTAGTCACAATTCAAACGTACAAAATATCATTGAGTTCTATCTATTGCTGGACGCCGTCATCACCGAAGGAGTGGCCACGAACGAAACGCCCCCATACACCTCTGTCCCCAGTCAGTCGACGACCCTCCTCCCATCCAGCACCGTCTTCACTCATATACTTCTTCATCCATCCTTCCACCTCTCATTCGGTCTACCTCTCCCTTTCTGTCCTTCCACCTCGCTCTCGTACACTCTCTTAGTCATTCTCTCGCTTCCCATATGTTCCATATGGCCGAACCATCTCAAGGTGTTCCTTTTCACACTTTCATTGAGTTGAAGCAGTTAATCGAGATACTTTTAAGCTTTTTGACTATGAGACGTTTTTCCTAAACTGAATCGAATAACCACAATTTGTGGTGATGGGCTGGTCTATCAGAGTGAGAACTGAGCGATCTCTGCCATACCCATAGCTTACTCTGACTGTTCCTTTTACTTATATATTTTCTAGATCTCAAGTGACGGCGTCTCTTCCGTGGATTGACCTCCCAATCTACCAAGATTGAAAGCCAAAGCGTCACATTTTTTCCTTTGCCCCTCAGCTTTCTCTTCATAATTGCTGAGGGGCACAGGGCCCTGGGTGGGGCTTTGGTTTCCCGGGCATTTCTGTCGCCCTCCTCAGCTCCCCGCCGTGGAGTGGCTTCGGTCACCCAGGCTTTATTGTGGTCGGCAGGGAGGGTTCTGTGGGGGTGCTCGGTTATGGCCTTGGCCTTGCTCGGGCCTTGGGGCTGTTCGGCCAGGCAGCTTGGGGAACAACAACAACAACAACCACAATTTGTTTATTAAATATTCATCGCAATGAATGAGTTAAGGAAATTAGTAATATAATAAATAATAGCAAGTCTAAACATTGGAAAACGACATAATGGCATTTAATATAAATTAAAAAATAATATTGTGATCCATTCAACAAGTTTGAACATGCGAACAAATACGTCGCCTCTCTGAAACATTTAAGAGGAAATGTTCATGTTTGGGTTTGCTTTTGTATTTATTATTACTTTATTATCTTACTTCTTTACATGTTGCTTTATATTATATTTTGTATTTATATATTAATTTATTTAAATATTTATTTATTTATTTATTTATTTATTTATTTATTTATATTTATATTTGTGTTAGTTTCCTCCCTAATAGATCTCCATCAAGCTTTAAAAAAAATACCCCCAAGTCCCCCCTACGAGATAAATTTGTGAGTTTTTCGGTAGAGAAATGCACTGGCCGAAGACCGGTTCCTCTTGTATTGCAGGCTCACTATCTCTTACCAGGAGAAAATGAACACCTAAATGGCACAACATTTCTTAAAATCGCCTAACTAATCGGTCGAATGTCTTAAAATCTCAAAGAGCAATGGGACTAAACATGAGGGAGAGGGAGGGGTCCAGAAAGCCCCCCTGTCCTCTTTAAGGAGAGTAAAAATAGAACTTATAATAGCGAGCTTGCAAATCGGAGAATGAGGATATCATCGTATTGGAAGCATTAAGGGGAGGCAGTTGGTTTTTCGAGTCCTTCTCCTCCCTCAAGTTTAGCTCTATTAGTTATGAGATTTCAAGACATTCGCCCCATTTGTTTGACGATTTTCAGACCTTTTGCCCCATTTCTTTGCCAATAATAAGACCTTTCGTGCCATTTAGGTGTCTATTTTTTTCCTGACGAGCGATTGCGAGCCTGTATTTAAAGAGGAATCGGCTTTCGGCAGGAACATTTTTCTACCGAAAAATGTACAAATTTTTATCGATGGGGGATCTCGTGGGTGTTTTTTAAAGCTTGATAGAGGGTTAGAGAGCAAATTAGACCCCCTCCTTAAACCATTGAGCCGAACCAGTAAATAATGCTGCACAATACCGTCTGCGAGCTCCCTTAATTAGACATTTTGAAGACTCTATGATTACTAATAACGAGACTGAATAGAGGAAAGAGCGATGTGCCGCCGCGGGGGGATGATCGAGCGCATTAATGTGAAGTGATACGAGCTGTGTGTGTGTGTGTGTGTTGGATGCGAATGAGTTTATGCAACCCACTGGTAACCATTCGTACAGTAGGATTCAGAAGTTCACCGACGACCTAGATGGAACCATATTAAACACTTATTTAGACAGTTGCTTTGTTATTTCTCTTAACTTTTTCCACGTGTTTCTCTTTGTTTTCGTTTATAAACTTATCAGCTTATTGTGCTTCTATAAGAGTGGCTTAAGAGGGGTGACCTGCTTTTTGTTATTTCAGTCCTTTTCTCTCTTTCTCTGGCTTGCATCCATTTGGCCCCATTCAGCCTACTGTTTTAAAAAGTTTATCCCCATCCAGGTGTCAATATCTTACTGGTGAGCGGTAGCGAGCCAGCATATTTTTTTTTTTTTTTGTTAGACAGCAGGCTAAATTTGTACATTTTTCGATAGAAAAATTTCTCCGGCGAAGCCGGATTGTGGCTATATATAGGTCACTTTTGGTCGGCTCCAATTGACCAATTGCGAGTTTTGGGCTATAATAAGGAAGTTGTACATCAAAATTTAGCTTCAATACAACATTAATGCAAGTTGATGATGGATAAAAAGTTTATTGAATTTTTTTTATTGAATTTACATCACTGCAACCATAATTTAGTGGGTAATTTAGATAACTATCAATGTCTACAGCTCCAAGTTCCTTATAGCCCAAAATGTGCAAGATGTCAATTGTTGACCCCAATGTCTGCGGCCTCTCCCTGTACCAGTCTCTTGGTTCATGCTGTTCTGCTTCGTCTTTCTCGCCCTGTGTTACACCCTCTCCGATATATGACGCTATTTTGAGCCTATTAGGGATACTTTAAAACCTTTGTTACCATCAGGGGTATTTAGAAACCTTTAGTTTAGTTACTTCAACCTCTGCAGTTGTCTTTGAGTTAGCTGTGGGCAGAAAACTAATTTTGGAGAGGTAATTATAAGAGTGAGAGAACTCTATTTCTTATTGCTAATCTGGCAACCTCTGCGTCATAAATGCGTGAAAGGGTTAATCTTTAAGTTGGCTTTCCAGTTTCGATACTATCTTTTGTTCTCGAGGAGTTGAGGGTTCCTTCACCAACCAGTATAGTGGGTTGCTTACTGCTAGGACGTTGCTTCCATGGTTGCTTGGCTCTGGGCCTGACAAATGTCTTACTTATATCGGGGATCCTTTTGGGGCGGCTCACCTTCCCTTTGGTGCCCCGTGTTTACCTCTGCCTCTCGGTCGATTCTTCTGGTGACCTAGTTTTTGGTCCTGAAGATTCATACATTATTGCCTCGGGGAGTGTTGAAAGATCCCTAGTCCTCGCCTCTATCCATCACTTCCCCACTTCATCCTGTTGAACGTCTTACATCCTGGCCTTCACCTCTCCATTCCATCAATCAAGTTCCGCAAATCTTGTTGCCCTGGAACAGCTCCTTCCGGATCACGTCAATTTGGCCCCCATATCCCTGGGGGCTGCTGCGGATCTACTATCACTTTGATTGGTTGTATCACGATTTCTTTGACCTCCCTTCAACTCAAGAACAGCAATGTGTTACACTCAAATGTACATGAAATTCTTCTTAAGGTTGTCTCCGAACTTTTGAATCCTTGTCTAACTTCTTCCAACCAATTCCATGTCTAATAAATGTAGTAACCCTCTATAAGGAAAGAGTTACTCACAAATGGGAAGAAGTGGGTTGCACAGAATGAACTCGTGTGCTGGGAACGAGGTGAGCGGAAGGTTTGGCGTGAATGAGATGAATGTGGTGTTTGGAATTAGCGGGACCCTCACGAATAATGCAGGTGAATGAGGCAGGCCAGGAGGAAGCATATTAATGAGAGCAGGACGAGGAGGCGGAGGGGAGGAGAGGAGAGATTAGGACGAGGAGGAGGGGAGGCGAGGAGAGATTAGGAGGAGGAGGAGGAGGAGGAGAGAGATTAGAAGGAGGAGGAGGAGAGAGATTAGAAGGAGGAAGAGAGAGATTAGGAGGAAGAGTGGGTAGAGAGGAGGAAGAAGAAGAATATCAAGGGAGCCCACCTCGCTTTTTTATCGTTTTCTCCCTCTCTTTGGTTTGTATCCATTCGGCCCCGTTCAGCCTACTGTTTTAAGACGTTTACCTTCATCCACGTGTCAATATTTTCCTGGCGAGCGGTAGCGAGCCAGCATATATATATTTTAGTTTTGACAGCAAGCTAAATTTGTACATTTTTCGATAGAAAAATGTATCCGGTGAAGCCGGATTTCTCCATACAATGCTGGCTCGCTATCGCTCGCCAGGAAGAAATCGACACTTGGATGGGGATAAACGTCTTAAAACAGTTGGCTGAATAGGGCCGAATGGATACAAGCCAGGGAAAGAGAGAAAAGGAGAGAAATATAAAACAAAACAGGTGACTCTCCCTAATGAGAACAGGAGGAGGGGAGAGATTAGGAGGAGGAGGAGAGGGTATAGGAAGAGAGGAGGAGAAGGAGGAAGAAGAATATTAATGAAGGATGAGTGGGTAGATGATGGGAGGAGAAGGAGGAAGAAGAAGAATATTAATGAAGGATGAGTGGGTAGATGATGGGAGGAGAAGGAAGAAGAAGAATATTAATGAAGGATGAGGGGGTAGATGATGGGAGGAGGAGGAGAAGGAAGAAGAATATTAATGAAGGATGAGTGGGTAGATGACGGGAGGAGGAGGAGAAGGAAGAAGAATATTAATGAAGGATGAGTGGGTAGATGACGGGAGGAGGAGGAGAAGGAAGAAGAATATTAATGAAGGATGAGTGGGTAGATGACGGGAGGAGGAGGAGAAGGAAGAAGAATATTAATGAAGGATGAGTGGGTAGATGACGGAAGGAGGAGGTAGTATAATATTAATGAACGAGATGGTGGAGGAGGACTGGCTTAGCTAAGACACGAACCTAAGTTTAATTGCATTTTAAGTTTTCATTGAGATGACTCTCTCTGTCATTTCAGTTATGGCGTCAATAAATAAATAAATTGGGGCTTTCACAGCGATAGTGCGTAGCTGTACCTTACCTTCCGACTCCAACTTGATAGATTTTCCCAAGTAAGGCTTCAGATGGCAATTGTTTCAATACCAGTAGCTCTCATCATGATCGATCAACTTGCATCAGTCATGAGTCAAGTCATCTTCCCCTAGGTATCCTCCACTTGGGGTTGCTACCCACCAACACCACTACATAAGCTGCCAACTTCATGCAAACAAACTATTTGTTAAAAATGTTGCCGAATATGTGTTATCACGATATGCAATCAAAATGTCTCATAACAGGTTGAGATAGTTCCTGCTGGTTTGGGAAATAGTTATAACAACGTCAGCTGTTGAATGTATGGGATCAGAAGAGTTGATGCGTATGTCTCGCAACCATTATAACAAGGCAGGGAACGCTGGTGTCTTGAAAGTCCGTAACCTCATAATTTTGCATATACTATAGTAATATAATATATTCTTTGCATCAGAGTCAATAACCGAAGCCTAAATGTATACCATGCCCTGATCCACTGCATGTATGGCTACCACTACCATGATAAATAAATCTGTCCAAGACCTCGATGTCTCCAATACATGCATGTATAGATCGCAGCGTTGCATACCGTAAGTCACCAATTGCTTGAACTACAGTCTTAAGGGGAGGTATCTAGTTTATTCCCTAGACCTCCATCAAGCTTAAAATTAAACCCCCTTGACCCCCTTTCTAGATAAATTTGTAAATTTTTCGGTAGAAAAATTTCCCGGCCGAAGGCCGGTTCCTCTTAAATTACAGGCTCGCTATCGCTCGCCAGGAAAAAATCGCCACCTAAATGGTATGAAAGGTCTTAAAATTGACAGAAATCGGGCGAACGTTCTTAACATCGCCAAACTAATGGGGTGAGCATCTTAAAAACTCAAAAGCAATGGGGCTAAACATGAGGGAGAAAGAGGTAAAGACAAAAATCCCTCAAGTGGAAATCTCCCCTTAATGCAAGAATGCTTTATATTGAGTGGCTTTTTCCTCTCCGTGCAACATATCGAGATCTACAGTATGTTTGGTTCCCGTTGACGGTAAAGTCAATGCCTTGGCAGCTAATTGATCCATAGATTATTGAACAATATGATTTGTTGTTGTGTCTCCTATCATACTATTCCCCAGTTTTCAAAAGTGACAACACTTTTCTCTAAAAAAAAAAAAAAAAAAAATTTGTAGTGGCTGAGTAATCAAAATGGAGACCTGGCAAATATGATCAGCTGGGAAACAACGACTACCCAACCTGTTAATTATAGGTAGGCCAGGAATCGTGACTCCCAACTTCTGTAACACAAATAGGGCTAGAGCAGATGGGCTGTATATTTCCACACCTTCTCCCTGGCTGACTCTTCCCAAATGGTAGAAATATTAGCTCAATTACGCTAGTCGTGTTTGAGATATAGAGGTTAGAAGTTAAGATGTCTGGCCTACAAGCGACTACTGAGATAGATACCGTCTAGAGAGCATTAGCATATGTATTCAGTTTAGAGAGTTGCTTTTGTAGATAAAGAGTTAATTTCAGTATTTACTAATAGTCTTTCGTACACTGAATAACATCGTAAAATATTCGCATCTAATTGAAGAACTTGCAGAAATATATGCATACCTACATCCTTTCAACACAAGGGGATCATACAACTGTACTAAATTTATGACGGATTTTGTTTTAGTCGAATATGTTAAGTATATCCACTCAAATATGTTAAGTATATCCATACTCAAATATGTTAAGTATATCCACACTCAAATATGTTAAGTATATCCACACTCAAATATGTTAAGTATATCCACACTCAAATATGTTAAGTATATCCACACTCAAATATGTTAAGTATATCCACACTCAAATATGTTAAGTTTATCCACACTCAAATATGTTAAGTATATCCACACTCAAATATGTTAAGTATATCCACACTCAAATATGTTAAGTATATCCACACTCAAATATGTTAAGTATATCCACACTCAAATATGTTAAGTATATCCACACTCAAATATGTTAAGTATATCCACACTCAAATATGTTAAGTATATCCACACTCAAATATGTTAAGTATATCCACACTCAAATATGTTAAGTATATCCACACTCAAATATGTTAAGTATATCCACACTCAAATATGTTAAGTATATCCACACTCAAATATGTTAAGTATATCCACACTCAAATATGTTAAGTATATCCACACTCAAATATGTTAAGTATATCCACACTCAAATATGTTAAATATATCCACACTCAAATATGTTAAGTATATCCACACTCAAATATGTTAAGTATATCCACACTCAAATATGTTAAGTATATCCACACTCAAATATGTTAAGTATATCCACACTCAAATATGTTAAATATATCCACACTCAAATATGTTAAGTATATCCACACTCAAATGTAGAATGTATTCAGATTTTCAACGGATTTAAATGTCGAAACCTAAGATAGTCGCACCATCATGCTTGTATGTTTACCAATTGCACTGGTACAAAATATATCTTACTTAATGATTGAATATATAATAATAATACAGATTAATCAATACAAATCTGTATGATAGTGAGGGCTATACACACAACTATTGATTGATGTAAACACGGAATATACATAACAAATACATCGTTATACACATTGATAAACTCGCCTGTAATGAGAAGTGAGACTAAAACGTACTCAGTTTTTAAAATGTATGCATAAAGATAGATTAATATAGATGGTCATAGACAGATATACCTCTATGGGCCTATTGTTAGTATGACCACATTTAACACAAGCGTCTACTCTCGGAAACGAATTCGAAACCTATTGGTTATATGGTTCGTGAGCACCTAGAACTTTGCTTGGGTAGGACCCCCTAGATTGGAGTCGGGAGGTGAGTGCATCTGCGTGCCTTAGGACATGATTGACTAATAGAAAAATAGAATGCTAGATTATTAGATAACAATAGATATATATACTGCAAGTTTAGATGCAGCTATGATGTAGATAGGCACAGAGATGTATGCACTGGTAAGGGCAGGTGTTTAGTTTGGTCCGTAGATATCCTGCAAGCTTAATATTACACTCCTTTGAGCCCCTTTCAAGATAAATTTGTACATTTTTCGGTAGAAAAATGTCCCGGCTGATAGCCGGTTCCTCTTAAATTACAGGCTCGCTATCGCTCGCCAGGATAAAATCGACACCTAAATGGCACGAAAGGTCTTAACATTGACAGAAATGGGTTGAAAGTTCTTAAAATCGTCAAAATAACGGGGCGAACGTCTTAACTTTAGGAAAACAATGGGGCTAAACATGAGGGAGAAAGGAGTCAAGAAAAAAATCCCTCAAGTGGATATCTCCCCTTAATACATGATGCTAAAAATAAACTACACCGTGTATAAACCAACACTTCGTATCATGTAAGTACAACATAATATGTGAGGGGCACATAACTCCTAAGGTCACAAAACACCAACATACTCACGCAACTTGCACCCACTGCTTGCTATTCCAGAAACATTCCTAATTAGCTTTATTCCAGTTGCGCCTGCCTCGCTTCATTTTTGTCTGCTTGCTATTCCCGAGCACTGTTACGGCCGGGGTCAGACGAACGATTCTGTCAATTTTTACGGGCAATTGAAGTCTGGCAGTTACAAATGTATAGTCCAGTAAGAATCAAACTAGCCAACATAATCTACTTTCGATCTAGTTTCCGATTCCAATGTGAAAGCGCCGCAATATACTACGAGAAAAAACCTTGCTTGTCGAAAATTGCCGGAAAATGCGCTCGTGTGATACCGCTTTAAGGGGACATGGGCCGGTTTTCTGGACCACTTTATC
>CM064581.1:8650679-8723179 GCA_032716605.1 Paralithodes platypus | reverse complement strand
ATTATATGGATTGTAAATTATCTTAAGGGGAGGTATTTAGTTTGCTCCCTAGACCTCCATCAAGCTTAAAGAAATACCCTCAAGACTCTCCTTCGAGGTAAATCTGTACATTTTTCGGTAGAATTTCCTGGCTAAAGGCCAGTTCATCCTAAATTGCAGGCTCGCTGAAGCTTGACAGGAAAAATGTTACACCTGAATGGCACGAAAGGTCTTAAAACTGATAAAGAAATGCGGAGAAAGATCCTAAAATCGCCAAACCAATGGGGCAAACGTCTTAGAATTTCAAAACTAATGGGGCTACATATAAGGAAGAAGGGTTAGAGGAAGGGGTAGACCGAGAATGAGGTGGAGGGATGGAGTGGATAGATGTATGGGAAGAAGGGGGTGGGCTGGGAGGAGGGAGGAGTGTTGTCGAGAGATAGGGAGGCCTGAAAGAGGATTATTCGTGGCCACCCTGTCAGGAATTAAGGGGAGGCAGTTGGTTTTTCGAGTTCTCCTCCTCCCTCATGTTTAGCCCTATTAGTTATGAGATTTCAAGACATTCACCCCATTAGTTTGGTGATTTTCAGACCTTTTGCCCCATTTCTTTGCCAATATTAAGACCTTTCGTGCCATTTAAGTTTCTATTATTTTTCCTGGCGAGCGATAGCGAGCCTGTATTTGAAGAGGAATCGGCCTTCGGCCGAGACATTTTTCTACCGAAAAATGTACAAATTTATATTGAAGGGGGGTCTCGTGGGTGTTTTTTTAAGTTTGATAGAGGTTTAGAGAGCAAACTAAACCCCCTCCTTAAACCATTGAGCCGAACCAGTGAATTCTGCCGCACAATATACTGTCTGGGCTCCCTTAAGGCACCTGCAGCAATAGATGCATAGATAGAGATAAACTACAATGTATGTGGGCGAATTTTCCGTACTCTTTAGCGAGGAATGACTGTTGAGAGAGTGTAGTAGTTTCCTAAGTCAGTCCACACTATTTTGTATTTATCGTAATGAATGGTGCAGATCTTACAACTGCTAAAACCCACACACTTGCTCTCACTTTATTTATTTATTCTCTCTCTCTCTCTCTCTCTCTCTCTCTCTCTCTCTCTCTCTCTCTCTCTCTCTCTCTCTCTCTCTCTCTCTCTCTCTCTCTCTCTCTCTCTCTCTCTCTCTCTCTCTTTCTCTTTCCCAATGCCCCGCAACTTTCAGCTCCGGGCTTGGCTGGAAAATCTTCACCATATCTTCAGTGTTCTATGTGTTTAAAGTGTGTGATTTATCGCGGGGGGCGGAGACCCCTTGTGCCGGGAGCGTGTTGGGAGTCAACATTGTGTATATATTTCACTGCGATAAGTTGAAACGAGGGAGATGGAGAGGGTGGGAGAGAGAGCGGGGGTGTGGAGAGAGAGAGCGGGGGTGTGGAGAAAGAGGGGTGTGTGGAGAGAGAGAGAGAGAGAGAGAGAGTTAAAGTTAGGGAGAGAGAAATAGCGAGAGCACGGGAGAGGGAAGTGGGGGAGAATGAGAGGTAGGAGGAGGAAGAGAAAGGAGAGCTGGAGACGAGGACACACACACACACACACACACACACACACACACACACACACACACACACACACACACACACACATACACACACGCATACACGGAGAGAAGGAGAAAGAGAGAAATGAGTGAGAGAGGGAGCGTTGCAAGGATATTTAAATACTGCAACTTGGAAAGTGAGAGAGAGAGATAGAGATAAATGAGTGTGTGTGTGTGTGTTTATGTGTGAGAGTGTGGGTGTGTGTGTGTGTGTAGGTATATGGGAAGTACTAACAAAGAATGATTTACTCTTTATCATATATATCATGCGGTACATTCCAAGGAGATATATGAATGAGAGCGATGGGCTTGCAGGATATAGCACTCTCTAAAATATATTACACAAGTTTACCAAATAATCTGTGTGGACATCTGGGAATAAATTAACCCCTTCAGTACCGGGGATGTCTCTTTATGTCTTATATTATTAACTATATTTAGACGATTATTGGCATCATAAATTATGAACGATCTGTGGGGGTTAAGAGGGATACATGAGAGAGTTGGAGGTGTTTTAATTACTAGAGGTCGTTCCTAAACTGAATACAATCGCCTAATATTGCCACAATATAGTGAAAAGGACGTCACCGGTACTGAAAGGGTTAACCCCTTCAGTACCGGTGACGTCCTTCTCCTTATAGGCTGGCAACTGATAGATCATTATATTCAGCTTAGGAAAGACGTCTAGCAAGCAATTTAAATGCTACAAACAGTCTCAATTAATCCTTTAAGTTATCACAGAGCCTTCCGAAGCTGCATCCAATCGTCGTCACCTGTACTAAAAGGGTTTATTGTGAATAAATGTCCACATCCATTATATAATTAAATCTCTTAATCATTCCAGTATACATTCATGTTCTATTTTTCTGGCCACAATTAGATGGTTTTATTTTGTTTGATATGGAGGGTTAAGGGCAGATATTTTATGGACCCCCTTCTCTCTCTGGTTTAGCTCTATTAGTTTTGCAATTCTCCGACTTTCGCCGATTAGTTTGACGAGTTTAAGACTTTTGCCTCATTTATGTGTCAATATTTAGACTTTTCGTGCCAATTATTAGGTGTCGATTTTTCCCTGGCGAGCGATAGCGAGCCTGTAATTTAGGAGGACCCTGCCTGTGACCGGGACATTTTTGTACCGAAACATTTAAAAATGTAAGTACAAAGGGGGTTGGTTCTTGGGGGTGTTTTTAAAGCTTCATGAAGGACTAGGGAGAACACTTAGTAAACAATGAACACTTTATAAACAATGAACACTTAATAAACAATGAACACTTAATAAACAATGAACACTTAATAAACAATGAACACTTAATAAACAATGAACACTTTATGAACACTTAATAAACAATGAACACTTAATAAACAATGAACACTTCATAAACAATGAACACTTCATAAACAATGAACACTTTATAAACAATGAACACTTTATAAACAATGAACACTTTATAAACAATGAACACTTTATAAACAATTAACATTTTATAAACAATGAACACTTTATAAACAATGAACACTTTATAAACAATGAACACTTTATAAACAATGAACACTATAAACAATGAACACTTAATAAACAATGAACACTTAATAAACAATGAACACTTTATAAACAATGAACACTTAATACACAATGAACACTTAATAAACAATGAACACTTAATAAACAATGAATACTTAATAAACAATGAACACTTAATAAACAATGAACACTTAATAAACAATGAACACTTAATAAACAATGAACACTATAAACAATGCACACTTAATAAACAATGAACACTTAATAAACAATGAACACTTAATAAACAATGAACACTTAATAAACAATGAACACTTTATAAACAATGAACACTTTATAAACAATGAACAGGGTATATTGTTGAATCCCTTTACCTTCAACTTTCAAACGTGACTTATTTCGTATTTTAGTTTTGTTTTGTCTTTCATATTTTAGTATTTTGGTTCAATGACCTGATGTTGATATGATATGTATATGTATTGATGTTGATATGATATGTATATGTATTGATGTTGATATGATATGTATATGTATTGATGTTGATATGTATATGTATTGATGTTGATATGATATGTATATGTATTGATGTTGATATGATATGTATATGTATTGATGTTGATATGATATGTATATGTATTGATGTTGATATGATATGTATATGTATTGATGTTGATATGATATGTATATGTATTGATGTTGATATATGTATATGTATTGATGTTGATATGATATGTATATGTATTGATGTTGATATGATATGTATATGTATTGATGTTGATATGATATGTATATGTATTGATGTTGATATGATATGTATATGTATTGATGTTGATATGATATGTATATGTATTGATGTTGATATGATATGTATATGTATTGATGTTGATATGATATGTATATGTATTGATGTTGATATGATATGTATATGTATTCGTGTGAACTCTTATATGGTTCGCTAAGCAAATACAACCATTGGAGACTGAAAATGGTAGAAATACTTTTGCTTCATAATCACCCTTTGTATGGCTTTGATATTAATGTTACACAGATTTACAATACATACACGTGCAAGAGAGAGAGAGAGGGAGAGAGAGAGAGAGAGAGAGAGAGAGAGAGAGAGAGAGGGGGAGAGAGAGCGAGGGCGAGAACGAGGGAATAAGAGAGAATTAGACTATATTATACAAGCAAGGGATCAGAAAATTGCTTCGTAGAAAACCCAAAATGTGAGAGTAGGCATTAAGAGCGGGGGGGGGGGGGGGGGGGGGGGCGCGAGCGTGTCTTCTATAAGGAGTCTGCCCACCGCATAGGTTTTTATAGTCGCCATGTTGTGCATAGTTCATTAGCTATCTTCATCGTTCAATACAGATTTCACTTGCGATTGAAAACAAAAGTTAACGCTTTCGGTAAACTATGGAGCATGTTATTTATTTTACTCATTTAATTATTAATTTATTTATATATATATATATATATCTATCTATTAATTGTTATTTATTTATTCATTTGGTTATTGATACACGACTATATTAAATTTAGAAGGAGTGTATGGTTGTCCAAAGATTTAGAAGGAGTGTATGGTTGTCCAAAGATTTAGAAGGAGTGTATGGTTGTCCAAAGATTTAGAAGGAGTGTATGGTTGTCCAAAGATTTAGAAGGAGTGTATGGTTGTCCAAAGATAGACTTGGATACATTTTGCCATTCTTCTCGCAATAAGGTATTTCCTAAACTGTATAAATTGATCTTTCCTCTCACATAAGCATTACGCTATCCGTAGTGCAGTTGGGTCCAGTCCATAATTAGATTGATATCCAGCAGTCGATAAATGGATATTAATCTGTTTTACTGTCTTTGTGATAAAATGGTTAGTGTTAAAGTTCTGTATTTGGTATACCAGGTTCGAATCTCTGGAGGGTCACATGCTTTCATTAACCATTTATGTACCGGTGACTTCATTATAGTATGACAACTATTTGACGATTTTATTCAGCTTAGAAAGGATGTCTACCAATTAAAAGGCTACAGACTATCTCAATTAATCCTTAAGCTTCATACAATTGTCTAAATGTAGCTAGTATACATCGCCGGTACAGAAGGGGTTAATTTATATATATATATACCGGTATATATTTTTATTTTTTTTTTTTTGGGGGGGGGGGGGTGTTGGGAGTGAAATTACTTAATTAAGATTAACAAGAAAAACGAAGGAAAAATGCTTTGTTTCTTATAGGGTTAAGAATAATAAGAAAGGGTTTCTTTTATCATAACTGTTGTTTGTTAGACTGTGACGGTCAGTGCTTCGGTGTTCTTTTTAATAGGGGGGGGGGGGAATAGTTTGCTCCTTAGACCTCCATCAAGCTTTATAAAAATCATATATATATATACAGTATAAAATACCTCCCCCCCCCCCCCCACCCTACTTCGTAATGGATTTTTAAAATGTACGGTAGACAAATGTACTGGTTCCACGCCAGGAAGAACTAGATACCTACATGGCGCGAAAGGTCCTAATATTGGAAATTAATTGGGGCGAAAGGTCTTAAAATTGAAAAAAAGGGGGGGGGGAACATTTTAGAATCTCAATGTAATTGGGCTGAACATGAGGGAGAAGGGAGTCCAGAAATAAAAACAATAGCCACTCCTTAATCAACCGATTTGAATAATTTTGATGTTTTTATCCAAGAATCACCAGCATAAATTGCTCGCTTCAGATAAGTTTAAATTTGGCAAGTTTTTTTCTGGCCATCAATTGACGATGGTGTTTAGATTATGAAGAGTATATGGAAGTCAGAGGATTAATTGAGATCATCTTTACCCTTTATAATGCCCACAGATCCTTCCTAAGCTGTATAAAATCGTCTAATGATAGCCAAAGTGCGTCATGATCCTATAGGGGTCAATCGATGTAATATTCGTGTCGTTTGGCATACGATCAAGGATTTTACCATTTTTGTTTTTGTTTTTTTTAAGCTGGCGATAAATTGGCTTGTTCCCATATTAACCCTTTCAAGATCTAGTACGCATTTCGGTTCTGTTTTCCGGCTAGTATTAGACGATTTTGTTCAGATTAGGAAGGGTGTATGGAAGTCAGAGGGTTAATTGAGATGAGCTTTACGCTTATGACTCCCACAGATGCTTGTTAAACGGCATAATATCGCCTAATGAATGCCAGAATATACTGTCAAATGCGTCACAATCTTCAAAGGGTTAATAACTCGACTATTACAACGGTTATATTTATTTATGTATTTATTTATTAATGTATTCATGTTTTAGCCAACTATGTGGTTAATTGTTAAAAAGCTTAATAATACTATGATGCAGAGACACGGTAGTTTCATATTTTACCATTAGTCATCGAGAAATGAGCTGGTAAGGGAATATAATTTATCCGCCAAGTTGAAAATGAAAATTGAGTATTGGTGTGTACATACTGTCTATTATTATAGGTGATACATCTTTTACTATTAAGGGGATATTTCCACTTGAAGGATTTTTTCTGGACCCCTTTCTCCCTCATGTTTAGTCTCATTGCTTTTGATATATTAAGACGTTCATCCCATTAGTTTGGCGATTTTAAGAACTTTTGCCCCATTTCTATCAATTTTAAGATCTTTCGTGCCATTTAGGTGTCCTTTTTTCCTGGCGAGCGATAGTGAGCCTGTAATTTAAAAGGAACCGGCCTTCGGCCGGAAAATTTTCTACCGAAAAATGTACACATTTATCTTGAAAGGGGGTGTAATTTTAAGCTTGATGGAGGTCTACGGAACAAACTAAAAACCTCCCCTTAATTTAACCCCTTCAATATAATATGACCTAGCTATCCATATTGAATTCTGGCTAACATAAGGAGATTTTATGCAGCTAGGGAAAGATCACTATGAATCAAAGGGCTTAAATGTATTTCAATTACCCCCTTGACTCTCATAGATCCTTCCCGACTAAAATGGTCTACTGTTAGCTAGAACTAAGTGACTGAAGAAATAAATCAGGTATTTTGTATGTCCCCTTCTGAGGCACAGAATGCGATTCACTTCAGTTGTAGCATATTTTAAACCTTGAAAATGTTAATTTAGTTACCAGAAATCTCTTCTGTTTTCTTTCAATGGTGGCTTAAAGAAAACTATTTTTAGAAGACTAACTTCATTAAATCTTCCTACCTGCACTTAAATAAAAAAATATAAAACTAGCAACCGTGTGCCTTGGGGGGGAGGGTTAATATATGTTCTAGTTGATACTTTGCAATATCCATCTGTAGTTTGTATGTGTGTGTGTGTGTTCTATAATAAATGCACAAATCACTATCAATATACCCAATGATTTTAAATACCTATATAATACCCTTGTGCCGTGTAGTCTAAACGTAATTGAACACATTCACATTTTGTACCCTTTTTATACAAGTAATACCTTTATTTGGTTTCATTTTGGCTATAATTAGACAATGTTATTCAACTTCAAAATTGAATTTATTAGCACATACACCACGAGAGGAGCAAAGAAATGTTGCTGAGCATACAATGTATCATATTCTGTAAAAATGTTAGCAAGTACCCACCCATAGATGTCGGCAGTGGGTGGGTGTGGAGGTCGGTGAAGTTCTGAGTAGTGATTGTTGTGTGTGTGTGTGTGTCAAAATGTTGTGTATGTGTGTGCGCCTATGTGTGTGTGTGTGTGTAAGATTATGTATGGGTATGTACAGTCGTGGTCAGAAATACTTGAACACCTCTTAACCCTTAACTGTCGGCGCGCAACTTATGTCGTGTGAAATAAATATGGACTAAGTGGCGGTTCACAACTTATGTCGAGCGCCATTTTCACCACGTATGTTGCTGAGAGAGAGAGCTGAGAGATGTTGCTGAGAGTGTGAGGAGCGTAGCAACGCTATGACCGTCCCCCACCACCGCGGTGGACCAACTGAACTGTATTCTAACTTCCTCCCCCTCTTCTCACTCGCTACACAGGGAATTATGTAGGGAAATTACCTAATTACAGGGTTTTTCCACTCGTGTTGCACGATCGTTGCAAGAGAACCAGTGGTCGTACAAGGATGGTTCGGGTGTAATTGGAAAGCTCTGTTTACGCCCTTTCAGGGATAGATACTTGTTTTACGCTCTGGGTCTTATTTAGGCATGAAAATGATCACGTAAACAACCCTATTTAGGGTAAAAAAAAAAAAAGCTGAGCGCTACGGTCAAATAGACCACCTAGCCCGCTAAATAATGGTTAATGATAACAAACAAGACTGTGAACGGTAACTCATGCATCCCAGTACTATATTATCTATGGCTCCAGCAGATTATCAAAATAGTTCGCCAGGTTTTCATAATTTTACCTCCATAAACTGTCCATAAATACCTGACCATGACTGTACGTGTGTGTGGCTGGGTGTGGGTGTGTGTGTGTGTGTGTGAGAGAGATAGTGTGTGTGTGTGTGTGTGTGTGTGTGTGTGTATGTGTATGTATGTGGGTGAGCGTGTGTGTGTGTGTGTGATAACAATTGTGTGGGCGGCTTAAGGTGAAGCCTCGAGGGTCCGGGATTGAGGTGGGCGGGAATTGGAGGGTAAAGGGGCGTGAAGCAAGAGAGAGAGAGAGAGAGAGCGAGAGCAGTGGGGAGGTAGAAAGGAAACAGATTGTTACCTTCATTTTCATTTGTATTTAACTATTTTTTGATTGATTAATTTATGTATTGTTTTATTATTGTTGTTTTTATTTAAGGCCTTGGAGATCCTTACATATTCCTAGTCCATGGGCCAGGGTCAAAATCAGTCCCATTACTTAGACATTCTAGCTACACTTACTGTATATGATACAAGACGTTTATCATAATTGTTGTGGAAGTATGTTACTTATACTGACTTTCCATATTACTTAAGGGTGGGTATCTTTTGTTTTATATATATTTTTTTAGTATTACATACATTTGTGTTTGCTCCCTAGACCTCTATGAAGCTTTAATACACACCCTTAAGATTCCCCTTCGAAATAAATGTTTAAATTTTTTGGTAGACAAATATCCCGGCCGAAGGCCAACTGCTACTAAATTACAGGCTCACTATCCTTCGCCAGGACGAAATCGACACCTAAACGGTACAAAAACTCCTAATATTGACAAATAAATGGGGCGGAAGGTCATAAGATCGTCAAACTAATGGGGCGAATGTCTTAGCTAATGGGACTAAACATGAAAGAGAAGGGGGTCCAGGAAAACCAAATACCTCCCCTTAATAGCTATTTATGGGAGATTTTGCTAAAATGTGTACTCCCCTGAATGGTACTGGTTCCTGTGATTGGGGATCTGGCCCAGCGAATACATAAGGCCTTTTGGAATAAAATACTCTTTATTCTCGCCGGATTCTCATTATTGCAATAGGAAAATGTCGTCACTATCAAATTCAGTCATAGCATATTGGCTAGAGGATTACAGTAAATAATTCAGTCATAGCATATTGGCTAGAGGATTACAGTAAATAATTCAGTCATAGCATATTGGCTAGAGGATTACAGTAAATAATTCAGTCATAGCATATTGGCTAGAGGATTACAGTAAATAATTCGCTATGGTTGAAGTGGGGCACCCCAGATCGAATCCATGGTGCGATCTCTGTATATATATATATATATATATATATATATATATATATATATATAATAGAGAGAGAGAGAGAGATTGTTAAAGGGAGAGGAAATCAGACTGACAATGATACAGGGAAATAGACAGAGACAAAGAAAATGAGAGAGCCAGTTCTTCCCAACGTTGGAATTAAGTTAAGAGAAGGGGTTGTTAAGGAGTTCACAGAGAAAGGGTATTGACTCCACGCAGACAATGGTGGGAGGCGGGCTTGAGACAAATTGGATTAGATGTGCGTGAGGAGGGCACCAGGAATAATTAAAATATTGTAGGTTAGCAGTCGAATGTATTATATGTTTGTGCCACTTCATTAGTTAGAAAAATAAAATTGCAGGGATCAGTCAAAAGTATTGTACATTTATAACACTTCGTTAATTATAAAATTGTGATATAAATTAAATGTATATATCTGTGCACTACCTCATTAGTTAAAACATTGTAGATATCATTCAAAATTATATGTTTTCACTATTCTAGTGTTTCTTCTCTCTAATTGTTAGAGACCTCTCACCTACACAACCTGTCTGTCCCCCTCAAATTTAGTTCATCTTAGTTAGAACATTGTAGGTACAAGTTAAATATAATATACGAGATTTGTTCAAAAAGTATTCAACTTTATGTTTTTCCTAGAAAGCAGTTTCAGCCGAGTTAGATAAAATATGACTTCAGCGGCAATCAATACTTCTAGATTAATAAGCCAGCAATCTGTAAGTCAAGAATAGCGTCACGACTGGAGCTTCTTTTCGAGAACTCCAGTTCCTTCCAGCCGAGAGGCAGAAGTGGGGCCAAGTGTAGTAGTCGACCTTACTGCCCAAGTGTGATTTATTTGTTAAGCCTCACTGGGTGGGTCAGTCGCTGTCCGGCGTAAATATAAAATCATAAAGGGCCATGATAATCTAGACTTAGAAGTATTTCACATTCAATCACGTCAATTACACAAGAGGAAATGTGTTCAAAATTACTGGACAATTATCAGTCTGATTAAGCGAATATATTATTTATTAGGTCGTATGAGCTTGGATTAATCTGCCGCGAGAAGTTATTCATTGTGAAACTATAACATTCCCAAGTGTACTTATATACAGTAGATATATGCAATCAAACCCTCAACTAGTTAATTGCACATTAAGTGAAATGAGGCACATATAACTTTTGTTTTGTTTTTTAAATATATAAATGAAAACATATATAACAGCCCCATTATAACTATCTGTTTGCTGTATGTATTCCTTTGTTTGGTATATATATATATATATATATAAAATATATATCTCACAAATACACGTGAGCTAATAAATGTTTGTATACTCCCAGCCGGACTCGAACCTCCGACATGCAGAACGAGAATTAAAATGAATTCTCTATAGCCCGAGTTGCGTGGGGAATCTAGTAAAAATCCCTGTATGGTATCTTGAATTATGGATCCTGCGACTTGTGCATGAATCGAAATACATTCTCCAAGTAGGATTTCCCTTCTCCCTAATATAAATAGGAAAAGGTTCACAAAATTTACAATCTAGCTATGCCTATCTCTCTATCATCCCATTTCCCCCACCCTATCCCCCTCCCAGCTGTCAAACCTCACCCCACATCCGTTTAACATGATCATCCCCCACCCCGCAGGGATTCGAACCCATCCAATCACAAAAGAGTCAGTGCCCCCCCCCCCCTCCCCCTCTTTTTTAAACCGAACCCCGTAATTGAATCATCTGAACCGAACCGGGATTCGTGCTCGGATATAATGAACCGGGTATTATATGCTGGTGTGTGAAACTGGGATTATGAGAGAGAGAGAGAGAGTTATTCATTGAAGTTGAAAGTAAAGTGTGTGTGTGTTAAAGACCATATGAGCGTGAGTGAGAGAACGGACGAATAAATAGATGATAGATAGATAGATAGAGAGAGAGAGAGAGAGGTGGGGAGATGAGGCAAAATATACGTTATAGATAGATATTTTGTTCCAGTTGTTTATTGGAGAGGCACACAAACAGCAAAACAGATTGGATTGCACACACACACACATATACACACGCACACACATATATATACACACACACACATTTATACTGTATAATTATGTATATAATATATATATTTATATATATATATATATATATATATATGGATAAAATAGTGCTGTCAGATAAATGCATATACGCAAACGAAATATATTGCAAACGGGCAAATTAAGTTAACACTATCTGCTGCGAGGTCTTTGGGGGTTATGACATTTTGTTTAATTATTATTGAGGGTTTTTATTGATTTTGCTCTCAGTATTCGATGACATATTTCTTCCTTATAATCTGGCTATTATTTGACGATTCTATTCAGTTAAGGAATTATCTCAAAGAATCAAATGGGTAAATACTATCTCTATGTACCCTCCAACTCTCACACGTCCTTCCGAAACTTATTAAGAGTCGACTATCCCTAGCCAGTATGAAAGGAAGAATGTGTCCTCGTATCCGTTAAGGGTTAATTCAATCTAATATGCCAGTATACTTTAGTCAATAGATTCTACCTTTGTTAAAGACTCTGTATAAATGTTTCCTATAATAACGATAGCATAATGTAAGGAAACTGATTGAAATGTAAAGCTTTTATTTGTATTCCGACCTTTTTAGTACTGTAGATATGTTATAATGATTTACTTTAGTCGAAATAACCTACACAGTAAAACATAGCTGGCTTTTGATATAAGTTAAGCCAAAGAAATATCTATACTGATGAATTCTGAATAGCCACAGGCGTTTAAAGTTATACATATACTGCATAGTGACCACACAAGGCCAATATAGGCAGTTATAAAGGTGATTTAAAGTTATACATATACTGCATAGTGACCACACAAGGCCAATATAGGCAGTTATAAAGGTGATTTAAAGTTATACATATACTGCATAGTGACCACACAAGTTATACATATACTGCATAGTGACCACACAAGGCCAATATAGGCAGTTATAAAGGGGATTTAAAGTTATACATATACTGCATAGTGACCACACAAGTTATACATATACTGCATAGTGACCACACAAGGCCAATATAGGCAGTTATAAAGGGGATTTAAAGTTATACATATACTGCATAGTGACCACACAAGTTATACATATACTGCATAGTGACCACACAAGGCCAATATAGGCAGTTATAAAGGTGATTTAAAGTTATACATATACTGCATAGTGACCACACAAGGCCAACATAGGCAGTTATAAAGGTGATTTAAAGTTATACATATACTGCATAGTGACCACACAAGTTATACATATACTGCATAGTGACCACACAAGGCCAATATAGGCAGTTATAAAGGGGATTTAAAGTTATACATATACTGCATAGTGACCACACAAGGCCAATATAGGCAGTTATAAAGGTGATTTAAAGTTATACATATACTGCATAGTGACCACACAAGTTATACATATACTGCATAGTGACCACACAAGGCCAATATAGGCAGTTATAAAGGTGATTTAAAGTTATACATATACTGCATAGTGACCACACAAGTTATACATATACTGCATAGTGACCACACAAGGCCAATATAGGCAGTTATAAAGGGGATTTAAAGTTATACATATACTGCATAGTGACCACACAAGGCCAATATAGGCAGTTATAAAGGGGATTTAAAGTTATACATATACTGCATAGTGACCACACGACCACACAAGGCCAATATAGGCAGTTATAAAGGGGATTTAAAGTTATACATATACTGCATAGTGACCACACAAGTTATACATATACTGCATAGTGACCACACAAGGCCAATATAGGCAGTTATAAAGGTGATTTAAAGTTATACATATACTGCATAGTGACCACACAAGTTATACATATACTGCATAGTGACCACACAAGGCCAACATAGGCAGTTATAAAGGTGATTTAAAGTTATACATATACTGCATAGTGACCACACAAGGCCAATATAGGCAGTTATAAAGGGGATTTAAAGTTATACATATACTGCATAGTGACCACACAAGTTATACATATACTGCATAGTGACCACACAAGGCCAATATAGGCAGTTATAAAGGTGATTTAAAGTTATACATATACTGCATAGTGACCACACAAGTTATACATATACTGCATAGTGACCACACAAGGCCAATATAGGCAGTTATAAAGGGGATTTAAAGTTATACATATACTGCATAGTGACCACACAAGTTATACATATACTGCATAGTGACCACACAAGGCCAATATAGGCAGTTATAAAGGGGATTTAACTATTTTGGATTTAGTTTTACCTTTACAAATCTCAGTATTTTCTTGATCCACAGAATAACACAAATCTTATAAAACTTAAGGGGGGTCACCTGCTTTTTTGTTTTCTCTATTTTTCTCTCTTTCTCTGGCTTGTATCCATTCGGCCCCACTCAGCCAACTGTTTTAAGACGTTTATACTCATCCAGGTGTCGATTTCTTCCTGGCGAGCGATAGCGAGCCAGCATTGTATGGAGAAATCCGGCTTCGCCGGAGACATTTTTCTATCGAAAAATGTACAAATTTAGCTTGCTGTCAAAACAAAAATATATATATTCTGGCTCGCTACCGCTCGCCAGGAAAATATTGACACCTGGATGGGGGTAAACGTCTTTAAATAGTAGGCTGAATGGGGCCGATTGGATACAAGCCAAAGAGAGAGGGAGAGAAAGAGAAACAAAGAAGCGAGGTGGGCTCCCTTAATAAACAAAGGGATTTACTAGTCAGAAAGGCTCAACCAGCTGGCCAATATTCTGGGACATGTTTTACCTGTTATTATAAATCATTAATAACACTGAAATGTAATTGTATGATTATATTCAATTATACACCTTTGGTAGTCAATTGTGATGACGCCAACCGTGGGGCAATTATCATATTACCCAAAAGTTGTATCCATATTATTATACCTGTTTGACTCGGGGTGTAATGGCTCGGTGGTGCTGACTGAGTCACTGACTGACTGACTGACTGCTGACTGTATGACTTACTTAATTTCTGACTAACTGTATGACTGAGTGATCCACTAACTGACAGAATGACTGACTGCATTCCTGACTAACTAAATTCCCGACTGAATTCCTGACTGACTAAATTCCTGACTGACTGAATTCCTGACTGACTCAATCCCTGAATTCCTGAAATCCCGGAATTCAGTTAGTCAGTCAGTCAGACTGACTAACTGAATTCCTGACCGACTGACTAACTGAATTTCTGACCGACTGACTTCCTGATTGATTTACTGATTAAGCGATTGACTGACTAATTGACAGGTAGCTAACTAACTGGCTAACTTAACTGACTGACGAACTGACTAACTGATTAACCTCCCTGATGCCTGACTGACTGTCTTCCCTGATGACTGACTGTTACCTGATTGACTGACTTCCCTGATGGCTGACTGTTAATTGACTAACTTACTGACTTTGTTGATGGCTGTCTTTTAACTTACTGACGGACTTTCCTGATGGCTGACTGTTAACTGATTGTCTTCCGTGATGACTGACTCATAACTAACTGAATGACTGCCCTGATGACTGTTAACTGACTGACCGACTGATTTCCCTGATGGCTGACTGTTAACTAACTGACTTCCGTGATGACTGACTCATAACTAACTGAATGACTGCCCTGATGACTGTTAACTGACTGACCGACTGATTTCCCTGATGGCTGACTGTTAACTGACTGACTTCCGTGATGACTGACTCATAACTAACTGAATGACTGCCCTGATGACTGTTAACTGACTGACCGACTGATTTCCCTGATGGCTGACTGTTAACTGACTGACTTCCGTGATGACTGACTCATAACTAACTGAATGACTGCCCTGATGACTGTTAACTGACTGACCGACTGATTTACCTGATGGCTGACTGTTAACTGACTGACTTCCGTGATGACTGACTCATAACTAACTGAATGACTTCCCTGACGGCTGACTGTTAACTGACTGACCGACTGATTTCCCTGATGGCTGACTGTTAACAGACTGACTGACTTCCCTGATGGCTGACAGGTAGGGAAGGTTCAATGCCGGTTATAATTACCTTCGGGTGAGGTTCCTATCAAACTTACCTGGTTGTTAACCCGTACAGTACCGGTCACGTCCTATACATTATATTCTATAGACGATGTTATTCAGCGTATTAAGGGGAGATTTCCAATTGAGGGATTTTTTTCTTTACCCCTTTCTCCCTCATGTTTAGCCCCTTTGCTTTTGAGATTTTACGACGTTCGCCCGATTAGTTTGGCAATTTTAAGAACTTTCACCCCATTTATGTCACTTTTAAGACCTTTCGTCCCATTTAGGTGTCGATTTTTCCTGGCGAGCGATAGCGAGCCTGTAATTTAAGAGGAACCGGCCTTCGGCCGGGAAATTTTTCTACCGAAAAATGTACAAATTTATCTTGAAAGGGGTCATGGGGGTGTAATTTCAAGCTTGATGGAAGTCTAGGAAACACACTAAAAACCTCCCCTTAAGGACGTCTACCCATTAAAAGAAAACAGAATATCTCGATTAATCCTCTTAGCTACCATACTCCTTTTTAAGCTTCAACAAATTGTCTAAATGTAGCTAAAATCAAGTAAATTAGACGTCGCTGGTACACAAGGGGTTAAAGTTAGGTGGTTCTCTACCCAAACCCTGCTGCGGGTATGTAGGCAATCTTGTGGCAGCCACAGTCAATCTGTTGATTACTTAGTAAATGTTATGTATTTTCAGTCTCATTGGCTACCGGCTCGAAATAAACAAATTTTTAGCATTATGTTTAATACACATTTACCGAGTATTAACATTAGTATTATTACAAAACACACACACACACACATTTAATTAAGCCTTTGATCGGATAAGGACTTATATCTAATCACTGCCAGGCCATTGCTTAGATCTGGAAGACAAAGATGTAATTTCCAAACGGGAGGGGGGGGGGGGGGGGGGAGAATTCTGGATCTGCCAAAGAGTACCTTAAATATGAGATGGTAAGACTAAAAGAATAATTTAAAATTATAGAACCTCTCAGAGTCAATGTTCTGAATATATTTAAATATTTACACAGCCAAGTGTTTATATATATCTTGAGTTGAATCCACTTTTCGCCGCCTTCGTACAGCGGCTTAAGCGAACATTGTGAGTTCAACTGAATTGCATGGACAATTATAATATTGAAAAGAAAATATTTAATTTGATAATATTAATCTACCCTTCTCAACAACTGCCTGCTCATATGATGCAGTAAGAGTTTCGGTCCTCGGATTAAATACATAATTTGTGCAAGTTAACTTAAGGGGAGATTTCTACTTGAGGAATTTTTTGGGGGCCCCTTTCTCCCTTATGTTTAGCCCCTTTGTTTTTTTGTTTTGTTTTTAGATCTTAAGACGTTCGCCCCATTTCTGTCAATTTAAAGACCTTTCCTGCCATTTAAGTGTTTATTTTTTTTCCTGGCGAGCGATAACGAGCATGTAATTTAAGAAAACTGGCATTAGGCTGGGACATTTTACTACCGAAAAATTTACAAATTTATCTTGAAAGGGTGTATAGAAAAAAAAAAAAAAAAAAAAAAAAAATATATAAATATATATATATATAATATATATATATATATATATATATATATATAAATATATATATATATATATATATATATACGCTTCATGGAGGTCTAGGGAACAAACTAATACCCTCCCCTTAATTCCTCCTCCTTCTCTCTCCCCTACAGCGGCTGGAGCAAACATCCTGGGCCCCCCCGAGGTGTACATCAAGATAGGCTCCACCTTGGTCCTCACCTGTACTGCGGCACTACACCCGGATGCGGTCACTACGGTAGGTGTACTACAATAACTTATTACTATCACGTTCCCTTTATAGTATTTACCTTGTCAGCACTCGAGGACGCTTATTCTTTATTATGGGTAATATTTAGGGGAGATATGGGTCGGGTTTCTGGTCCCTTTTCTGCCTCGTGTTTAGCCCCACTAGTTTTGAGATTTTAAGACGTTCGGCCCATTAGTTTGGCGATTTTAACACTTCGCCCCATTTCGTTGTCAATTTTAAAAACTTTCGTGGTTTTTAGGTGTCAATTTTTTTTTCCTGGCGAGCGATAGCGAGCCTGTAATTTTAAAAGGAAATGGCCTACGGCCGCGACATTTTTCTATCAAAAAATTTATAAATTTATCTTGAAGGGGGGTCTAGAGGGTGTTTATCTAAGTTTGATGTAGGTCTAGCGAGGAAAAAAAAAAATAGGTCAAAAAAACTGCCAATATCTCTTTAACTTTCCAGCACTCTTCTTCTTTATTCTGGGTAATGTTAGGCGTTTTTATTCAGTCTTGGATAGTTCTCTAGAAACTTAAAAGGTATAAAGCCTATCTTAATGAACTTTCTGAATCCAAGAATCCGTTTCTTAGCTTAACCGACTAGTAAGAGCCGGAACACAAGGAAGAAAGTCGTGTTCTTAATTTTGAAAGGGTTAATTGATCTCTACTGCAGCATACTACCCTGATGCAGTCACTAGGGTTCGTACAACTTATGCCCTACCCTGAAAATCCGTTCATCTTTGCAATAAGTGACCTGTATAAGCTGTTTCCACTTGCTAACCTGGCATCTGTGTGACAACGTTGGGTGGTAGCCATATACAGTAGGTGTAAGTAAGGGACACTACAGCTAAGGAGGTAGTACTCGCTTTTTGTGGTCCCTCATGTTTAGCATATTAGTTTTGAGGTTTTAAGACGTTCGTTCCGTTAGTTTGGCGATTTTGAGACCTTTCGCCTCATTTTTTTTTTTTCAATATTAAGACTTTTCGTGCCCTTTACATGTCATTTTTTTCCTGGCGAGTGATAGCGAGCCTCTAATTTTAGAAGGAAACAGCCTTCGGCCGGGATATTTTTCTACCGAAAAATGTACAAATTTATCTTGAAAGGGGATCTAGGGGGTGTTTTTCTAAGCTTGATGGAGGTCTAGCGAGGAAACTGAAAAATAAATAATATATATATATATATACACACAGTATATAGACTAAAGAGAGTCTAATAATAGTACGAGAAAATAACTTGTTCATCGAAAATTGCCGGATAATGCGTTCCTGTGCCCTGTAGCGGACAACTGTTAGCCACGCTATAGCTACCTATAGATGGTTCAGTGGTGCTGTACCCTGGAGGTATAGTTGAGGATTCCCTTCTCTGATTGAGCCACTTTAGATTAGCATGGCTTACAATTACGTGGATCTCCTTAACGGAAGGCTGGCTGTTTGTTTGGTCTATTAATTCATGTATTTGTTTAGTTTCCTCCCTAGACCTCCATCAAGCTTAATAAAACATCCCCTAGACCTCCCTTCAAGATAAATTTGTAAATTTTTCGGTAGAAAAATATCCCGGCCGAAGGCCGGTTCCTCTTAAAATTGCAGCAGGAAATAATCGACACCTAAATGGCACGAAAGGTCTTAAAATTGACAACGAAATGGGGCGAAAGGTGTTAAAATCGCCAAACTAATGGGCCGAACGTCTTATAATCTCAAAACTAGTGGGGCTAAACATTAGGGAGAAGGGGGTCCAGAAAAACGGTCTGCCTCCCCTTAAGTCTTTAGAAATAACATATTGGTAGTTTTGTGTAATATGAAACCTTTTCTTTTTTCTAACATACTGTACAGCGTGTGTTCTATATTTGATAAATCTCGGGTGCAACCAAATTGCTTTTGGCAATTAACTGAACGAATATATAATTTTTTGTCTGAAATTATTTTAAATTTGCCAAAGTTTTTGTTTTATTCTGATAAATATATGTATGACTGCAACATATCTCAGGCCATATAATATAGAAACCTAGCATATTTACCTAAAACGTAAGAAAATCTTAGGTTCTCACAACACCTTCATATTTCTTGATATATAGGTAGCCGTTTACGTTTGTTACTGACGGGCGTCTCTGTCCGTCGACTATATTATTGACCGAAGCATTGACAACAAATCATGTTTGCCGAAGCAAAGGTACTGTTCTTTAGTAGTTAGTAAAAACATGTGTTTAATCACTCAATTTAGCGTGTGTATATACAGATAAATGATATCCCAGCCAGGAATCAAACTAGGATCCTAGGACATAGAACCAGCATCTTATTTATATATGTGCAGTTCCGATCAAGTATGTGTGGTACACTAACGAACTAGGCCTATACACATGTAATGGGACAGTGAGACTAATGAAGCATACCGAATTCATCTTCCAGCCCCATCAAATATAATCATCTCAATCTTTGAATTTTTCGACTGAAAAGTAAAAGAGTAAGTACTACGAATTCCTGATCGCAATGTGCATAATGTATATACTATATATATATATATATATATATATATATATATATATATATATACTGTATATATATCAAAGGGGAGAGAAATGTGTTTATACATGCATTCATGTATGTTTATTTTTCTCGTGTATTTATTGTTGGATAAACAAAAAAAGACACACACACACACACAATTGGAAGGGGACACGTTGCTGTGAGATTATCCAATTTACTGTAAATATCGTTTTATCTCTTATTCACGGGCGCCACGTAACAAATATAACAGATCTGTTGGCGTGTTATTGGAAAAGCAAGTATCTCCATTCTTCTATACTCTCCACATTTTTCGTCGCATCGGTCCTAACACACTCGTATTCACCAAGGACAAAAAAAAAAAAAAAAAAAAAAATGAAGCGCAACCACAGACAGACACAGACAACAATCACAGCCACTATCATAGACAGACAGACAAACCGATCACGACCAACAACAATCAGTGTCAGATCTACGCCGGCTTAGTTGGGTTAATCTCCTAGTGTCCTCACATTGGTCAGCCCATGGATCAACACACACACACACAGACAGACACACACAGTTACATAAACAAACACACTAACAATCAGTGTCAGATCTATCGAGGCAGTTAGGCTAATCTCTCATTGGCCTGTCATTGGTTAGTCCATAGATCATCCTATAATCTCTCTCTCTCTTCTGCTTTTCTATCCTTTCCTTCAACTTACCTTTTCTATCGGATATGCCATCTCTACTAGAATTAAGTCCTGACCACCTTGTTTGGATCGTAAGGTCTGTGTGGCTTTTGTATATATGTAAATATATGTAAATATTATTCCTATTCTTCTCTGGCTCAACACACATCACCACTCACAGGGAAACCAACAGTATTGTCCACCGATATGGGAATTCCACAAATCCCAAATGTGTGTGTCTGCTGGCGGCTGTCAAACCGCTCCCAGGCGGCAAATGAAAGTTGAGTGAGTTTGTAGAGTCCGTAACAATTGCCAGGTCAGCATGAAGCCGTTGAAAAGTTGGCGCTTGGGGTGTGTTGCCATATGAGAAGCACTAAATTTCCTTTATGTATAATATCATTGGCTTGTTTGTCGGGAAGAGACATTAACTGGTGGAGGTGATATTGGACTAGAAACAACTTGTAAAGGAAAAAGTACAGTGTAAAGTCGCTATGAGTCTATCTATTTAATTGGATAAAATACGAGAGGTGACAACTTCCCTCCTTTTTCGCGGGTGGCGGTAGGGTGAGGGAGGTAGGAGCGAGGCTGCTGCAGTCTAGGGCTCTAGGCAGTAGGCAGAGCGCGGACAGGGCCCGAGAAGGAAGGTCTGTAGCCTTGGCTCCCTCTCTTGCCCCCTTATCTTCGCTTTCCCGTAAGTTCCTGCTTATTTAAACTTTAATATTTAACTACTTACTTGCTTGTAATACTCTATTCGTGCATATCTACCGTTAAAGTAACGTAAAATCAGACTTATTATAGCGCTGTACGTTTTCCTGGTTAGGGACGCTGGTGGTGAGGTAACCACGAGGGAAGGTAGCCATGTTGCATCGGAGTGAATAGGCTGCCATTTTAGTATCCTGCTCTCCAGTCCATCGAGATGTTTTGTGTATGGAAGAGGTAAATATTAATTTGTTGGATTATAGGTTGTGATTTACATTGGTATGGTGTTTTAGTACATGAGTTACGTTAATATGAAGTGTATGTGGTGATACAATAATTGTTGCTTAGCCTATCTGGCTTAGGATATAATATTGACCATATTTCTGGTTTTATTACAAGTATTACATTATTAACTAGGCTAGAGATGGCCTGTATATTTATCATCTTCAGGTACTAGTTGGGTTAGCCTATTATTATTTATTTTTTGTCTTAGTTCATAATTCTGTATCGCCAAATAATTAGGTTTAGTAGGCCTATTACTTTTTAGTGCCTAGGCCTATCCATTTTTGACAATTTTTCATAATACAGTACTGCATAATGTAACATAGGCCTATATTCTTACTGCTATTGTCTATTAATGGTTGCCCATTTTTATAACATGCATAGCCAAGTATTATTTCATCTTCAGGTACTAGTTGGGTTAGCCTATTATTTTTTTTATTTTTTTGTCTTAGTTCATAATTCTGTATCGCCAAATAATTAGGGTTAGTATTACTTTTTAGTGCCTATCCATTTTTTACAATTTTTCATAATACAGTACTGCATAATGTAACATATATTCTTACTGCTATTGTCTATTAATGGTTGCCCATTTTTATAACATACATAGCCAAGTATTATTTATTGTTCTTTCTTTTCGTTATTTTTGTTATGAGGCTTATTTATCATACTTATTATTGGTTGAGTATTCTCGTAATGTTGCCGTTCCCCAAGCTGCCTGGCCGAACAGCCCCAAGGCCCCGAGCAAGGCCAAGGCCACAACCGAGCGCCCCCACAGAACCCTCCCTGCCGACCACAATAAAGCCTGGGTGACCGAAGCCACTCCATGGCGGGGAGCTGAGGAGGGTGAGGAAACGCCCGGGAAACCAAAGCCCCACCCAGGGCCCTGTGCCCCTCAGCAATTATGAAGAGAAAGGTGAGAGGCAAAGGAAACATGTGACGCTTTGGCTTCCAATCTTGGTAGATTGGGAGGTCAATCCATGGAATAGACGCCGTCACTTGAGATCTAGAAAATATATAAGTAAAAGGAACAGTCGGAGTAAGCTATGGGTATGGCAGAGATCGCTGCTGTTAATACTGTGCCGAGTTGTTTCTTTTTGGATATGTGTGGTAAGTCATTGAGCTCTTAGGCTACTTTTTTGGTTGTAGGATAGTTAGTCATTATGATTACATATATTTTAGCGGGATCCGGCCTGGAGGAGTAAGCCAGAGTGAATCCAGCCGGTCAGGAGGTAACCCACAGTCGGTGCAAACCCGAGACTACCGACCTTCCTGTTTGGGGAACCGAGGAGCGGATCCGGGAGTAGGCTAAGTTGTGAAGCCCTCGAGTACAATGGACCCGCAGTATGACCGTATCTGATCACAGGTGGAGGGTAGCTATAAGTCTTTTATTTTAGTATCCCACGTTCCTGTAAGTACGTGGCACTTATGAACTTTGGAAACGGAAAACTGGTATAATTAGTGCGGGAACTTTCATTATGGTGTTGCTGAACAATTTGGGAGTATAACACGTCATATGCTAACTATTATTCTTAAGTATTGCATGAAAATGTCCATTCTGATTGCAGGTCTTAGGTATTACAGTGTACATTATTCTTCAGGAATAAGTCAAGTTAACCATAGTTTCCTGTTTATTTCTTTGGGGAAGAGTGAATAACCATGTTTTATAAACCATTTGCCCTCATGGACTGATCTCAATTAACCCGGCCAGCCCCAGCGACGCGTCTGACGAGTCGCCTATGCATGTAACGCCAAGCCCCAGCGACTCGCCTGATGAGTCCCCCTTTTAGCTCAGTCGTAAGGCTCAGAGTGGCTCTACCTAGAGGGCTCAGATTTGTATGGGAACTGTGTAAGTATCCCACGCACCCATGCCGATGGTTGAAAACTCTCAAAGTCCAACCGCGTGCGCGTGAGCGCGCAAAAACATGTTTTTTTGGGGAAATTGCCTTCAATTTTTTACTCTTGTAAAATCCGTGTTCGGGGGCTCTGTAGGACCATTTTTTGCGCTTTTTGATCGGTTTTTCGTGGTTTTTCCTTCATTCCTAACCCATTCGCTAGTGTTTCTGGGGAAAAAAAAACTATTTTCAAAACCGGCCGGGTGCTGGTGGTACATTTATTAATAACTAGCCGGGGCTCGACGGGTTAATATTATATGTACCACTCACCCCTAAAAGTGTCTTTTATTTTTGACCTTGATGAACTGGGTGAGAGATTAATTTTGAGCCGACTTATTATATTTGAATGTGATAGATATCAGGGGCACTGTGGGGGGAGCCATATACGGACGGGCTTGGGCTGATAAAAGAGAACTTTCCTATTTGTTTTGCCTGCTACCACTTTACGTCGATATATCCGAAGAGACCGCTGATAGGTGGTTCTAATTAATCCGAGACCCGGCAAGTCCAAGGGTTGTGTGGTGCCGACTCTTACTAAAATTTAAACCCCCGCCCCTACATTGGTGGCAATGCGGTGGGATGAACTGTTACTCCACCGAGGGTAATTAACATTTTTATAATTTGGGTTAATTAAAAATAATTGAGGGAAATTAAGTCAGCTTGAACCCCAGTTCTCCAAGATAAAAATAGATTCTTATGTACCTGTACTGTCATTGTATTATACATTTACTATTTCCACATTTATCTGAGTGTTGCTGCACAGGTGGGAGACAGTTATTGATTATATTCCGTGTAACCGTGCTTAATAGTTCAAAATGGAACCCAGTGTCCAACGACTCATTGATTTTGATGTAGAGGTGACTGATGGTGCAGGTATGAAACAGGAACAGATGGTTACTCTTGATGCATGTCTCTCTCGTATTAAGTTGTTGGAGGAACGGTTAAGTCCACCTGAACTCGTTCCTACAAAGATTGGCAGCCCGTTATGGCAGTCAACCCCGCAGATGTCTAAGTTACCAGTCGGAACCATGCAAGCGGGGCAGGACAGTTCGTTAGTGCTAGAGTGTAAGGATGTAGAGGTGTTGAAAATGAGTGAGATGTATGAACTTCACACCAGGACGTTGTTGGATCATTTCGTCATGCAAGTGGAGTCTCACAGTTAACCTAGAGAAGCGGAAAGCGGTAGCACTCACTCGAATGGATACAGAACTTCGCACTTATATCTTAGGAGAGTTAAGTTTGTGTATGTCAGGAGGTACATATTTGGATATTCGAATGATGCTGCAAAAATAGTTCGGAGGTCCTACGGGTGTTGCAGATGCTTTCAGGGAACTAGCTCAGATGGAGTACAATTTTGAAGACCCACCTAGGAGGTTTGTTAGAACATAAGAACGTAAGAAAATGGGAGTCTGCAAAAAGCCGATCGGCCCATACAAGGCAGATCCCTGTCACACCAAACCACAATTACAAGGCCCAATTATAGACCCATCTCACTAATACCTTGAGTACTGACCCCACCAAAACGGTCAGAGATTAACACAAGATTACGGGGGTCTGCTGAGCGCCGATTGGCCCACACCTGGTAGATCCCCCTCACACCCAACCCATCTCGTCCATATGCCTATCTAATTTTATCTTAAAGCTCCCTATCGTTCTTGATCCCACTATATTACTTGGTAGCCTATTCCACCCATCTACAACTCTGTTACCAAACCAATATTTGCCTATATCTTTTCTGAAACGAAATTTATCTAATTTGAAACCATTTGTACGAGTTATTTCGCTATCACTGAGCTTTAGTACATTTTTCATGTCTCCTTTATTAATTCCACTAACCCACTTGAATACCTCTTATCATGTCACCTCTAACGAATGTAAGCCTAATTTCTTCAACCTTTCTTCATACGGAAGATTTCTAATATGGATTATTTTTGTCATTCTACGTTGTACTCTCTCCAATGAATCTATGTCCATTCTGTAATAAGGACACCAAAATTGAACAGCATAATCCATATGGGGTCTCACTAATGACAAGTAAAGTTTTAAGATAACATCAGCAGTTCTGTTACACTCCTAGATATGAACCCGAGAATCCTGTTTACCTTGTTACGAAAGCTTATACATTGTTTTCTAGGCTTCAAATCATTGCTAACAAAAACACCTAGATCTTTCTCACAGTCTGAGTTTTCTAATTCCATATTAGCTTATATTTCAAATTTGTATGCATATTCCCTATCTTTAATACCTTGCATTTGTCAATGTTAAACTTCATCTGCCATTTTACTGACCATTCGTGTAAGGTATCTAGATCCCTTTGCAGACACTGTATATCTCTTAACTGAATCAATTTTTCTCCCCATTTTGGTATCGTCTGCAAATTTACTTATCCTACTAGTTATACCTAACTCAAGGTCATTTATGTATAAATTATAATAAACAACAGAGGACCTAATACAGATCCCTGGGGAACACCACTCTTGACTGAACCCCATTCTGACTCTCTCCTTCCTACCAATTAGCCATGACCTAATCCATCCTAACAACGTCCCACCTATTCCATGTGCCTCAACCTTTCTCATCAATCTCTCATGAGGGACTCTGTCGAAAGCTTTACTGAAATCAAAATATATAATATATGACTTCATTATCTACTGCTTCATATACCTCTGAGAAAAAACTAAGCCAATTAGTAAGGCAAGAACGTCCCTGAGTGAATCCATGCTGAGAAGAATTGATTAAGTTAAATGTTTCTAAGTGGTTTCTCATTTTCCTAGCAATAATTGACTCTAGTAGCTTTCCTATGAGTGAAGCGAGACTAATGGGACGGTAATTGGATGCTATTGATTTATCACCTTTTTTGAAAATCGGAACTACATTTGCAAGCTTCCGGAACTATACCTGTTTCTAATGAATTGTTAAAAAGAAATGTTAATGGGTAACTCAACTCATCTCTGCATTCTTTTAATACTCTAGCATATACCTCATCGGGACCAGGCGATTTCTGAGGTTTCAGTCTGTCAATTTCCTTAAGCACATCATTTCTACTTATAGTAACCGTACTTAACCTATTTTCTATACTATCGCTATATACCTTACGGACTTCTGGAATCTGTGCCAAATTTTCATTAGTGAAAACGGATAGAAACTGACTATTTAATGTACTGCACATTTCTAAATCATTTTCTGTCATTTCTCCTATCGAAGTTTTAAGGGGGCCTATTTTATCTCTAACTTTAGATTTATATAGCTGGTAAAAAGCCTTAGGGTTATTTTTTGAGTCATTGGCTATCCTGATTTCATAATTTCTTTTGTCTGTCCTTATACCTTTTTTAACCTCTCTTGATAGATTCTGATAGTAAGCAAGTAGGTGAATTTCGCCTTTCTTAATTTTTCTATAGATTCCTCTCTTTTTTTTCCTAGAAGGTCTAATAGTCTATTATTCATGACAGTTAGACAGTTCAAGAGCAATTTGTAGGGAACATGCCCATATTAACCCACCTAATGTGGAGCGCATGTGGAAGAGAGCGATCCTCCGTAATGTTCCCCAAGAGGTTAGAGAACGGTTGGACTTATTTCGCGACTTGGGAATGGAGGAGACCTTTATTTCAGAGTTAGAGAGAGAATGGGGATATAGACAGTGTCGTAGGGTGGCTAAGGTTGCTGATGAACCGGGGACTTATGGTAGTAATGTTCCAGCCGCTAGTAGTGTCGGCCGACCAGATGTCAGTAATGTCTTACCCAGTAGCTAATTTGCAAGTTTATCAGCTGTCCTCTAGGCCTGGATTTTCCCCCAAATATTGTGGTTGGTGTTCAAATGGGAGTAGACATCATAGGTTAGACTGTCCAAGGAAACCAGAGTATGGAAGTTGTTTTGAATGTCTAAAAGTTAACTCTAGAAGGGGACATGAAGGGTGTCTGGGAAGACCTAACCGGAATAGGGAACAACAGGTAAACGCACAAGGTAGATCTCCCGTAACACCTAACCCCCCTCCACAGCATGACTCTCAGCTAAATACAAACACACAAACCCCTGGTCAATGACTAGACGATTCCCGGTCGACGCACTCAGCCAGTAAGGATGTAGTATGTAGTGTAAAAGATATAGAACTGAGTGAAGGTCGACATAACCTTTCGAGTGCCGAGGTAAAGAAGGTCAACCAAGTACGAGGCGAAGTAGACACCCCATTGATATGTTTAAATTTGGGACAACTTCGGGTCTCAGCTTTTGTAGACACAGGAAGTGTGGTGTCGTTGATGAAAGAGAGCACAGCGGATCGTTTAGGGTTGAAAGTTAGTGCATGCAGGCGTCCTCTACAATCGGTGTCGAATCACAAGTTAACCATAGTTGGACAAGTCTCTTCTGTAGTACATATTGCGCCCAAGTTGAGTGTCGTGCAGCGTTTCGTGATAGTTCCAGATTATTACTTGTCGACTGAGGTGCTTATGGGTGCCGATCTGATTGGTCGGGCAATTTTCACTTGGGATGGGAAAGGTAAGGAGATGCAATGGGGTGGTCAGTAGTACGAGATCAGTAGTAAGCGTTGTCAAACTGTCAATCCAATAAAGTTTCTGCCCAATCATACAAGAAGTGTTGAAGGAGACCTGGTGCATGTGAGGTGTAGGACGGTGTTGCCAGCACAGACCGTCATGTCAGTACCAATCACTCTAAAAGATAGGAATCCAGGAGATATTCTGCATATAAGTAAGTTTCGGAGGGTCAAGGGTAAAGCGCCGTTAGGACTAAATTGTTGTGTGACTGTTGATGGAGAGGGAGAATGTTACTTGCCTTTAACCAATCCAACAAAGGGTCCATTGAGACTAAACCCGGGACAGGTACTTGGAACGTATCGGGTCATTGAAGAATAGAGTATCACTTTCTTTGAACCAAATGGAGTGTATGGTAGTCAACCTGAAGCAGTGAGAGCAGGTGACGAAACTGAGAGTAGTAATGTATCTTCAGTAGTCCGGGTTGATAACGCCCTGTTACCCCACATGGATCAGGCACAGGATGGGAGTGACCGACATGCAGCTCTTAATTCAATTCTAGGAGGGCTTAAGTGGCCACATTTGTCACGGTCTCAGAAAGACCAGTTAACAGAAGTAATATTGAATAATAACTCGCTCTTCATCCTGGGCCCAAAAGAAATAGGCACCCTAAAGGTATCTGAAGCCCAAATTGTTACTAATGACTGACCTTGTATCGACATCCTGAGCAAGCAAAGAAGGTGATTGCCGAAATGATTGAAGATATGATTGCTAAAGATGTAATTGAGGAATCCACTGCTGCGTATCTAGCCCCAATTGTACTAGTTAGTAAGCCAGATGGTAGTAAGAGAATGTGCATAGATTATTGGGGGCTAAACAAAAAGGTGAAAGTTGATATTCAGCCACTACCTAGACTTGATGAGTTAGTTGAAGAGAGTGCAGGAAAAAAGTACTATTGCACTCTAGATATGAAGGATGCCCATCTCCAGGTAAGGTTGGATGAGAGCTCTCGTGACTTGACTACTTTCTCAGACGGCAATAACCTCTTCAGATATAAGCGCTTACCTTTTGGGCTGTCTGTTAGTCCAGCAATTTTTACAAGGAAAATGCAGCAAGTGTTAGCCCCGCAAGTTAAGAAAGGTTGGTGTAGAAACTATTTAGACGATGTAGTGATCTGGTCGGATTCCTTTGATCAGATGCTAGGCAGGCTAAAGACTACCTTTGAAAGGCTAGCAGAATTTGGAATGAAGCTGAATGTTAGCAAGTGTTCTTTCATAATGCGTGAAATTAAGTTTCTGGGTCATATAGTGTCAGAGAAAGGAGTGCGTCCTGACAGCAAGAACCTTGAAGCCATTAAACAGATGTCTCGCCCAACCAAAGTAAAAGAAGTAAGACGCTTTGTAGGTATGTGTAACTTTTATCGTAAGCATATTCCTGACTTTGCAGCCATTGCCAGTCCTATAACTAATCTCCTAAAGAAAGATGTCAAATTTGAGTGGTCGAGCGGGTGTGAAGATGCCTTCATGGTTCTTAAACAAAAGCTAATGTCAGCTCCACTACTGGTAAAAGCAGATTTAACTAAACCATTCGAACTACACACATGCTAGTGACACTCATATCGGGGGAGCCCTTATGCAATTGGAAGGTGAGAAAGATTTAAAGCCTATCGGATATTTCGCAAAGAAACTTACACCGGCAGAAAGGAGGTACTCGGTTACGGACAAAGAGGCCATTGCAATTGTGGGTGCATGTAGGTTCTTCAATCATTATCTGTGGTGCAAACCCTTTTCTATCATTACTGACCATAGACCACTAACTGCTATCTTCAAGAAAAAGACCAAATGTCCACGCATGTCTAGGTACATATTGGAGATGCGAGACTACGACTTTGTAATAAAGTATAATAAGGGTGTGAATCATTGTCCCAGATGCTTTGAGTAGGCCAGTAGGAGCTGTAGGTGAAACTCCAGATGTAACGCAGGCTAATTCAGAATTCCAGTGGTTAGGTCTTACGATAGATAAGATTAAGGAAGCCCAGAAAACAGACTCACGCTGGATGCAGGTGATCCAATATTTAGAAGGAGGCCAGTTGCCCCGGAAATTGCCAGGTAATCGTCCTATCTATGCTTTTGAAATGAGTGAGGAAGTGTATGTACGAAGGGAAGAGATGGGAAAATCTAGATTGTGTCTGGTCGTACCTAGGTCATTGGTGGCTATTTCTTGTTCAGTGGCCCATAATTCTTCACATCTAGGTGAACGCAAGACAGTGGCCAAGGCAAAACAGCATTTTTATTGGCCGACCTTACTGAAGGATGTACGGCATTTTGTTAAATCGTGTAAGTCATGTCAGCAGTTCAAGGGACATGGGAAGATTGTACACCATTTTAGGGAACTCCCACCCGTAGGTGACAATGGCCAAAGGATTGCCATAGATCTTATTGACTTGCACAACAGTAGGAGTGGTCATCGGTATTGTCTCACCGTGATAGACCATTTTTCTAGGTATCTGTGTATCTATCCCCTTTGAAATAAGTCTTGCAAGGTAGTAGCTGAAGAATTTAAAAGGGACATCTGTAAGTACGGCAAACCCCAGGTGGTTATTATGGATAATGGAGGAGAGGTCACAGATGCAGAGTTTAGACATTTCTGTCGGAGAGCCGGAATTAAACGTGGTTTCTGTCTACCGTACCATCCCCAAGGCAATTCAGTCATTGAGAGAGCTCATAGGACCTTGAAGACGGTACTGGCTATACCGAGTCAAGAACATCCTAATACGTGGCCTATGCACATCTGTGAAACTGAAAAAGCCTTGAATGAGGCTGTCCATATTTCTCTTGGTACCTCCCCGTTTTTTGCTTTTTATGGTAGTCACCCAAATCGGGAATTAGGAGAACTGCTGCTGCCAGGGGATGAGGACTGTATAGAGAGATTAGACGTCAAGCAAGTTCTCAAGGAGACTCAACGCCGTATGACAGCAGGATACCTTAATCGGGCGAATGAGTAGCGGAAGAACGTTTCTCTGGAGGCAGGGGGACTAGTTTGGGTGTACATTGAAGATTGCTTGCCTGGTACTGCGTCTAAGTTGAATAGAAAGTGGCAGGGTCCTTTCAAGATTGTCAAAGTTATCGATCAGGGTAGAGCCTACGAACTGGAGAATGTATTTGATGGTACCATACTGAGGAGAGCGGCGGAAAAGGTAAAAAGATTTGTCGAGAGGGATGCCTTACTGAGTGCGGTGGATCAGAGGTTCTTGACTAGGGAGGAAGAGGAGAACATCTTGCCCTGTGTTAGAGTCCGGAAGCCTGAGATATCCGAGATATCTGAGAGGCTTGGTTGGGGAATCCCATGGTGTACTGGCTTGCCTTAACTGGTCGGCTACAACAGTTGCTAAGGCTAGAGCTCTCAGAAATTCTCAGAGATGATGTCCCAGTGACTCCGGTTCGTTGGGGAGGTATGGTAGCGGGTTCCTGCACTGCCTCCTCGCTGTGGTGTGTGACCCGCCCGGCAAGTGACGGATATAAGGAATGTCGCTGGTGATCGTTGTCTCGGAGCCTCGCTGTAGTTGGCACGCTCAGACTTGTGCCTCGCTTGCTTTCGCCCGCTCGGAGTCTTCGCTACCTGAACGATAATGTGATGTAATGCCTGGATTATGGCAAAGTATCGGTAACTGCATTCGATGCTGAAATCTGCTTGAGCTATCACGCCAAGTGGAGTACTTCTCTTGGTGTAGCGGCTAAGGCGCTCGCCGCCCACGTGGCGGGCCCGAGTTCGAATCTCGGCCGCGCCGCGCCCAAAAAAACATTTGGGGCGAATTTCCGCATCAGACGCAGTTCGGATGTGATTGTTAAAAATGTAAATTGTAATTGTGTGTCATGTAAAGTCGGCAAAAATTGTATGGTGCCGTTGCGAGGTCACTTCAAGGTTACCTTAGGTTAGGTGAGGCATGAGTAAATCGAGAAGACGTGTAGGTGATAAAAGCGTAAACTGGAATTTTTCACTGGCTATCGGAAAAGGGGTCAATTTCGTCCGCCGTCTCAGTTTGTTGCACTCAAGGCGGCCTCCAAGAATTCGGAATGTGACCTGAATTCGGATAGTTGTCTGAAAATCGGACGGTTGTTGGAAATTCGGACGGTTGTCGGAAATTCGGACGGTTGCCGGAAATTTGGAAGGTTTGTTGGAACTTGGGATATCGGATGATTGTCTGGTATTCTGATGGTTTGTCGGAAATTTGAATGGTTATCAGAAATTGAGATTGCAACCAGAATTGGGATTGTGACCATAATTCGTATTGTGACCAAAATTCGGATTGTGAACAGAATTCAGATTATGATTAGAATTTCGGATGGCTGTCGGAAATTCGGATTGTGACCAGAATTCGAATAGCAGTAGGAAATAAGGATTGTTTTCGGGAATCTGGCTGGTTTTCGGCATCTCGCAGTGGCCGTATACCGAGTTAACCCACCAGACCCGGTTGGGCTCTGAGGCACCCATAACAAATACCCCCCGCGGAACCCGGTAGGGCTCTGAGGCTCCGGCAGCTTGAAAGCCTGTAAGCTTGGTGTGCGAGGCGTCCGTCCAACGCATGTGAACAACAGCCGGTTGGACCGACGCCGCGCATCTCCGACCACAAGAAGGAGAGGCGTCCTTGTTCGTGTGTGGCTGTGTGTTTTGTTAAGTAGTGAAAAGTAGTGATAAGTGGCTGATATCGCCACAAAGTTCTCTCCACGGAAATCATCATCACAACTGAACCAGTTGATTTAGAAAGCTCTACTCAACGCCATTATACAGGTACGAAACACATCTACGCTTGGGGATGCGCGGGAATGCGGAAGCAGTCAAAATAACAAAGATACGGTAGCCTAGGCGTAGACGTTTTTTCGGCCAAAACCCCCGGGTTTCAGGGAAATTATAGAATACAATAGCCGGGGCTGGAGGGTTAAAGGGAGATGCGTCGTTTTTTTCTGGACCCCCTTCTCCCTCATGTTTAGCATATTAGTTTGGACATTTTATGACAGTCGTTCCATTAGTTTGGAAATTTTGAGACCTTTCACCCCATTTATTTGTCAATATTAAGACCTTTCGTGCCATTTAGGTGTTGATTTTCCTGGCGATCGATAGCGAGCCTGTAATTTTAGATGGAGGCCGGGATACCAATTTATCTTGAAAGGAGGTCTAGGGGGTGATTTTTTAAGCTTGATGGAGGTCTAGGGAGGAAACTAGAAAAATAATACATAAATGAAAAAAAATCGACCAATAAGTGAATCATCCCCCCTTAACCCGGGAACTGCAGAGTTCCCCCGGCGGACTGCGGGAAGACTCTTGAGTCAGAAAAAATAAATAAACTTTAAACATCGGAGAAAAAAAAATATTTATTTTTATTTTATTTTTTTGCCCCTGGGCCATGCAAAATATCACTCCTCTACCTCCCCTCCTTCAGTTATCACCTATTTTCCCTGTTATTCCCTTATTCTGAGGTATATTTTCGTGCTAACATTAGCGAGTTGCAAGCAGGGCATTGTCATCACTGTTAGCAAGCGAGTGCAAGAGAGAGAGAGAGAGAGTATCGATCGACAGTGTCTCTCCAGCCTTGGGGGAAATTGGCGGGAAAGGAGGTTGCCTCACCCATACATTATGTAACTACCGCCCTGTATCGCCGATTTTGACCATTCAAACGCTGTTTTCACTTGTTTTATTGTTGTAACAGGTTAATACCTTTATAATCAACCTATAATAGGTGCATATGGATAAGTATTAATGCTATTTATGGTAAAATTAATATTTTAGTGATGGAAACAGCTCAAATACATGCGCACAGGCAGAGGTGTCTAATTACCCCCATGCGCACTTCTGAGGTTAAAGGTGGAGACGCACTTTCGGGGTATCGTATAACTCGGCGATAAAGTGGCTCTGTTTATTGTCACTTGGATTGGCTGATGCTGTTCTCACTTGTTTTTCACTTTTTTTTTTTTTTTTTTTTTTTTTTACACATACTTTTTCATTGTTCTGGCTTGTGTTTTTATTATTTTTATCACTCACTTTTTTATTGTTTTTCTGGTGTCCGATATTTTTCCTGCATTTTTATATTTTGTGTTCTCATTGTTTCTTTATTATGTTTTCACTCTTGCTTTATTAGGTTTTTCATATACTCCTATGTTTGTTCACACTGATTTGTTTATGTTTTACATAATTGTAGTTGTACGGTTGCGCTAATAAGTCATGTCTCGGCTGTCATTACGTTTGGCTCGCTCTGTGCTGTATTAATGTCTGTCAGATGTTGAATAGGGTGGGTGGGTAAGTGTAGGAACATGTTGGTATATTTCACTCTATATGAAGAAATGAAGCTTAGATATTGCTGATACCAATTATTGATCAAAACATACTTCGTGCCGATACATAACTTATTAGTGCGACTGTACACCGGTTTTACTGATGATTATGATGTATGCTTTTCATTCGTTTTTTCCCCTTTCTTAGATTATGTTACTACTTTATTTGTGTTTGTTTCAGTTACTTTGATTTTATTTCCTCATCAATAGTAAATGCCTACTTCTATAATCATCAACGTTTTCTACTTTTTTCCTCTGTCTACTTTTCTTAACCCCTTGAAGCTCTGACGCGTTTTAGCAGTTTATTTTGGCTATCATTAGACGATTGTATGCAGCTTAGGAGGGATCTGTGGGTATTAAAAGGGTAAATACTATCTCAATCAATCCTTTGACTTCCATATACCGTTACTAATCTGAATAAAATCGTCTAATAATAGCCAGAAAACAACAGAAACGCGTATTGGAGCTTGAAAGGGTTAATCCTCCTTCTCTTCTTCCTCCTCAACCTTCTATGACTTTATAATATTAGTTTACCTATTATGCTCTGTAAATGATCAGAAGGGGATAAGGCACCGTAAATGATGAGAAGGATATAAGGCACCGTAAATGATCAGAAGGGTATAAGGTGCCGTAAATGATCAGAAGGGTATAAGGTGCCGTAAATGATCAGAAGGGTATAAGGCGCCGTAAATGATCAGAAGGGGATAAGGTGCTGCAAATGATCAGAAGGGGATAAGGTGCTGTAAATGATCAGAAGGGGATAAGGTGCCGTAAATGATCAGAAGGGGATAAGGTGCCGTAAATGATCAGAAGGGGATAAGGTGCCGTAAATGATCAGAAGGGGATAAGGCGCCGTAAATGATCAGAAGGGTATAAGGCGCCGTAAATGATCAGAAGGGTATAAGGCGCCGTAAATGATCAGAAGGGGATAAGGCACCGTAAATTATCAGAAGGGTATAAGGCACCGTAAATGATCAGAAGTGGATAAGGTGCCGTAAATGATCAGAAGGGGATAAGGCGCCGTAAATGATCAGAAGGGGATAAGGCACCGTAAATGATCAGAAGGGGATAAGGCGCCGTAAATGATCAGAAGGGGATAAGGTGCCGTAAATTATCAGAAGGGTATAAGGCACCGTAAATCATCAGAAGGGTATAAGGCGCCGTAAATCATCAGAAGTGGATAAGGCACCGTAAATGATCAGAAGGGTATAAGGCGCCGTAAATTATCAGGGATACCCGCCTTAGGGTAGCAATGACTTCTAGGAATTAATGGTACAATGACTATCTCAGTCATCCTTTTAATCGATTATGACAGGTCCTTCCCAAGCTGAATACAATTATCTGGAGGTAGCTAGGAAGACTATAAAGAATGCGTCATCTGATTGAAAGATTTAAGGGGGATTCGTATTTATTTGTACTTATTTGTTCTTTTAAGGGTAGGTATTTAGTTTATTCCCTAGACCTCCATCAAGCTTAAAATTAAACCCCCTTGACCCCCTTTCAAAATAAATGTGTACATTTTTCGGTAGAAAAATCTCTCGGCCAAAGGCCGGTTCCTCTCAAAGTACAGGCTTGCTATCGCTCGCCAGGAAAAAATCGACACCTAAATGGTACGAAAGGTCTTAAAATTGACAAATCGGGCGAACGTTCTTAAAATCGCCAAACTAATGGGGTGAACATCTTAAAAACTCAAAAGCAATGGGGCTAAACATGAGGGAGAAAGAGGTAAAGACAAAAATCCCTCAAGTGGAAATCTCCCCTTAATTCATCCCAAGACCTCCATCAAGCTTTAAAAAATATCCCCAAAAGCCCCCTTCGAGATGAATTTGTAAATTTTTCGGTAGACAAATGTCGCGGCCGAAGGCTGATTCCTCCTAAATTACAGTACAGGCTCGCTATCACTCGCCAAGAAAAAATCGACACTTACATGCTACAAAAGATCTTAATATCACCAAACTATTGTAATGGGGCTAAACATAAGGGAGAAAGGGGTCCTGAAGATAACAAAAATCCCATTAGCCCCTTCACCACCAGTACGTAATTTTCATCATATTCTGGTTACCATTAGACGATGTTCTTTAGTTTTTAATCTACCTTTTACGACTTAAATGGATAAATGCGATCTCAATATACCCTCATAGTATCATAGGTCCTTCTTAAACTGCCTAAAATCATCTACTTTTAGCCAGATTCAAAGGTCAAATGGCGTCATGGTGCTGAAGGGGTTAAGTACGGTCGCGCTAATAAGTCATGTCTCAGCTGTCATTAAGTTTGGCTTTCTCAGTGCTGTATTTGTCTTGTCAGATGTTGAATAGGGTGGGTAAGCGTAGGAACACGTTTGTATATTTCACTCGATTATGTTGGACGTGGAATTGGGCGATCTGGGTCCGTAGAATTTACGAGTCATTCAGTCGATGCCAAACCTGACGAAGTGGTAATATCGTACGTATGCCTGTTTATATTAAGAGAGAGAGAGTGAGAGAGAGAGAGCTACATAGATACACAGACCTCAAGGTCCTTACTAGGCAGTCTGGCCTTACAAACTATATAATTATATATATACATATACACGCATATATACATATACACATACATACATATATATACAGTATATATATACATACTGTACAGTGCACACACATACACATACATACATACATTAAAAAAAAAAAAACATTGAACGAGAGAGAGAGAGAGAGGGAGGGGAAGAGAGATTTCAGTATCAGGCATCTGCACATAAATACCATAAACCGAGAGGTAAAATTAATATTATTCTAAAGATTATTGATGAAATAGACTTGTCACTATAGTCCGCGTTATTTATTCCATGATATACATTGATAGTTGCAGATTATTAAATTTTTGACAACTCTGGTCTGGCAGCTTCTAAAATAAACCTTTATGGGCATATTCTGTTCCTTCAATCTAGTCACCGATAACAGTTCAGAGTTCTGGATCCTATGTACAGTAGCGCTAATAAGTCATGTTTCAGTTGTACTTACGTTTGGCTCTCCCTGTTCCGTATTAATGTCTGTCAGATGTTGAATAGGGTGGGTATAAGTGTAGGAACATGTTTGTATATCTCACTCGAAACGAATACATTTTGTTTTAGATAATGCTGATACCAATTATTGATCAAAATATACTTGGTGCCGGGACATTTATTTGGCCGACTGTACTATATTGCATAACACAAAAAAGGTATACATATGTGCGTGTGTATGTCTGGCCGTCTGTGTGAGTTTGGTTGTGTCTAAGTGGGAATGTGTGATTTGAGTGTAAGTGTTCGTGTGTGTTCCATATGTATGTCTTATGTGTGGGTGTAGGTGTGTGTCTGGGTGTGGATATGTGTGTGTGTTTGTATATGTCTGGGTGTGGATATGTGTATGAATGACTAAAGGTGAAATATTTACTTAAGGAGCATACAGTGAGCTTAAAGTGAAATAAGAGGAAAGGGATATGTTTGCAGAGCTTGAAAAATGAACGCTTGCAATAACATTACGGCCTTAGCAATAATACGATTGGTAATGTTGAAATATGATACACTTAACAATTTGGCAGCACATGCGGTAGTATCGACATTTCTCAACAGTAATATCTAGAAATGGATGAAAAATACTTAACCAACCTCTCTCTCTCTCTCTCTCTCTCTCTCTCTCTCTCTCTCTCTCTCTCTCTCTCTCTCTCTCTCTCTCTCTCTCTCTCTCTCTCTCTCTCTCTCTCTCTCTCTCTCTCTCTCTCTCTCTCTCTCTCTCTCTCTCTCTCTCTCTCTCTCTCTCACAAAGCTCGACTCCTCCGTGCCAAGAATTCAAACCTCATTTATTTCTTTGTAATCGATTTCGACAATAAATCACAAAATTATTGCCAAGTTAAAATAGATAAATCAACATGAAGGGGGGGGGGGGGGGGAATCCGACCGTCTTTGGAAGAGATGGTGGAAGGTTACTATATATCACACACACAGACACACAGACAGACAGACAGACAGACAGACACACACACACACACACACACACATACACACCTGTTCCTGTGGTTGTAGTTGAGGGCTGTCAGTTAGCGCCCCGTGGTCCACGCCGTTGTGGCGCCGCCACTACATCCCATCTACCCTCCTCTGTGCCAGCTGGTCAAGAATGCTGTTGCTGGCAGCACGGAGGTAGTAGTGGGGTAGGATTGGTTGGTCTGGCAGTGATGACAGGAAATCATCCAAGTCCTTTTTTAATTTTTCAACGGTTGCGTAGTTTTGGTTTCTTATTTCTTTTGGCAGTGCATTGTAGAGCTTCGGACCCCGTGTAGCGAAGGCATTTTCTTTAAGTGTCTTAACTCTTGTCAGTGCTCTTGAGTTAATTGACCTGATAATACACATACGGCCCAGTCGTTGGTTTTCTTTTATCTTTATCAACTCCTTTTCTTCCTCTCCCAGCAGGTTTGGGGCTAAGTTGTTGAGAATTTTCCAGGTATAAATGATCAAGTATCTTTCTCGGCGTCGTTCTAGAGAGTACAAGTTTAGAGACTTAAGTCTTTGCCAGTAGTCTTCCTCCTTCACAGACACTATTTTACTAGTGAAGGAGCGCTGGATGCCTTCCAATGCTTGTTTCTCTCGTGACTTCCAGGGATTCCATAACTGGCAACAATATTCCAAGAGTGGCATTACCAAGGCCTTATACAGGGTTAACATAGGTTCGCTTTCACGAGTTCTGAAAGTACGCAATACCCAGCCAACCTGGGCTCGTGTCTTTTGTACTACTGTTAGGATATGGGTAGTGAAGGTGGCATCATCACTGATTGTTACCCCTAGGTCTAGCACTTTGTTGTTGCACTTTATTCTTTGGCCATCATGTGCCGAATAGTGGACTTCTTCTATTTTGTTTGTACCATATCTAACCAGTTCAAATTTGTTATTATTGAAAGACATATTGTTTGTTTCGGCCCATGTATATAGCTTGGTAAGGTCAGATTTTAATTTGTCCACATCTGCCATTGATTTAGTTTCTTTCATTACTCTGGTATCATCGGCAAAAGACGAGACTTTTGAGTAGAGTGTACCTTGGTCAATGTCGGATATGAGTATGAGGAACAGCAGTGGCCCCAGTACAGAACCTTGAGGGACACCACTGTAGATATTTGAGTCATGGGAAATGACACCACCCACAGCAACACATTGCTTTCTCTCGTTCAGGAATTATGGATCCATACTCCAAGGCGACCTACTATTCCTAGATTGCGGACTTTATGTAATAGGATTCCGTGGTCCACCTTGTCGAAGGCCTTACTGAAGTCCAAGTAGATTACATCGATGTTGCTGCCATTCTCTAGTGTACTAACAAATTTTTCATGATGGGCAAGGAGCTGGGACAAGCATGATCTACCTTGTCGAAATCCGTGTTGGCTATCATTTATTTTATTGTTTTGTTCAAGGTAGTTTGTAATATTCTTGACAATAATTTTCTCAAAAGTTTTAATGATATGGGATGTGAGGGCAATAGGTCGGTAGTTTTCGGCTTTGCCTCTTGACCCACCTTTGAATACGGGAGTTACCTTAGCTCTCTTCAGTAATCCAGGAATTATCCCGGAATCCAGTGAAGATCTGTATAGGATTTTGAGAGGTACACACAACTTTTCTGCACATTTCTTAAGTAGTATGGCCGGAAAACCATCAGGGCCAGCTGCAGCATGGGTGGAAATTTCTTTAACTGCTTCTATTATATCATTCTCAGTAAAAGCTATATCTTCTATTGATGGGTCCTTGATCTTGTTGGAGAAAAAGTTGTTGGGTTCTGTGATGATCTTATCTTTAAAAGGAGTACTGAAAACACTCGTACTGTTTACAAAGAGCTTCACAAACTTCTGTTGGGTCTTCAATCATTTTACCGTGCTCACTTGTTAAAGGGCCAACAGCGGCCTTAATTGTTGATCGGTTACTTGCATATTTGAAGAAGTATTTAGGGTTTGACTTGATTGCAGATACTGCCTGTTCTTCTCTCAGCTTCATTTCTTTTTCAATAGAGGTTTTCAACTGCTCTTCTAGCGTCAAGATTTTCCACTGCATCAAAGTACGGTTGTGGTCGTTGGTACAATGGGCAATTTTTACTCTTAGTCTTCTTAGTTTTCTCATTATTATCCTTCGATCACGGGGAATTTTCTTAGTGGTTGAGGGTTGTTTTTTAATAGAGGTGTATTTTTCACAAATCGCTAAGCAATGTTTCAGCAGTAAGTCATTGGTTATTGGGGTCTGTATCTGTCAACAATTTCTCCCAACATAATTGACCCAATTCTCTATCAATATTCTCCCAGCATGTATTAGTACTGAAAACATTTAGTTCATTTAAACTTAGGTTTCTTTGGGGTGGTATAATTTCTTTTTTGTGTTCTAAAGATTTTATGTTGGTAGTCATTACAATTATATTGTGGTCTGATATAGTTGTTGTTGTTGTTCCCCAAGCTGCCTGGCCGAACAGCCCCAAGGCCCCGAGCAATTCCAAGGCCATAACCGAGCGCCCCCACAGAACCCTCCCTGCCGACCACAATAAAGCCTGGGTGACCGAAGCCACTCCATGGCGGGGAGCTGAGGAGGGTGCGGAAACGCCCAGGAAACCAAAGCCCCACCCAGGGCCCTGTGCCCCTCAGCAATTATGAAGAGAAAGTTGAGGGCAAGGGAAAAATGTGACGCTTTGGCTTCCAATCTTGGTAGATTGGGAGGTCAATCCACGGAAAAGACGCTGTCACTTGAGATCTAGAAAATATATAAGTTAAAGGAACAGTCAGAGTAAGCTATGGGTATGGCAGAGATCGCTCAGGTCTCACTCTGATAGACCAGCCCATCACCACTGATATAGTAGTTGGGTCTACAGTGTACTCGTGGACAAGCTCTTCGTTATTAGTGAAGAATAGGTCTAGGATATTTTTGCCACGTGGAGGGACTCTGATATACTGGTTCATGCAGTTGTTCTCTGCTAGGTCAAGGAGGGCAGCTGCTTGTAATTGTGCATCTGTAGATCCTCCTTGTACCACTTCAGTTTCCCAGTCAATTATTGGTAAGTTGAAATCACCTGTTAGGATGGTATTTGGTAAGGGAGCTGACATCTCATTTATTTTGTCTTTAATCAGTGTCAGGATTGGGATAAAATTGTTCTGGGTACAGTCAGGAGGGCGATAGATGACAATAAACATCAGATTTATGTGTTCAATGTTGAGCATTTGTACCTCAGCAACTGAGTTTGAGAATGAAAGTATCACTTTGGTGTACGGGGAGATTGTGTCTTTCAAATAGGTGATAATTCCTCCTTTCTTTCTTCTATTTGCTCTATCAGTTCTGAACGATGTATAGTTGTTTATTTTAACCTCGGCATCTTTAATATTTTCAGAGAGATGTGATTCGGTAAGTGCAACAATAAGGGCTTCCTCTTCAGATGCTAATTCAGACATTATTTCAAGCTTTGCTTTGAACTTGCGTGGGATTAGCCCCTCAATGTTGCATGAAATTATTTTGTTTAATATGGAAACATATGATCTGGTGAGAGGACTCCTTGAGGATGGCCTATCGGCACACAGGATGGATGCCAATTGATGCTTTGGTCTTGTTGCCATGCTTTTATCTTGAGGATATGGTTCATTTGCATTTGAAGAATTTGCACTTGTTCTATAAGAATTTTCTATTCCATCACTTGGTCTTGGTTGGTTCTGTACAGGGGGAGCTGCAATAAATGAATGTATAGGCTCAGGAATAACTGGTGGAGTAGCAGTGGGTGTAGTTACTGTAGAAGTAGGTGGGATAGTAGTTGGTCCTGGCCCAACATAAACTGTGGGTCCTGGTCCAGCAGATGGTCTTGGCTCAACCACTGGACCAGGTGGTGGTAAAGTTCTGGGTCCTGGATTGTAAACATTAGTAGGTGGTACCTGGTGAGCAGTCGTTGGTGGTAGTTTGGAGTTCAGAGGTCGACGACGAGTGCCTTTAAGGTGAAGTTTCCTACATCTTTGGTTAAAACACTCGGATGCCTCTGCTGATCCTTTACAGATAATAGGGTGAAAGTTCTCACACTGACGGCCTTTTACACATCCATGTGCAGGGTTAGGGCCATGAGCTTGGTAGGCTGGACAGATCTTAGGGTGATTATATCTGCAATCACGACCTTCTCGGCCGAATTTACAACTATTTTGTTTGTAATAGAAACAGATCTTGTCAACCTTTTCTTTCAATTGTGGTATAGAGGCATTTGTTTCTTGAACACTGGTTTGCGTCTCTTTTTTCAGATTCAGAATCATGTAATGTTTTGTCCTCATCTTGTGTAAGGTCAGTCACTGTACTGGTAACATCACGCTCGATGATTGATTGTACCCATGCATACTGTTCATCATATTTATCCTTAAACTTTAATTGTACACAACTCTCACAATTGTAGTGGATTCTAGAGTTAAAGTAATTTACTCGGTGGTATGATGGAAGTTCAGAACAGGCAACATGGATAAAACAATTACTGTTTTCACACTTTAAACACTCACTTATGCAAGACTTGGTACACTTTGAGCATGAATTTCCCGGAGGGGGTAGGCTTGTTCTATGAGACATGCTTCTAGGTAGGGGGGGGGGGGGGGGAGGTTGTTTACAAACGGGTAATTCACTTTTCTATTTTCTATTTAGGGTTTCGCTTTTTAAATTACCGGTACCTTAATTTAACTTCCACAAGATAGATTCATATCACCAATATGGGGGAAGATAGTGGTAGTGGTGGAAATGTTGGTGTGGGTGGTTTGTATGGTTGAACAACAGGTGGCGCTGACTGGGCGAGAAGGCTGGGTAGAGTATAGTATTTTCGTTAATATTTCATCACCCACTCGCTTAATTTTCTTCCAGATACAATCACAAACGGCGCGAATCCTTAATGCTTAATTGGCATAGGTCACCTACGTCAGTATTTCCAGAGATATTGACAAAATCTGAGGACCTCTGCTGCACCGTGATTACACCCGGTCACCGACACACACACACACACACACACACACACACACACACACACACACACACACACACACACACACACACACACACACACACACACACACACACACACACACACACACACACACACACACACACACGAGAGAGAGAGAACCTGAAAATTAGCTAAAGAGAGTGTGCGCGCGTGCGTGTGTGTGAGAGAATGAGTGAGAGAGAGAGTGTACACAAGATGGAATGCCAACAAGCAAACCATGAAATGAGCGTGAATGTCCATAGCTAGAACGGGGTTAATTGGAGCAGAAGGCCTCTGATCTACTACAATATTAACAGCATATATTCCACGGTATAGTTTCCGGCACCTCTTAAATACAGTTGTGCTGTATAGGTTATTGTTATTCGAAGGTGTAAGTTGTTGTTGTTGTTGTTGTTGTTCCCCAGGCTGTCTGACCGAGCAGCCCCAAGGTCCCGAGCAAGGCCAAGGTCATAACCGAGCGCCCCCACAAAACCCTCCCTGCTTACCACTAATAAAGCCCAGGTGACCGAAACCACTCCAAGGTGGAGAGCTGAGGAGGGTGCGGAAACGCCCGGGAAACCAAAGTCCCACCCAGGGCCCTGTGCCCCTCAGCAATTATGAAAGGAATGTTGAGGGGCAAAGGAAAAATGTGAAGCTATGGCTCCAAGTCTGCCAGCCTCTAGGTTGGCAGTAGGGAGGTCAATCCACGGAAGAGACGCATTCATTTGAGATCTAGAAAATATATAAGTAAAAAGAACAGTCAGAGTAAGCTATGGGTATGGCAGAGATCGCTCAGCTCTCACTCTGATAGACCAGACCATCACCAGGGAGCATATGTACTTGGAAACCAACTTTCATGCCTGTAAACTCGCACTCACTAAATCTTTCTTTCATCTACTTATCTATCTATCTATCTTTATTTATCTATCTATCTATCTATCTGTATCAAACTTTCTACGAATCTGTTTGTCGATATGTCTCTCTGTCTTGTGTATTTACTTGTTTGTAGAAATAGATTTAGTAATGAATGCAGCTGTATCGGTTCAAACTGGTTTATGCATCTCTTTAAAAGATCTTGTTATATTTGTTCATGGATCTGACTTGTCACATTCCAATTAACCCCTTCTGTACCGGCGACGTCTTGTATTTTTGCTATATTTAGACGCCATTGTGCTGTTTAAGAAGGATCTGTGGTAGTAAAAAGAGTTAATTGAGATAATTCGAAGCTTGTTAATTGCTCGAGGCCCTTTTTAAACTGAGTAAAATCGTCTAATAGTAGCCAGAATAAAAATAAAAAAGACGTTGCCGGTACAGAAGGGGTTAAACATTTTGCAATCGGATTTGATAAAGCTTTATAATTATATTCATTTTGAAATATAAGGAAAACAACATTACGTCTGTGATGTGAGCAACTTGATTAATTTTAACCATTGTGTTAAAGGAGTACAAAGGAAATCAAGCAACAACAGATCTAGTGACCCTTCTAGGTTGCTTGTCCTCCAAAACACTGAGGATCAAGTGTCCAAACAGTGGTTTAGAGTGGGTAAGGGAACATTGGAAAGGGAACTAATGTCCGTGGCAGGATTAGGAAGTTAGTAGGGGACAGATGGGTTAGTAACTGAGGGGGGGATAAAATAAAGTTATTCATTTACAAACGCAGTCAGTCGCAGGTTTGATGCGAGATATTTGTCTAGGCGGAGTTTAAATGAATCAACGGTGATGCAGTCTATAACGTTTCGGGGAAGCCCATTCCACAAGTTGACAACTCGATTGAAGAAGAAATTCTTAGATTCGTGCGAGTTAAAAGATTTACCAATAATTTTGCAACCGTTTCCCCGCGTGTAATTAGATTGGTCGATAGTGAAGTACTTACTACAGTTCATATTGTCGATGCCTTTGATGATTTTGAACACTTGAATTAAGTCACCTCTTAATCTGCACTGGGTTAAAGGAAATAGATTTAATTCTCTAAGACGCTCTTCCTATGGTTTGTTCTTTAGGCTAGGTATCATTTTGGTAACTCTACGTTGAACTCGTTCTAGCTTGTTTATATCTTTTTGGTAATAAGGGCACCAGGATTGAACGCAGTGTTCCAGAAGAGGGCGGACTAAGGAATTGTAAAGGGTTAGGATAACTTCTTTGGATTTATGCTCAAATGACCTGCCTATAAAGCCAATTATTTTGTTTGCCTTCTTAACAACTTCTGAACATTGTTGACTCGGTTTTAGGTTACTCGATATTGTTACTCCCAGATCGGTTTCTCTGTTTACATTCTTAAGCTGAGTGCCATTCATCGAATAGTTTGCTTTCTCGTTTAGGTATCCGATATGTAGTACTTTACATTTATCCGCATTGAAACTCATTTGCCATATTTGGGCCCAACATGACAAGTTATCTAGATTGTGTTGCATATCGTCAACTTGTTCTTTTGAGAGTACGCTATTTGCAATTTTTGTATCGTCAGCAAATTTTGAGATTGTACAGGTGAGACCCTCATCTATGTCGTTGATGTAAATTAGAAAGAGAATTGGTCCTAGTACCGATCCCTGGGGTACCCCGCTACTTACATTGGTCCATTTAGATGCCTTACCGTTTATGACTACTCTTTGCTTTCTGTCGCTGAGCCAATTTTCTATCCATTTCAACACACCGTCTTGTATTCCATGCGCTTTTAGTTTTAGCAGTAAACGTTTGTGGGGAACTTTGTCAAAGGCCTTTTGAAAATCAAGGTATATAATATCTACAGCTTTACTCTCATCGTAGAGGTTGAGGATATCGTGGAAGAAGTCTAAGAGGTTTGTTAAACAGGAACGTTTTTTACGAAAGCCGTGTTGAGTATCTTTAAGTATGTTATTTTCCTCTAAGTGATTTACGAGTCTGTCTCGTATGACCGTTTCTAGCATTTTACATACAACTGAGGTTAAGCTAATTGGACGATAGTTACTGGGTAGGGATTTGCTGCCTTTTTTGAATATCGGTGTTACGTTGGCTAGCTTCCACTGATCAGGCATAGTTCCAGACTGCAAGGATTTATTGAATAGTAATGTCAGTGGTTTGGAGAGCTCATCCTTAGCTTCCTTTAGAACTCTAGGCGAGATTGTATCCGGTCCAGGCGTTTTATTTACCTTGAGTTTATCTAAACAATTCAATACTTCTCTCTCTGTAACGGTGATATTGCTTAGAACATCTGAATTATCAATCTGAATTGGCGATGGTGTAGGGATATCACTGAGGTCTTCTGTTGTAAAAACTGATGCAAAGAAGGTATTGAGGGCATTACTCATTTGTACTTCGTCTTTGGTGTATTCTCCATTTTCATCGACTAACGGTCCAACAGTTGAAGTAACTACTTTTTTCTTTCTGATATAACTATAGAATTCTTTCGGGTTTGTTTTACTTTGATTCGCAATATGTAACTCTTAAGGTCTTTTTACTTTGCTTAATTAACTTTTTGGCTTTGCGTCGTAGCTCTACAAATTTCACCCGTTCTTCGTCATTTTGTGAGGATTTTAATCTATCATTAGCAAATTGTTTAGCAAGCAGGCAGTTTGAAATATCTTTATTCCACCATTGTTGTTATTGTTAAGGGGAGACTGGCGGTTTGTTTGGTCTATTATATAGGTAATTTATCCATAATTTGTGTTGGTTTCCTCCCTAGACCTCCATCAAGCTTAGAAAAACGATTGTATTCAGTTTAAAAAGGGCCTCCAGCATCTAACAGGCTTGGAACTATCTCACCTTAACCCTTTTGTTTACTACCGCAGATCCTTCCTAAACTGCACCAAATCGTCTAAATATAGCTAGAATATAATTAAATAGACGTCGCCGGTAAAGAAGGGGTTAAATTCAACAACATTTATTAGATTAGATGTGGGTGGATTTCTGAATTTGGTTTCCAGTTATTTGGAAGAAATTAAGGGAGCTCACCTCGTTTTTTGTTTCTCTTTCTCTCCTTCTCTCTTTGGCTTGTATACATTCGGCCCCATTCAGCGTACTGTTTTAAGACGTTTACCCTCATCCAGGTGTTAATATTTTCTTGGAGAGCAGTAGCGAGCCAGCATATATATATATATATATATTTTACAGCAAGCTAAATTTGAACATTTTTCGATAGAAAAAATTCTCCGGCGAAGCCTGATGCCTCCATACTATGCTGGCTTGCTATCGCTCGTCAGGAAGTAATCGACACCTGGATGGGGATAAACCTCTTAAAACAGTTGGCTGAATTGGACCTAATGGATACAAGTCAGTGAAAGAGAAAGGGAGAGAGAGATTTAAAAAAAGCAGGTGACCCCCCCTTAAGGCAATGATAATATTTGTGGGGAATAATGAGCCAACTACAGTATGAGAAACTTTGTAAATACTTTAAAATCTTATTAGTAAAAGTCTACTGTTTATCTTATTGAGATTTTTTTTGTCTCTCTCTCTCTCTCTCTCTCTCTACGAATTGCTTCAGAAACGACCAAATGGGAACTAAATTCAGGCACATTTTCACTCAGTGCCAACAACATAGTGAATTATTTAGGAAGATTTAATATTAAGGGGGCCCACTTAGTTTTGTTTCTCTTTCTCTCCCTCTCTCTTTGGCTTGTATCCATTTGGCCTCATTCAGCTTACTGTTTTAATACGTTTACCCCCATCCTGGTGTCAATATTTTCCTTGCGAGCGGTAGCGAGCCAGCATATATGTACTTTTGTTTCGACAGCAAGCTAAATTTGTATATTTTTCGATAGAAAAATGTCTCCGGCAAAGCCGGATTTCTCCATACAATGTTGGCTCGCTATCGCTCGCCAAGAAGAAATCGACACCTGGATGGGGATAAACGTCTTAAAACAGTTGGCTGAATGGGGCCGAATGGATACAAGCCAGAGTAAAGGAGAGAAGAGAAAAAAAAAGGTGACCCCCTTTAAGAGCACGACAAGGAAATAGGTCAGGTAAATCATGGACTCATGTGATGCAAGAATTATTAGGGAGTTAACCTTTGTACAGTCGCGCCAATAAGTGAAGTCTCGGCACCAAGTATGTTTTGATCCATAATTGGTATCAGCAATATCTAAGCTTCATTTCTTCATATCGAGTGAAATATACCAAGGTGTTCCTACGCTTTCCCACCCAATTCAACATCTGACAGACATTAATACAGCACAGAGCAAGCCAAACGTAATGACAGCTGAGCCATGATTTATTAGCGCGACCGTACTCTCGGATACCATAGCCTCCATGTTTTGCTGTATACAAATATAACTGGATTGATTGGGGGGGGGCATATTATTCTTTGAGCTACTACAGATCCCTCCTAAGCTGAACTAAACATATTATGGTTGTCCGAACATAATGAAGAAAGGCATCGACTATACCGAAAGAGTTAAGAACACAAATACAACTTTATGAATACATAATACATTACACATACACAACCTTATCAATACATAATACATTACACATACACAACCTTATCAATACATAATACATTACACATACACATCCTTATCAATACATAATACATTACACATACACAACCTAATGAATACATAATACATTACACATACACAACCTTATCAATACATAATACACATACACAACCTTATTAATACATAATACATTACACATACACAACCTTATGAATACATAATACATTACACATACATTACAATACATAATACATTACACATACACAACCTTATTAATACATAATACATTACACATACACAACCTTATTAATACATAATACATTACACATACACAACCTTATGAATACATAATACATTACACATACACAACCTTATGAATACATAATACATTACACATACACATCCTTATAAATACATAATACATTACACATACACTATTAACCCATTCAATACCAGGGACGTCCTTTTCATCATATTTTGACAACTATTAGACGATTTTATTCAACTTAGGAAGGACCTCTAGCAATAATAAGGCTTCAAACTATCTCAACCAACCCTTTTAACTATCACAGATCCTTCCTAAGCTATATAATATCGTCTTAATATTGCTAGAATATAATACAACACACGTCGCTGGTACTCAAAAGGGTTAATATATAAATTATTCAAACAATAAATTATAGAAGTTATATATTATTAATAAAATAAGAACTATAAAATTCAAACACACAGATAATATACATACATTCAAAACATAGTCCACTGGTCAACCATCGTGAACGTAGAGGTCAACCATAATTGGTCAACCATCATGGTTCAGAGGTCAACTATCTCACACACACACACACACACACACACACACACACACACACACACACATACACACACCGTCTATTAGACTCAGTCTTGTGCCCAACCTTCGTTGGGAACAATCTCCTTAACCGGCCACTTGTACTCGGTTGACTGGATGCGGGCTTTTTCTAAGTCGGCCAGTTCATTATCCCAACCTTTGCTGGGAAAAATCTCATTGACCGGCCACTGGTACATAGTTTCCCGGATACGGACTTTTTCTTCCTCGACCAGTATCCAAAAAGGATGAGAGTTTTCGTCAACTTTCTTGAATATAAAACCGTATATTTTTTCCACTTTATGTTGCTCTTGGGCTTTTCGTTTTACCCGTTCCTTGAAGCTGTACTGAGGCTTGGCACGAGCGGGCTTGGGGGTGGCAGGGGTGGGCTCGGGGGTGACAGGGGCGGCTTGGGGGTGGCAGGGGTGGGCTCGGGGGTGACAGGGCGGGCTTGGGGGGTAGCAGGGGTGGGCTTGGGGTAGCAGGGGGGGCTTGGGGGTAGCAGGGTGGGCTTGGGGTAGCAGGGGTGGGCTTGGGATGGGAGGGGCGGGCGTGGGGGTGGTAGGGGCGGGCTTGGGGGTGGTAGGGGCGGGCGTGGGGGAGTCAGGAGCGGGCTTGGGTGTAGGGGTGACAGGGGCGGGTGTGGGGGTGGCAAAGCACGGAAAGAGGGGACGTAGGGGGGGGAAGAGAGGGTGGGAGGGGCGGCCATGGGGGTGACAGGGGCGGGTGTGGGGGTGGCAAAGCACGGAAAGAGGGGACGTAGGGGGGGGGAAGAGAGGGTGGGAGGGGCGGCCATGGGGGTGACAGGGGGGGGCGTAGGGGTGGCGTGGCAGGGGCGGGCGTGGCGGTGACGGGGGCGGCGTGGCGGTGACGGGGGCGGCGTGGCGGTGACGGGGCGGGCGTGGCGGTGACGGGGGCGGGCGTGGCGGTGACGGGGGCGGGCGTGGCGGTGACGGGGGCAGTCGTGGGGGTGACAGGGGCGTGCACAGACTCCAATTGATCATGTGGTGATATTAGTTCCGTTACTCTGCTGCCTTGGGTAACCACCATATCAAACACCAATTGCCCGTCGTCGGACTTGCCGTACTGTAGTGTCCCGGTGAAGTCCATTGCAACGGTCCAAAGGGTTTTCTTCCCCGCTTTGATATCCATCCGGACCGCGGCATTCCCCTCACGCTTAACTTCAAAGATGGCCGCGGTGGAAGTCAACTTCATGTGGTACCAGCCCTCGCCTACATACCGTCAATCTTCTCTTTCTGTGTCAAGCTTTATTGTTTTTACTGTTTTGTACGACCGTAGCCACGATCGTCTTTTGTTCACAACGACGTTGTTGGGCAGGCCGTCCTGGCGAAGTTTGCAGCGAACAGATGCTATTTGGACCGACGCAAAGGGAGCTCCCATTTTGTTGTGGCCGCAACCCATTTTATGGGTTATTATATAAATTACTTAACGTTTATAGATTTTACCTTTACGGTGTTTACTCACTATCTAGTGCCTTAATACACCCTGTAGCCAACCAAAGATCAAGAACTTTATGTTTTGTTATCTTAGGAGAATTAATAAATACAGAGTTAGGCTATATACTTTACTACACGATAAGATTGTATGTGCTATCCTTCTAGTTGAAGTTCGGCACCTTAATAATTTTTGTAGGTAACTAGGAATTATTTAGATATTACAAAAGAGTTGTTAGCATTCCCTGATAAAATTGATTATGATAAAATGTCAAATTAATGTAGCCCCCGTGGTGATGATGGTCTGATAGTAATATTTATAGTAGTTGTGATAGTGGTAATAGTGATGGTGGTCATAGTACATTAGTAGTGATGATGGTAGCAGCAGTGATGATGGTGACAGTAGTAGTGATGATGGTGACAGTAGTGGTGATGATGGTGACAGTACAGTAGTAGTGATGATGGTGACAGTAGTAGTGATGATGGTGACAGCAGTAGTGATGATTGTGACAGTAGTAGTTATGCTGGGGGGTGAGGTCTGTGTGGGAGAGGTGGGGGGCGAGGCCTGTGTGGGAGAGGGGGGGGGTGAGGCCTGTGGGGTGAGGTGGGGGGACAGGTCTGTGGGGGAGAGGTGGGCGGTGAGTGAGGAGTGAGGTCTGCGGGGGAGAGGTGGGGTGGGGTCTGTGTGGGAGAGGTGGGGGGTGAGGCCTGTGTGGGAGAGGTGGGGGGTGAGGTCTGTGTGGGAGAGGTGGGGGGTGAGGTCTGTGTGGGAGAGGTGTGGGGTGAGGTCTGTGTGAGAGAGGTGGGGGGTGAGGCCTGTGTGGGAGAGGTGGGGGGTGAGGCCTGTGTGGGAGAGGGGGGGGGTGAAGTGAGGGGTGAGAGGTGGGGGTGAGGTCTGTGTGGGAGAGGTGGGGTGAGGTCTGTGTGGGAGAGGTGGGGGTGAGATCTGTGTGGGAGAGGTGGGGGTGAGGCCTGTGTGGGAGAGGTGGGGGGTGAGGTCTGTGTGGGAGAGGTGGGGCTGAGGTCTGTGAGCGAGAGGTGGGGGGTGAGGCCTGTGTGGGAGAGGTGGGGGGTGAGGTCTGTGTGGGAGAGGTGGGGTGTGAGGCCTGTGTGGAAGAGGTGGGGGTGAGGTCTGTGTGGGAGAGGTGGGCGGTGAAGTGAGGGGTGAGGTCTGTGTCGGAAAGGTTGTGAAGCCTGGTAGTGATGATGGTGACAGTAGTAGTGATGAGGGTGATAGTAGTAGTGATGATGGTGATAGTAGTAGTGATGATGGTGACAGTAGTAGTGATGATGGTGACAGTAGTAGTGATGAGGGTGACAGTAGTAGTGATGAGGGTGATAGTAGTAGTGATGATGGTGATAGTAGTAGTGATGATGGTGACAGTAGTAGTGATTGATGGTGACGGTAGTAGTGATGATGGTGATAGTAGTAGTGATGATGGTGACAGTAGTAGTGATAATGGTGATAATAGTGATGTTGGTGACAGTAGAAGTGATGATGGTGATAGTAGTACTGATGATGGAGACAGCAGTAGTAGTGATGGTGACAGTAGTAATTATGGTGATAGTAGTGATGATGGTGATAGTAGTAGTGATGATGGTGATAATAGTAGTGATGATGGTGATAGTAGTAGTGATGATAGAGACAGCAGTAGTGATGATGATAATAGTAGTAATGATGACGGTGATAGTAGTAGTGATGATGGTGAAAGTAGACTTGCCGTTTTGCCCAAAATCAAAACGGCATACCCAACTCTGCGATGGGTTACCATCATAACTATTAATACCATCATCAATAATACTATCACCATCAACACTAATAGTATTACCATCATCACTAATACATTCGTCATCACTACAACTAATCATTTTCACTACTAGTCAACATCTCCATTACTATCATCAGCACTATTACTGTTATAATCATCACTACTACTCTCACCATCATCACTACTACTCTCATCATCATTACTACTACTGTCATCACTACAACTTTCACCATCATCACTACTACTCACGATCGTCACTACCATCATCACAACTGTCATAATTATCACTAAAACTATCACCATTATCATTACTATTATCACCAATATCTTACAATCATCATTACTACTGTCACCATCATCACTACTACTATAATCATCTTCACTACTACTATTACTGTCGCCATCATAGCTACTACTGTCACCATTAACACTACAACTATAACCATATGTTTTACCTACAACCATAACTATTGCACATATTTAAAAACAAAAAATTCGACTGACCGTCGCATTCACCCAACAATTGTTCGTGTGCAGTTTGGTGAAAATCCGTCCAATGGTGTAGGAGGAGTTTCGGGACAGATGGACGACGACAACGACGTCGACGACAGACTTTTTGACCGGTTGTACCCCACTACAGGGGAGGGGGGGGGGGGGGGAATGGATGGATACCACTCTTCTTACGCAGAGTTGATTATAATCATAAATTCGTTTCCAAGGGTACCGGTATACATCCATAATTAAAAAAAAAAAAAAGAGTGAAGTCCACGAATATTTTAGTTTCGGTTGGGACGTTTCTGAAGCAATTCGCCATGGCTTGTTTGAGACTTATGGTGCGTGAGTGTGTATGCGAGCGAGAGAGAGATAGATAGATAGAGTGAGAGAAAGAGAGAGAAGTAGGGAGGGAGGGGGGGGGGGTCGAGTCGAAGTTTCATTTCTCAAGAAGATATGTTTTTTTTACATATCAGAATTAAGGGGAGGTATTTAGTTTATTCCCTAGACCTCCATCAAGCTTAAAATTACACCCCCTTGAGTCCCTTTCAAGATAAATTTGTAAATTTTTCGGTAGAAAAAATTTCCGGCCGAAGGCCGGTTCCTCTTAAATTACAGGCTCGCTATCGCTCGCCAGGATAAAGTAGACACCTGAATTGCACGAAAGGTCTTAATATGGGGTGAATGTTCTTAAAATCGTTAAGCTAATGGGGCAAACATTTTATAATATCAAAAGCAATGAGGGAGAAAGGGGTCAAGAAAACAATCCCTCAAGTGGAGACCTGCCCTTAAAAGAGGTTACACATGCAAAACACAAGATGTACAAGACAAGTTAACCCTCCACTTTCATGTTTCATTTAGATATAATAATGTGTGAAAAACTGTTTTAGTTTGTTCCCTAGACCTCCATCAAGCTTAAAATGTCACCCCCTAAGCCTCCTTTCAAGATAAATTTGTACATTTTTCGGTAGAAAAATGTCCCGGCCGAAGGCCGGTACCTCTTAAATTACAGGCTCGCTTTCGCTCGCTATGAAAAAATCTACACCTAAATGGCACTTAAAATTGACAGAAATGGGGCGAATGCTCTTAAAATCGCCAAACTAATGGGGCGAACGTCTTAGAATCTCAAAAGCAATGGGACTAAACATGAGGGAGAAAGGGGTCCAGAAAAAAATCTCCCAAGTGTAAATCTTAACTTCTCTTTTGACACGTAAACAATACACACAAACACTACCTATATAATTCACACAAAGAATCCCTCCTTCGCCACAAGCACATTGAAACAATACCCCATCCTACACACACAGACAATGCACACAATATGATAAAGCAAGCACTGTACGGTGGGGCTCATAAGTCATGTCCCAGCTGGCATTACGTTTGGCTTGCTCTGTGCTGTATTAATGTCGGTCAGATGTTGAATAGGGTGGGGAAGTGTAAGAACATGGTTGGTATATTTCACTCGATATGAAGAAATGAAGCTTCGATATTGCTGATACCAATTATTGAGCAAAACATACCTGGTGCCGAGACATTACTTATTAGCGCGACTGTACCTCCCATCAACACACACACACACAAACAACCAACATCCATCACTCCACTCACACAAGTACACAAACCGAAAAAGAAAAAAAACACAAAAAAAAATACAAGCCTAAAAACCTCTCCGGCCTAAGACAGTGATAAAGTAAGACATCGCTAAACCCTTGCAGGAGCGGGACTGGGGGGGGGGGGGCCCTCTGGTGTAAGGGGAGGGAGACTGTTTTATGGACCCCCTTCTCCTTAATGTTTAGCCCCACTCATTTTGAGATTATAAGACGTTCGGCCCATTAATTTGACGATTTTAACACGTTTCACCCCATTTCGTTGTCAATTTTAAGACCTTTCGTGCCATTTAGGTGTCGATTATTTCCTGGCGAGCGAAAGCGAGCCTGCAATTTTAAGAGGAACCGGACATTTTTCTACCGAACAATGTACAAATTTATCTTGAAGGGGGGTCTAGGGGGTGTTTTTCTAAGCTTGATGGAGGTCTAGCGAGGAAACTAAAAATATATATGAATAAATGAATGAATAGACCAAACAAACGGTCAGAGTCCCCTAAAGATATGCAAATGGTCGCTGACATGTCCCTTCTCTAGTGTTGGTTTCAGGGAGTGTGGGGAGTGGAGGAGTAGGGGTGTTTGGGAGTGGTTAGAAGTTGTGGGATGAGGGAGTGATTGGGTTAATAGAGGTTAGGGAAGGGAATTTGGGAGTGGTAGAAGCTATGTAGAAGCTATGGTATCAAGGAGTGATTGGGCTGGGAGTAGAGGTTAGGGAAGGGATTGGGGAGTTAGGGAGTGGTTAGAAGTTTTGGGATGAGAGTGATTGGGCTGGGAATAGAAGTTAGGGAAGGGATTGAGGAAGTTAAGGGATGGAAGTTTGGGGTGGTTAGAGGTTATGGGATGAAGGAGTGATTGGGCTGGGAATAGAGGTTAGTGATGGGATTGGAGAAGTTAAGGGAGTGGCGGTTTGGGAGTGGTTAAGAGTTATGATATGAGGGAGTGATTGGGCTGGGAATAAAGGTTAGGGAAGGGATTGGAGGAATTTGGGAGTGGTTAGTAGCTATGGTATGAGGGAGTGTCGAGTGGGCTGGGAGTAGAGGTTAGGGAAGGGATTGGGTTGGAGGATATGGTGGGAGGAATTGATTAGGTTGAGAGTAGAGGTCATGGAGGGATTGGTGGTGTGGGAGGATTGAAAGTTAGGGATGAGGGAGTAATTGAGTTAAAAATACAGTTTAGGGAGCAAGGCAAGGAGTGTTGAGGAGTAAGGGAGAGTTGGATGATAAGTGAGGGAGCTGAGGTGTAAGGGGGGTGACCTGCTTTTGTTCTCTCCTTTTCTCCCTCTCTCTAGGTTGTATCCATTCGGCCCCATTCAGCCTACTGTTTTAAGACATTTATCCCCATCTAGGTGTCGATTTTTTCTTGGCGAGCGATAGCGAGCCAGCATTGTATGAAGAAATCCGGCTTCGCCGGAGACATTTTTCTATCAAAAAATGTACAAATTTAGCCTGCTGTCAAAATCATATTTAGAATTACGCTGGCTCGCTACCGCTCGCCAGAAATAAATCGACACCTGGATGGGGTAAACATCTTAAACAGTAGGCTGAGTAGGATGGAATTAATACAAGCCAGAGAAAGAGAAATCAAAGGGTGAGCAAAAAGCCTGTGACTCCCCCCCCCCCCCCCCGTAAGATATGCAAATCTCCGATGACGCGTTCCCTCCTCCCGTGTTTGGCTCAACGCTATATAATACTGTTGGGGGAGTGGAAGATAAGGTGTAATTCTGTTGGTGGAGTGGGATTGGGGGGGGGGGGGGGTTAGTGGAAGTTAGGTGTGGTGGAGTGGTCATGCCACTGGATTGGTAATCCAATGGACCCGGGTTCAAATCCCGATATGTCAATGGGAAGATATTATTGGGATTGAATTTGTGCTGTACCTAGTATCACTGCATTACCACAAAGCCCACCGAAATGCAAAAAAAATACCCTCATTGTTCCCTGATTAAATAACTGTATGAATATTCCCATATTCAAAATATGTTACAGGGGGACAATGCCTAGTGAGTTCACTGCTCAATAGGTGGCGTTCTGAGAGTGAGGGTCTGAGTCTGGAGGGTGAGACGGTGAAGCACTTGAGCGAAGCAACCAGCCGCTTCAGAGATGGAGCTGCTTCGAGCCATGATGGATGCTTCACATGTCTCACTCCCCAGACTGGAACAAGACCTCACGGGCTTCACCGTGTTGAGCGGTGGAATGTACAGGCTCTCAGCCTATGCCCGAGAGGGAGTAGATGGAATATAGAAAACAAAAATAAAAAATAAAAAAATAAGGTGTGTCAAATTCTGTTGGGGGAGTGTGGAGTAAAGGGGGTTAGTGGAAGATAGGTGTGTAATAAGGAGTGTATAATTTTGTTGGGGAGGTGGGATTGGGGAAGTGGGGACTGGGGGGGGGGATTAGTGGAAGATAGGTGTGTATAATTATGTTGTGGGATTGGAGTGGTGGGGGGGGGGGGTTAGTGGAAGATAAGTGTGTATAATTCTGTTGGGAGTGGGGAGTAATGGAAAATATGGGGTGTAAAGTGGATTGAGCTAAACATATAGTGTTGTCATGAACGTAAGGGACATGTATAATTGATGTATTTAGGGATTTAGGGAGTGGAAGACATTTGCATTTTCCAATCCCTTATGTTGAATGTTTATGTGTGAGAGAGTGAGTGAGTGAGTGAGAGACAGAGAGAGAGAATTGCTATGTAAATAAAATAAAATGGAATACATTGCCATTGTGTGTGTATGCCTTGAAGACGGCGTGCATATATTAACTCAAGAACAAGGCGGTGTTATGGGGTGTAAATTTGGTTATGTTGAGAGAGAGAGAGAGAGGGGGTGTTTTAAGGGGGGTCACCGATTTTTTTTTTTTTTTTATCTTTCTCTCCTTTTCTCTCTTTCCCTGGCTGGCATCCATTCGGCCCCATTCAGCCTACTGTTCCAAGACGTTTATCCCCATCCAGGTGTCAATTTCTTCCTGGCGAGCGATAGCGAGCCAGCATTGAATGTAGAAATTCGGCTTCGCCGGAGACATTTTTCTATCGAAAAATGTACAAATTTAGCTTGCTGTCAAAACTAAAATATATATATATGCTTGCTTGCTACCGCTCGCCAGGAAAATATTGAAACCTGGATGGGGGTAAATGTCTTAAAACAGTAGGCTGAATGGGGCCAAATGGATACAACCCAAAGAGAGATGGCGAGAGAGAGAAAAAAAGCGAGGTGAGCCCCCTTAAATATACTAAGCTAAAAGCAGAATACTTTGGTTGCTCTATCCCTTTCAGCAAATCTCTCTCTCTCTCTCTCTCTCTCTCTCTCTCTCTCTCTCTCTCTCTCTCTCTCTCTCTCTCTCTCTCTCTCTCTCTCTCTCTCTCTCTCTCTCTCTCTCTCTCTCTCTCTCTCTCTCTCTCTCTCTCTCTCTCTCTCTCTCTCCTTTATATATTCCCCTTGCTTCAATAAGGACATAGGCAAGGCGGATCAGAGAGAGAAAATTGTACGCAAACTTGGCCAAAGTGACGCAAACAAGGAAAACTTAAGGGGAGATGGGGCGTTTTTCTGGTCCCCCTTCTTCCTCATGTTTAGACCCATTAGTTTTCAGATTTTATGACGTTCGTCCTATTAGTTTAGCGATTTTAAGACCGTTCGCCCCCATTTATTTATCAATATCTAGACTGTTATTTACTGTAGGTGTCAATGTTTTCTTGTCGAGCGATAGCCAGCCTGTAATTTAAGAGGAACCGCTTCGGCCGTGATATTTTTCTATAGGGGGCTCCTAGGCGGGTCGAGATTTTCGTAACTTCGTCACGTTTTTTTTAAAAGCTAGTGTAGCATGTAAGGTGTTTGTAGTATAATGTCTTCATAGGAGGAGAAGGTGTTTTGGAGGGCAGGCTGGGGTTACACTTAATATTGATGAGACACTAACAGGATCAGCTAGGGAGGCCAGGTGGTGAAACAGGAGTTCCAGCTGTCCTTATCAGCCACCTAGCACTCCCCGGGAGTACCGTCCTGTTCGGCTGGTGCCTACAGCCTCCTCCTAACAATTCTGGAGCTGGGATTCCCGGTCCCAACCTCCAGGGGCTATCTGCGCCACACCCCTACGTGTGTGTGGGTGTCAGTATTAAGGACCGCGACTGTACCTCTTCCTCAATCTTCCACCTCCTCACTCATAATCTCATCCCCCCACCACCCCTCCCCAACTCGTCTTTATCACTCAATCTCAGGAATCACTATTTTTATGTTTAGTTTTTTCTTCGCTCTCGCATCCAATCTTTCGTTTTCTTCATCCGTTATCCTCCCGGAACTGAAAAGTTTCTTTCGCTATTGCTTATTACAGAGAGTGAGTGAGTGAGTGAGTGAGAGAGAAAGAAATAGAAAGTGTGTGTGTGTGTGTGTGTGTGTGTGTGTGTGTGAGTGTGAGCGAGAGAGCTAATTATAATATCATGACAATACTTACATTTTCATATTTCAAAATTAAAGTTAACCCTCGAGTTATTGTATACCTCCTTGTTAGGTTGAGGCATCTTACCAACATTACTACGACCTGGGGGGGGGGGGCATAGGAATCCGCCAGAGCTGTATTAATTATAATTTTATACGTGGAGGAGATGCGTTTGGAATGTTAATAATGAGCGTAGTCCTTTGGTGTGTGGGGGGGGGGGGGGGGGGGGGTGCAGAAGTAAGAGATGTAACACATATCTCTGACATGGGTTTAACTCTTCTTCAGTATGTATTTCATGTGTTATATGAGGGGGACTTATTTTATTAGTAATTTTGTTTGAGCCATAGCTAGTCAAATAGATTAATAACTAAATAGATATAGGCCTATATCAACTCAGAAACATTGACAGAATGATTATATAGACCATACGAGGAGGAACACTTTATTGACAACGTTTCGCACATTCCTATACCGAAAAATGTGCAAATTTATCTAGAAGAGGGGTGCATTTTTAAGTTTGATAGAAGTTTAGGAAGCAAACTAATATATATATATATATATATATTGTGTGTGTGTGTGTAAATAAAACAAAGTGAAAAATGAAATAACACCCGCCTTTCAACACAGTGCCAATCCAATTCTGTCCAGGTCTCTAACCCAAGAATTGGCAAATTTGATCAGTCTTTCTTATACTCAACAAGTTAACTCTGGAACTCTCACCCTCAATCAATCTTTCCTTCATCCTAAGACTTGGACTGCTTTACACTTCTTTTATCCAGATATTTTGACTCCAACGTCCCTTGAATTTGACTGTCACTCTTGTAAGTTGGGGGGGAGACACTCGTTACAGGCAACCTGCCTTTTGTGTCCTCCATACACATAAAAAAGAAAAGCGCACACACACACACACACACACACACACACACACACACACACACACACACACACACACACACACTCACACTCATAATAATGTATGCATAAGTGTGTGTGCGTGTGTGTATTAGAATATATGTATGTATTTGCTTGAGTTTGTTTATGTATATGTGTGTATATGTGCATTTATGTATGCACAGTATTGTGTGCGTATATGTGTATGTATGTATGCGTTAATTATCTATATGTGTGTGTCTATAGTGTATACTGTTTGTGGTTCGAGGCTCGAGCCCGGCTGAGAGTATTCTATCACACACACACACACACACACACACACACACACACACACATCGTCTTACTAACTTTATGCTGGCTACTATTAGACGATTGTATTCAGTTTAAAAAGGGCCTCCAGCATCTAACAGGCTTGGAACTATCTCACCTTAACCCTTTTGTTTACTACCGCAGATCCTTCCTAAACTGCACCAAATCGTCTAAATATAGCTAGAATAGAATTAAATAGACGTCGCCGGTAAAGAAGGGGTTAAATTCAACAACATTTATTAGATTAGATGTGGGTGGATTTCTGAATTTGGTTTCCAGTTATTTGGAGGAAATTAAGGGAGCCCACCTCGTTTTTTGTTTCTCTTTCTCATTCTCTCTTTGGCTTGTATCCATTCGGCCCCATTCAGCGTACTGTTTTAAGACGTTTATCCTCATCCAGGTGTTAATATTTTCTTGGAGAGCAGTAGCGAGCCAGCATATATATATATATTTTACAGCAAGCTAAATTTGAAAAATTTTCGATAGAAAAATTTCTCCGGCGAAGCCGGATGCCTCCATACTATGCTGGCTTGCTATCGCTCGTCAGGAAGTAATCGACACCTGGATGGGGATAAACCTCTTAAAACAGTTGGCTGAATTGGACCTAATGGACACAAGTCAGTGAAAGAGAAAGGGAGAGAGAGATAAAAAAAAAACAGGTGACCCCCCTTAATGCAATGATAATATCTGTGCGGAATAATGAGCCAACTATGAGAAACTTTGTAAATACTTTAAAATCTTATTAGCAAAAAGTCTACTGTTTATCTTATTGAGATTTTTTTTTGTCTCTCTCTCTCTCTCTCTCTCTACGAATTGCTTCAGAAACGACCAAATGGGAACTAAATTCAGGCACATTTTTACTCAGTGCCAACAACATAGTGAATTATTTAGGAAGATTTAATATTAAGGGGGCCCACTTAGTTTTGTTTCTCTTTCTCTCCCTCTCTCTTTGGCTTGTATCCATTTGGCCTCATTCAGCCTACTGTTTTAATACGTTTACCCCCATCCTGGTGTCAATATTTTCCTTGCGAGCGGTAGCGAGCCAGCATATATGTATTTTTGTTTTGACAGCAAGCTAAATTTGTATATTTTTCGATAGAAAAATTTCTCCGGCAAAGCCGGATTTCTCCATACAATGTTGGCTCGCTATCGCTCGCCAAGAAGAAATCGACACCTGGATGGGGATAAACGTCTTAAAACAGTTGGCTGAATGGGGCCGAATGGATACAAGCCAGAGTAAACGAGAGAAGAGAAAAAAAAGAAGGTGACCCCCTTTAAGAGCACGACAAGGAAATAGGTCAGGTAAATCATGGACTCATGTGATGCAAGAATTATTAGGGAGTTAACCTTTGTACAGTCGCGCCAATAAGTGATGTCTCGGCACCAAGTATGTTTTGATCCATAATTGGTATCAGCAATATCTAAGCTTCATTTCTTCATATCGAGTGAAATATACCAAGGTGTTCCTACGCTTTCCCACCCAATTCAACATCTGACAGACATTAATACAGCACAGAGCAAGCCAAACGTAATGACAGCTGAGACATGACTTATTAGCGCGACCGTACTCTCGGATACCATAGCCTCCATGTTTTGCTGTATACAAATATAACTATCTGGATTGATTGGGGGGGGGGGGATATTATTCTTTGAGCTACCACAGATCCCTCCTAAGCTGAACTAAACATATTATGGTTGTCCGAACATAATGAAGAAAGGCATCGACTATACCGAAAGCGTTAAGAACACAAATACAACCTTATGAATACATAATACATTACACATACACAACCTTATCAATACATAATACATTACACATACACAACCTTATCAATACATAATACATTACACATACACAACCTTATTAATACATAATACATTACACATACACAACCTTATGAATACATAATACATTACACATACATTACAATACATAATACATTACACATACACAACCTTATTAATACATAAACATTACACATACACAACCTTATTAATACATAATACATTACACATACACAACCTTATGAATACATAATACATTACACATACACAACCTTATGAATACATAATACATTACACATACACAACCTTATTAATACATAATACATTACACATACACAACCTTATGAATACATAATACATTACACATACACAACCTTATTAATACATAAACATTACACATACACAACCTTATTAATACATAATACATTACACATACACAACCTTATGAATACATAATACATTACACAACCTTATGAATACATAATACATTACACATACACATCCTTGTGAATACATAATACATTACACATACACTATTAACCCATTCAATACCAGGGACGTCCTTTTCATCATATTTTGACAACTATTAGACGATTTTATTCAACTTAGGAAGGACCTCTAGCAATAATAAGGCTTCAAACTATCTCAACCAACCCTTTTAACTATCACAGATCCTTCCTAAGCTATATAATATCGTCTTAATATTGCTAGAATATAATACAACACACGTCGCTGGTACTCAAAAGGGTTAATATATAAATTATTCAAACAATAAATTATAGAAGTTATATATTATTAATAAAATAAGAACTATAAAATTCAAACACACAGATACTATACATACATTCAAAACATAGTCCACTGGTCAACCATCGTGAACGTAGAGGTCAACCATAATTGGTCAACCATTACTGTTCAGAGGTCAACCATCGTGAACGTAGAGGTCAACCATAATTGGTTAACCATCATGGTTCAGAGGTCAACTATCTCACACACACACATACACACACCGTCTATTAGACTCAGTCTTGTGCCCAACCTTCGTTGGGAACAATCTCCTTAACCGGCCACTTGTACTCGGTTGACTGGATGCGGGCTTTTTCTAAGTCGGCCAGTTCATTATCCCAACCTTTGCTGGGAAAAATCTCATTGACCGGCCACTGGTACATAGTTTCCCGGATACGGACTTTTTCTTCCTCGACCAGTATCCAAAAAGGATGAGAGTTTTCGTCAACTTTCTTGAATATAAAACCGTATATTTTTTCTACTTTATGTTGCTCTTGGGCTTTTCGTTTTACCCGTTCCTTGAAGCTGTACTGAGGCTTGGCACGAGCGGGCTTGGGGGTGGCAGGGGTGGGCTCGGGGGTGACAGGGGCGGGCTTGGGGGTATCAGGGGTGGGCTTGGGGGTATCAGGGGTGGGCTTGGGGGTAGCAGGGGTGGGCTTGGGGGTAGCAGGGGTGGGCTTGGGGGTAGCAGGGGTGGGTTTGGGGATGGGAGGGGCGGGCGTGGGGGTGGTAGGGACGGCTTGGGTGTAGGGGTGACAGGGGCGGGTGTGGGGGTGGCATAGCACGGAAAGAGGGGACGTAGGGGGGGAGTAGAGAGGGTGGGAGGGGCGGCCATGGGGGTGACAGGGGCGGGTGTGGGGGTGGCAAAGCACGGAAAATAGGGGACGTAGGGGGGGGGAAGAGAGGGTGGGACGGGCGGCCATGGGGGTGGGGGTGACAGGGGCGAGTGTGGGGGTGGCAAAGCACGGAAAGAGGGGACGTAGGGGGGGAAAGAGAGGGTGGGAGGGGCGGCCATGGGGGTGACAGGGGAGGGCGTAGGGGTGGCGGTGGCAGGGGCGGGCGTGGCGGTGACGGGGGCGGGCGTGGCGGTGACGGGGGCGGGCGTGGCGGTGACGGGGGCGGGCGTGGCGGTGACGGGGGTGAGCGTGGCGGTGACAGGGGCGGGCGTGGCGGTGACAGGGGTGGGCGTAGGGGTGACAGGGGCGGACACAGACTCCAATTGGATATGGGGTGATATTAGTTCCGTTACTCTGCCGCCTTGGGTAACCACCATATCAAATACCAATTGTCCGTCGTGGGACTTGCCGTACTGTAGTGTCCCGGTGAAGTCCATTGCAACAGTCCAAAGGGTTTTCTTCCCCGCTTTGATATCCATCCGGACCGCAGCATTCCCCTCACGCTTAACTTCGAAGATGGCCGCGGTGGAAGTCGACTTCAATTCGTACCAGCCCTCGCCTACATATCGCCAATCTTCTTTTTCTGTGTCAAGATTTATTGTTTTTACTGTTTTGTACGACCGTAGCCACGATCGTCTTTTGTTCACAACGACGTTGTTGGGCAGGCCGTCCTGGCGAAGTTTGCAGCGAACAGATGCTATTTGGACCGACGCAAAGGGAGCTCCCATTTTGTTGTGGCCGCAACCCATTTTATGGGTTATTATATAAATTACTTAACGTTTATAGATTTTAGATTTTACCTTTACGGTGTTTACTCACTATCTAGTGCCTTAATACACTCTGTAGCCAACCAAAGATCAAGAACTTTATGTTTTGTTAATAAATAGGAGGCAGGGGGGTAGGGATATAGGATGGGTGGTACAGTGATGATGGGTAGGGGGGGGGTGATGGTGATTGTGAACAGGGGGTGATGATGGGGGGGGGGGGGGGGGAGGTGGGGGTGGGGGGGGATTGGTGGGGGGGTATGGGAGGGGGGGGGGGGGGACAGGGGTGGGGGGGGTGGGGGGGGGTGGGGGTGGGTGGGGGGGGGTGAGGTGGGGGGGGGGGGGGGTGTGGGGAGAGGGGGGGGGGTGAGGTGGGGGGGGGGGGGGGTGGGTGGGGGGGGGGGGGGGGGGTGGGAAGAGGGGGGGAGGGGTGGGGGGTGAGGGGGGGGGGGGGGTGGGGGGTGAAGTGTTGTTGGGGGGGGGTGGGGGTGGGGTGTGAGGGGGGGTGGGGGGAGAGGGGGGTGGGGTGGGGGGGGGGGGGGGGGGGGGGGGGGGGGGGGTTGTGTGGGGGGGGGTGAGGGAGAGGTGTGTGGGGAGTCTGGTGTGTAGATGAGGGTGGGGGGTGTGGGACAGTTGTGTGGGGGGTGGAGGCCTGTGTGGGAGAGGTGGGGGGTGAGTGTGTGGGGAGAGGTGGGGACAGGTGGTGAGGTAGTGTGTGTGGTGAGTAGGTGTGGGGGAAAGGTCTGTGTGAGAGTGGGGGGGGTGAGGTCTGTGTGGGAGAGGTGGGGGTGAGGTCTGTGTGGAGAGGTGGGGGTGAGGTCTGTGTGGGAGAGTTGGGGGTGAGGTCTGTGTGGAGAGGTGGGGAGGTCTGTGTGAGAGTTGGGGGGTGAGGCCTGTGTGGGAGAGGTGGGGGTGAGGCCTGTGTGGGAGAGGTGGGGGTGAGCCTGTGTGGGAGAGGTGGGGGTGAGGCCTGTGTGGAGGTGGACAGGTCTGTGGGAGAGGTGGGCGGTGAAGGGTGAGGTGGGGTGAGGTCTGTGTGGGAGAGGGGGGGACAGTTCTGTGTGGGGTGAGGTGGGGGGAGAGGCCTGTGTGGAGAGGTGGGGTGAGTTTTGTGTGGAGATGTGAGGTTATGTGTGGGAGGTGGGGGACAGGTTGTGTGGGAGAGGTGGGGGGTGAGGTCTGGCGTTCTGTGTTGGAGGAGAGGTCTGTGTATAGAGTTGGGGTGGTGAGGCCTGTGTGGGAGAGGGGTGGGGGTGAGGTCTGTGTGAGATGAGGCCTGTGTGAGAGGTGGGGGTGAGGTCTGTGTGGGATAGGTGGGGGGTGGGTCTGTGTGATGAGGTGTGTGAGAGTGGGGGGTGAGCCTGTGTGGGAGAGGTGGGGGGTGAGGGGTGAGGCCTGTGTGGGAGAGGTGGGGGGTGAGGTCTGTGTTGGAGAGGTGGGGGGACAGGTCTGTGTGAGGGAGGTGGGGGGGAGAGGTCTGTGTGCGAGAGGTCTACGCGGGATTATTATTGACGCGGATAGCTCGGCTAGGTTTTTGGCCAATTTTGGAGGGGCGTGGCTTTTGGTCGATTGTGGAGGGGCGAGCGACCTGGGATTGTGGTAGATTTGTAGCTTTTTTAGGAGAGGGTTTGACATTCAGAAATTGAGCGAGGCCGTCGGGGGATAGTGACCTCTTTTTGGCACGGGTTTTCTTGGGTTGGGAAGTGTTCTCCCCTCCCTCCACCAACACCATGGGACGCAAGCAAACAAAAGACGTCCCCAATCATCCCCCTTCCCACGTCCCTCAGACTGTGGTAGGGGCACACTCGATAAAATGATGAACCAAAGGGTTATGAAGCCCACCAATTCTATCAAAACCAAAACACCTGTGAACGGAAAGGTTGTGAAGCCTGGTAGTGATGATGGTGACAGTAGTAGTGATGATGGTGATAGTAGTAGTGATGATGGTGATAGTAGTAGTGATGATGGTGACAGTAGTAGTGATGATGGTGACAGTAGTAGTGATGAGGGTGATAGTAGTAGTGATGATGGTGATAGTAGTGATGATGGTGACAGTAGTAGTGATGATGGTGACAGTAGTAGTGATGACGGTGACAGTAGTAGTGATGAGGGTGATAGTAGTAGTGATTATGTAGTAGTAGTGATGTGATGTAGTGGATGGTGACGTAGTAGTGATGATGGTGACAGCAGTAGTGATGATGGTGACGATATATTTAAGTATTGATGATGGTGACAGTAGTAGTGATGATGGTATAGTAGTAGTGATGGTGACAGTAGTGTATGATAATGGTGATAGTAGTGATAGTAGTAGTGATGATGGTGACAGTAGTAATGATAATGGTGATGATGGTGACAGTAGAAGTGATGATGGTGATAGTAGTACTGATGATGAGAGGTGATGTGAGTAGTAATTATGGTGATAGTAGTGATGATGGTGATAGTAGTAGTGATGATGGTGATATTAGTAGTGATGATAGAGCCTGTAATTTAAGAGGAACCGGCTTTCAGCCGGGACATTTTTCTACCGAAAAATGTACAATTTAATCTTGAAAAGGGGTATTTTAAAGCTTGATGGAGGTCTAGGGAATAAACTGAATACCTCCCCTTAACACTGTAGTGACCAGTGTTATTCAACCTTTTATAAGTTCATGCACCCCTCCGGGAGGCATATAGCCCAACTGTATTATGGTTGGGCACCACTGGTGAGAACGGTTCCGCGCGGCCTATTTAACGGCTAACTCGGCTAAACTCGCGCATATTTTACCGTACCGTATGGCGCGGCAAAGAGAAGACAGAATGAGACCAGTTTTAAATCCTAACCTAACCTAACATATATATAGGTTAGGTTAAGTTAGGTTAGGATTTAAAACTGTGGTCTCATTCTGTCTTCTCTTTGCCGCGCCATACGGTAAGGTAAAATATGCGCGAGTTTAGCTGAGTTAGCCGTTAAATAGGCCGCGCGGAACCGTTCTCACCAGTGGTGCCGAACCATAATACAGTTGGGCTATATGCTTCCCGGTCATCTCAACCAGTAGACCATTTCAACCAGTAGTTCTCAACCAGTGCCAAATCAACCAAGATCAACCAAACCAGTGCCAAAATATAGTACTAACCTAACCTAACCGTATTGGTTGATTTGGCACTGGTTGAGAGCTACTGGTTGAAATGGTCTACTGATGAATAAAGAAAGATTCAGATAAATAAGATAAAGATAAATGAATGAGAGAGACAAGTTGAGAGCTGGGGAGGAGAGGGGAAGAAGGGAAGCGGAAATTGAGAGGGTGGGTAGGGAGCTGGAAGATTGAGAGATGGTGGGGGTGTAGGGGGGTAGAAGTATATATATTAGATTAATTAAGAGAGAATGGGGAAGGTAGAAGTGTAGTAGATCGAGAGAGAATACAGGCTCGCTATTGCTCGCCAGGAAAGAATCGACACCTAAATGGCAGAAATGACTTAGAATTGACAGAAATGGGGCGAAAGTTCTTAAAATGGCCAAACTAGTGGGGCGAACGTCTTAAAATCTCAAAAGCAAAGGGGCTAAATCCCTCAAGTGGACATATCCCATTAACCATTGGAAGATCCGATGACGCATTTTGTATTTATTTATTTTATTTTATTGTATCCTATTGTTAGACTACTTTATACAGATTAGGAAGGGTTTATGGGAGTCAGCTGATTGATTGGAATAGTCTACCCTTATATTTTCCACATATCCTTCCTAAATAGCACAAAATCGTCTAATGATAGCTGGAATAAGCGGTCAAAATAGAGCATAATCTTCAAAGGGTTAAATCAGTCTTAACTTTTATTCGGTATTCTGCGGCACTGTTAATTAGTATTCCATACTAGGAGGGGTACCCGGCGTTGCCCGGGTTTAAATTCTACTACCATAATCACCATCATCAATCACTACTACCACAATCATCACAATACTACTACTACCATAATCACCGGCCTCGACCTCCATGTGCCTCATTAAACGGCGACCTCGATTTCGGCCGCTAAATGACCTCCGATTTTGGATCTGACCTCATCCATACCAAGATATACAGTACGTACTGTATATCTTGATCCATACCCCCATTTTGGGGAGCTGCGAACAACTTTCGCTCCATACACCTTTTCGATCGGAGGCCTCCTTCTGCCCCAAACGGCAATTGTTTTCGCATTTTTTTCGCTCCCGTATACTACATAAGTTCTGCCGAAAATGTTATTAAACAAAAGTGTCTCTGATTTCCACTAAACTCGCCTAAACCCATCTCCAAAGCCTGGGCTTTCTCAACGGTGACCCACACTCCCACCTGGCACCAAAACTGTGGGAGGAGTTTAGTAACAAAGGTCGGGTAACTGACAAACAGACAAAATTTACCTTTATTTATTAAGATATAATTATATCCCTAACTCATTCGTGTGTGTTTATCCATATTCATTTTAATTATGCATTTTAGAAGGATTGTATTATGTGAAATCAAAACCAAAATAAATGGAAACACGAGATTTTGCTAATTATTGAAGGCGTTGGGACGGATGTGGTTATATGATCCCGCAATCAATTGACCTCTTGCGAGTTTCGGGCTATAAGGAAGTTGGAGCTGTAGACATATGCTTATCTTCAATATATAGCAGTATCATATGTTTCTAATAACTGTCGAGAAATCAGCAGCTAAGTGACTAACTTAGGGTGGTATTCTTAAAAATGTCTTTCCCTTCGCAGCGCCTAATATCGAACGAACATTGTGGGTATGAGTGTTATTTATCGAGATTGGACGGATTAGCACTCATTTCTGAAGCTAGCGTCACTTTTCAAGCTATCTCGTCCTTTAAGGGGAGATATCCACTTGAGAGATTTTATTTCTTGACTCCTTTCTCCCTCATGTTTAGCCCCATTGCTTTTCTAATTTTAAGACGTTCACCCCATTATTTTGACGATTTTAAGAACTTTCGACCCATTTCTGTCAATTTTAAGACCTTTCGTGCCATGTAGGTGTCGATTTTATCCTGGCGAGCGATAGCGAGCCTGTAATATAAGAGGAACCGGCTTTCAGCCGGGAAATGTTTCTACCGAAAAATGTACAAATTTATCTTGAAAGGGGGTCTAGGGGGAGTAATTTTAAGCTTGATGGAAGTCTAGGGAATCAACTAAAAACCTCCCCTTAACGGTGCTGCGAAAGGAAAGAATTGTTTAAGAATACCACCCTAAACATTCCGCCAGGGGGAATAAAATCGAATGAGGGGTGGGAGTGACCAAGAAGAGGGTGCAGGAATGTTATTGGCGTGTCTGGCTATTTATACCCTCTTGAGAAGATTAGGATGCATTTTGGCTTTCATTAGACGATTTTATACAAATTAAAATGGATCAGTGGGAATTATTAGGGTAAAGACAATCTAAATTAACCCTCTGACTTCCATATACCTATCCTAATCTGAATAACATCGTCTAATAATAGCCAGAAACCCGAAAAGAAATGTGGGATCGGATCTTGAAAGAGTTAACTGGATACTAAATCAGGAAGCTGGGTATTTGCATGTTATTGCACCTACGAGCACAACACTATTTACATGGTGATGGGCTGGTCTATCAGAGTGAGAGCTGAGCGATCTCTGCCATACCCATAGCTTACTCTGACTGTTCCATTTACTTATATATTTTCTAGATCTCAAGTGACGGCATCTCTTCCGTGGATTGACCTCCCAATCTACCAAGATTGGAAGCCAAAGCGTCACATTTTTCCTTTGCCCCTCAACTTTCTCTTCATAATTGCTGAGGGGCACAGGGCCCTGGGTGGGGCTTTGGTTTCCCGAGCGTTTCCGCACCCTCCTTAGCTCCCTGCCATGGAGTGGCTTCGGTCACCCAGGCTTTATTGTGGTCGGCAGGGAGGGTTCTTTGGGGGCGCTCGGTTATGGCCTTGGCCTTGCTCGGGGCCTTGGGGCTGCTCGGCCAGGCAGCTTGGGGAACAACAACACTATTTACAACATAAAAACGGTGAGAAATGGATGATAAATCGTATTGTGGATGCTACTTGAAAGATGACTTGCTCGGAGATGTTAATGATAAAAGAGGAGTAAAACCCGAGTTACACGAACACAGGACATAACAGAGAAATGAGAGTTTGTGTGTAGATAGATTAAAAAACAACACACACACACACACACACACACACACACACACACACACACACACACATACACACACACACACACACACACACACATACTGACACACACACACACACACTGACACACACACACTGACACTCACACACACGCACGAGCGCGCGCGCACACACACACACACACACACACACACACACACACCATGACGAATCCTCCAAGCCAGGGAAATATTATGGAAACTTTAAAAGTGTAAAGAACTGTATTATGAGGGAGGGAGAAATGAGCGTGATTTGCATCTCATCAAAGGAAGGAGAAAAGCGAGAGCAAAAATAGCCTGGAAAAACTGAGGAAATGAGTAAAATGGCAAGGGGCCCCGCGCTGGGAAATTAGGACATGAAAGAGAGATGAGAGGGGGATGAGGAGGTTAAGGGAGGAGAGGATTAGATGAGAGAGGGCGAGGGTAGGAGATAGATTGGGGGGAGGGAGGGAGGGAGAGAGAGAAGGGGAGTACTGGGGGTGGGGGTAAAGGGAAGAACATAGAAAGAGAAGGTGGGGAGAGGAGGGAGAGACGTGTAATGCGAGTGAGAAGTGAGAAGAGAAAAGGGGCGAAAGAGAGGGAGGGGGCGGGAAAGAAGAAGTGAGAGAGGGGAGAGAGAAGTGGGAGGGAGGGGAGGAGTAAGATGAGTGGCGTGGGAGGAGGGAGTTAATTTTACAGACAGAAACACGTAACATAAATGCACCTTGATTGTGATAGTAAGGCTAGGACTTTGATTGTAGTGTTTATAATGCAGCTAATGAGGGGAGTTTTGTTCGAATTATATTTTTCAGAACTTGCGTAATGAATAATAAGAACAATAACGAATGTTTATATTGATCTGACTGGTAATAATAATAATAATAATATAATAATAATATTATTTTAATTATTTGTTAACCGTCTTGATAGCGTGATGCATAAATGCGTGGAATTTCGGTGTGAGCATCCTAGGTTCGAGTCCTTGGAGTGCCACGTGTATTTGTTGATTGCATTAATTGAGTTTAGAAGTAAAGTTGGTTGGTGAAAAATTATGAATTAGTAATGTGTTTTGTTTGTTTATTTTGTCCAACAAAAACACAGCTACAGCAATAGTTAACATGGTATTAGCATTGTTTTCATATCGGATCCTCTTCCAGTTCTGCAAGGAAGCTTGTATTATATCAATTGTATGATCATATTCTGAAAGCAAAACTATTGTGCACTTTAAGGGAGCCCAACTCGCTTCTTTGTTTTTCTCTTTCTCTCCCTCTCTCTTTGGCTTGTTATATTCGGCCCCATTCAGCCTACTGTTTTAAGACGTTTACGTTTTAAGACGTTACGTGGATCCAGCCGAAGGCTGGTTCCACTTAAATTACAGGCTCGCTTTCGCTCGCCAGGAAAAAATAGACACCTAAATGACACAAAAAGTCTTCATAGTGACAAAGAAAATGTCTTATCGCCAAATTAATGTACCGCACGTTTTACAATCTGAAAACTAATGGTGCTAAGCATGAGGGAGAAGGGGGTCCAGAAAAACGAACCATCTCCCCTTAACCTAACGCTACTGGCTAGGTTT